>LR738711.1:528605606-528639456 GCA_902687465.1 Secale cereale | reverse complement strand
GGGAGGTGGGGCGGCGGCGCAGTGGAGGGAGGTGGTTTGGCGGCGCGGTGGAGGGAGGTGGGAGGAGGCTGCGTAGGAGGAAGAAGGTGTGAAGGAGGGGATTGGGCACGAATATAATGTGGGAGGAGAGGGGCAGGTGCGTTGACCCTTTTTGTTTTTGGGTCGGGGTGGGATCGGCGGTGGGAGGTGTTAGCAGAATAAGCACAGGTGTTATGTGAATAAGGTCTTAAGGGGTGTTATGAGAATATACCCACCCTATATATATATATATATATATATATATATATATATATATATATATATATATATATATATATATATATATATATGTAGAGTTTGTCCTATATATTGGTGTTTCTAACTCTTTGGTCCCAATGAGTTTGGGTAACATTTAGTTTGTGTTGTTCTTCTAGGAACAATTGGAGATGCATTGGATGCTCGGCTCACTAACAAGGAAGGTGTTGTCACCATGTGCTTATTGGATTCAAGCTAGGATGATCAATGAACTACTATCTACCTTCAATTGGTATCTACTACATCCTTCCAATGGTATCTCGGTAACAAGTATCATCATCTACTTCATGCACACATTTCTTGCATCAACCTTGTGTAGGTTGTATCATGGCATTTAATTCATTCTTTCTTGTGATACTTGTTTCCTTTCTCAAAGCATCCCAACAATGATCTCTTGTTGCTAGTTGTGATGTCTTTGATGCTCGTGTGGTTGGAACTCATTTATATACAATAAGACCATATCTAGCCATGTGCTATGCCTTCATGCAAATATCTTATTGGTATATTTATGACTTCCTTGTGGATATCTTATTCTTCCTTTTTGCAACAATTTCGTGTGTACATCCTTCTTTGTGGATTGATATCATCATGATCTTCATCTACCTAGAATCTTATACACTTGAGAGAAGTTTCATATCTAATTGATATCCCCTTCTTTCATGTCCACCTTTTCTTTCTTGTATTATTTCTTTGGTGGCTCCGTGAAGGTGTGTGTCTTGAGTGCGGATCTTATATCTTTGCATCTTGATGCACTCTTTTGTGGTGAAGATCATTTTCCTCATGCTTGTCTTGACAAAGCATGCCATTTAATTGGTATCCCTCGTCTTGATGAGGCTTTCATTTTCTATCTTCACCATGGGTTGTCACAAGCTTGGTTAATATTTCTCTTTTTAGTGAGCTTGTGAATCCATTTGCTTGGTGTGTGTGAGAAGGACATGTCATGCATCTTGTATCTCAACTATTAAAGACTATGTTGATGCTTAATGCTCATCCTTATATTAGTCTTCTCAAGTGCTTTGCCACGACTCACACACATCTTTTTGGTTGAACCTATTTCCAAGTTGCCTCTTTTATATGTTGGTCAACCATTTGTTTATTGCAAGTGCTACACTTTGTTTCCTACATGCTCACTTGCACTTGTTGTGAGTTTCTATTCATTTTGGGGGAGTGATGATCCTATTTTGTGCACTTGGTATCCTAATGCAAATATTCTAAGGAGTGCACAAATCAATGGGAGCTTCACTAGTGTCTTTTAGAACACTCTGTTGGTCTCTTGCACTTGTCGTGAGGTTCTATTGATCTTGAGGGGGTGACGATCCTATTTTGTGCTTGTTGTATCCAATTGCAAAACTAAATTCTGCACAAAACAAGGGGAGCTTCTCTAGTTTCTCTAGAACACTTCCTTGCCCATATCATAATATCTTTTATTCATGTGGCATGTAGGATCATTAGTCTAGTTGGTTCAATCGGTATCTTTTGATAGCTTGCTTCAATTGGTATCATTCGATTGCTTGAGTGCTTGTTTCTCTCTTTGTTATGCCTTTGTGGCATATCATTCTTTTGGCAATCTTTGGGCCTCAATATAGTTTGTCTTCCTCCAAGTATTTACCGTTGGATATGTGTATTGCATTCCACTCTCTAGTTGATAAATACACAATTACGGAGGAACACAAGTTATATTGGCCTTCTATGCCTTCCGCACATTTTAGAAATCGATGCCAATGGGGGAGAAGTTTTAGAGAGTTTTGTGGACAAGTTTAGAGAGTCATCTCTTTTGTGGAGAAGTTTAGAGAGTCATCTCTTATTGCTTTGGTTTTGCTCCTAAGCGTGGAGAAGTTTAGAGAGTCATCTCTTCTTTCTTTGGTTTTGTTCATTAGCTTTTCCATCTCATGCGCATACATTATTGTTGCATGGTATGGTGATGCATAATTCCTTATATAAACTCTCTTGAAAGTGATTGTCATCAATTACCAATGGGGGAGATTGAAAGAACATGCAGTGCCCCCATGTTTGGTTTTGGTAATTGATGACAATCTCTATGGACTAATGGTTGCCTTGAGTTATATTTGAAGGGTTTGTCCATAGGCTTTTCTTAGAGTCCATTTGTTAGTTTAAAGGAGAGTTTATGATGACCGAGGTGCTTTTAAGGAACTATCCAAAGATTGGTCTTACTTCACCCAAATGAATAGAGTTGGAAAGATTCAAGGTTGATCAAGACTAAGTACAGAGGGTGTTTTAAGTTGATCAACACACAAAGCATAGAAGATGTACCGAGAGGGATCAAGCGATCCCATGGTATGGTAAGCATTGTCAATTACGCTTTGTGTACTAACACATGGTCTTTGTGAGAGTTCTATGTGGGGTTAGGTTATCTTCCATGGGCTTGCGTCAAGAGGAAGATCACATACAACCCATGGAGGATGACATCAAATCAAGGTTGTGGTCTGCAAGTTCAAGTGATGCATCACGAAGAGATCAAGTGCTTGAAGCTTTCCGCCAATTGTGGTGACAATGGACTTGTGAAGATGTGCCGAAGAGTGGCTCACCCATAGTGGTGTATGGGGGAGCAATCTACTAGTCTTCACCGAGCCAACGAAATCAAGAAAGGTGGTCCAACTTGAGGAAGTCAAGATCGTCTACATCTAGCTCAAGTGGACTTTGTGCAAGGTAAATGTTTGCCCTTGATATGTTCTCTATTTTACCGAGCTCGTGGTGGTAGTTTGGAGACCGGGTTATAGGATCAATTGTCGTACTATCAAGGGGGGCTCTCAAGTGAGTAGCTTGATCATATCGTTCGTAGAGAGCTCAAACCATTGCATGCTTGCATCATTTTTCTTGGTTCTTGTTTGGTTTTATTCTTGTGAGATTTGAAACTTATGGTCATCTTCATGAAAAGCTTGAGTTCATCAAAAACGGAGTTCACATCCTTCTTCTATTGCGTTTTCGGTGTTGGAGGTTTTACCGGTCTCTTTCGAGGAAGGGTTCTCACCATTTTCTTATGGGCCTTTTCTCATTTGCTTCTTATTGTTATTTCTATCAATATTGTGTTAGGCCATGTCGCTAGCTTTCCAACAAACTTGGTTTCGTTGAATTTGGAGTCCGTTTGCAAAAGTTGTGTCCGTTTTGGTGTCCTTAATAGGGCTGCAGCGATACTACCGCAAATGGGAGTGGTACTATCGCTTGGAGGGGACGTAATTTTTTACTTCAGTGGCTACTTCCTCTCCGGACCAAAAACTCGTCATAAGTCCGGCGGTGGTAGGCACGAATCCAATTTTTTAGTACCGCTCGCAAGTAGTAGTACTGCTACCTTAGCAGTAGTACCGCTACCCCTACTGGTAGTGCCGCGAGGACGAGCGGTAGTACCGCTCCTTGGAGCAGTAGTACCGCTCGATGCGGGTTGTGAGCATAACGGTTGGATTTTTCCCCACCTATAAAAGGGGGTCTTCTTCCCCAATGAACCTTATCCTTTGAGCTCGTGTTCTTCCCCCATTGTTGACCTTCTCCGAGCTTGCTATCTCTCAATCCCTCCATGAATTCTTGCTAGTTTTTTGGGGAAAAGAGAGAGGAGACCTAGATCCAAATTTCCACCAATCACTTTCTCTTCTGTGTGAGGGGAACCCTTTGGATCTAGTTCTTGGATTTCTTCGTGTTCTCTTCTCCGTTCTTCCTCTCATTTCCCTCCATAGCATTAGTTGCTTTGGTGGGATTTGGGAGAGAAGGACCTGGGCACTCTGTGTTCCTTTGCCATTGCATTTGGTGCATCGATTTGGGTTCTCCACGTTGATATGTGGATGTTACAAGTTGAGAAGCCTATTACTCTTGGGTGCTTGGTACCCTTGAGCTTGTTCCTCTTGGTGCTTGGGTGCCCTAGATGGTTGAGGTCACCTCGGAGCCATATTCCATTGTGGTGAAGCTTCGTGGTGTCGTTGGAGACATAGCCCCAACCTTTGTGGTGTTCAGATCTCAATCATTGTGGTGTAAAGCTCCGGGAAAGCGTCCGGGTCTGCAATTAGGTTGTGGAGATCGCCCTGAGAAATTTTACGGGTTCGGGTGACCGCCCCAAGGGTTGCCAAAGTGTACAGGTTCGGTGACCGCCCCAAGGGTCGCCATTTGTACGGGCTCGGTTACCGCCCTCAAGGGTCCCTTAGTGGAATCACGACATCTTGCATTGTGAGAGGGCGTGAGGAGATTACGGTGGCCCTAGTGGTTTCTTGGAGAGCATTGTTCCTCCACACCGCTTCAAACGGAGATTAGCATCTACAAGGGTGTGAACTTCGGGATACATCGTCGTCTCCGCGTGCCTCGGTTATCTCTTACCTGGGCCCTTTACTTATGCACTATACTTTGTGACAGCCATATTGTATCTTGTCATATATCTTGCTATCACCTAGTAGTTTATCTTGCTTAGAATAAGTTGTTGGTGCACATAGGTGAGCCTAGTTGTTGTAGGTTTTTCGTGCTTGACAAATTAACCGCTAGGTTTATTCCGCATTTGTTCAAGCCTAAACCGTAATTATTTTAAAGCGCCTATTCACCCCCCTCAAGGCGAAATCCATGATCTTTCAGACTTGTGGCCCTACTAAGTTGACGCACATGCATGGCTTTGTCAACTTAGTCACCAAACAATTCTATTAGGAGTGGTCGTTGGATTATTAACATCCAACGGTCGCCCTGCTTTTTCAACCTCTGATTTTCTTGCTCCAGGCGACCAAACCACCATGTGCTTCTGCCTCCCATGGTCGGCTGTGCTGCCACGCAGGCCTCACCGCCCCTCCTACTCCCACCGCTAGCCAGGCCATCCCTCTACTCACCCACACCCATGTTATTCTGTGGCAACGGCAACCTCACTTTGTAGTCGAACCCGTCAACCCTTGTACTACCCTCCGCGTCTTCCCAGGCTCCATGTTGTAAGGGCATATTTCTCCCTAAGTAGTTTTGGTGATTGATGACAATGCTTTTGCGGACTAATCGTGTGCATTGAGCATTTCAGATATCTCATGTCTAGGCTCAAGACGATTAAGTGCCCTCGAAACCTATTGAAGACGGTGTTTTCTTTTGTTTCTTTTTGGTGGAATTGAGTCATAGGAAAGCCGTACTATTAAGAGGGGGTCCGCTTCAGAAAGGTTAGGGTGGAATAACACGTACACATCTATTCATTTGCACCACCTTTCTTTCGCTTCATTGGAGCTCCAGCTGTTTTCCTTGTCACTGCAAAAACAGTGGCTTTCTACTACTACTACTCTAAGGCATGCAGTAGTACCACTCAAGGTAGCGGTAGTACCATAGGGTCTCACGGTAGTACCGCTCCTCGGCTACGGTAGTACCGTACCAAGGGCGGGGTAGTACCGTGAGTCCTGCCCCAACGTCGTGACTAGTACAGAAGTAGGAGCGGAAGTAATTTTTTACTTCCGCGTCCTATGCGATAGTACTGCTCAATAGGCGGTAGTACCGTGTCGGGTTTTTGCATCGATCGAGACTCTACGGAAGTAGCCCCGGATGTAATTTTATTAGTCCGTGCTCTTCCCTGACCAGTCTGAACCCTGCCTTGCGGTAGTACCGCAAGGGCGTGCGGTAGTACCACTCCGGTAGTACTACCGCCCGTTGCTATACGCAACAGGGCTAGGTCTGGATTCTGCCGCGCCAGCGGTAGTACCGCACCCCGTGTGGTAGTACTGCAAGGTCATGCAGTAGTACTGCAAGTTAGGTGCGGTAGTACCGCGTGTTGCAGGCAGAGTTGGTGGATAACGGTTGGATTTGTTCCTCCACTATATAAGGGGAGTCTTCTTCCTCAGGAAGACTTACCTCTTCCTCCCCAAGCTCCATTGTTGCTCAAAGCTCCATTTCCGCCCTATCTATCTCCCTAGACAATCAAACTTGTTGATTGCCTAGGGATTGGTTGAGAAGGCATCGATCTACACTTCCACCAAGAGAAATTTGATTCCCCCACTAATCCCTTGCGGATCTTGTTACTCTTGGGTGTTTGAGCACCCTAGACGGTTGAGGTCACTTTGGAGCCATAGTCCATTGTGGTGAAGCTTCATGGTGTCGTTGGGAGCCTCCAATTCGGTTGTGGAGATAGCCCCAACCTTGTTTGTAAAGGTTTGGTCGCCACCTTCAAGGGCACCACTAGTGGAATCACGGCACCTTGCATTGTGTGAGGGCGTGAGGAGAATACGGTGGCCCTAGTGGCTTCTTGGGGAGCATTGTGCCTCCACACCGCTCCAACGGAGACGTACTTCCTCTCAAAGGGACGAAACTTTGGTAACACATCCTCGTCTTCACCGGCTCCACTTGTGGTTATTTCTTACCATTACTTATGCAAGCTTTCTAGCTTGCTTGCTTATGTGCTTATTATTGTTGCATCATATAGGTTGTTGCATATCTAGACAACCTACTTTATTGCTAAGTTTAATTTGGTCAAGAAAAGCTAAAAATTGTTAGTTGCCTATTCACCCCCTCTAGTCAACCATATCGATCCTTTCAATTGGTATCAGAGCCTCGTCTCTTTATTAAGGACTTTACCGTCCAAAGAGTATGGGTGACAACGCAGTCGAGACGGAGTTTAGTGCGGCTATGGACACATTGAAAGACTCACTGGCGACCGAGGTCAAAGGCATGTTCAAAGAATTTCTTGAGGGACTTAAATTACCCACCGCACCATTGGAAGTGGTTCGTCTCGCTACCAACGTGTCAGATGCTATTCCTGACAAGGGAGAAGCTAGTAGTGAGAAAGTCCCAGTGACTAAGAATGGGAGTGGGATTTTTGCTCAGTCCGCGCCTCCTATCAATTATGGAGGACCCGTTCCTACTCCGCATTTAAATTTGGTTGGCCCTCCTCCTAAGTTTGTGAAAAATTCTGATTTTGCTACTTGGACGTTTCGCTTTAAATGTCATTTAAATCATTGCTCTACTAATATTTGGAGAATCATTGAGCAAGGTTTCTACCCGCATGATCCTTACAACTTAACTCCAAGAGAAGCTGTGGATCATCAATTCAACGAGTCCGTTCTTTGAAAACTTCAAGAAGCTATCCCTCCCAAAGACATTGCACATCTTCGACCCTTTACCGTGGCCAAGGAAGCTTGGCAGCATGTTGGTTCCTTGTACAAGGGAAGCGCAAGCATTCAACGCTCAAACTATGAAGTTGTGCAAGATGAAGCCGATGAGTTTGCCATGATCGAAGATGAAGATCCCTGTGAACTTTATCGGAGATTAACCACTCTTGTGGTTTCACTTCGAGATCATGGGAGAAAGGATACGGATGACAATTGGATCAAGCGCAAATTTCTCAAGGCCATGATGCCTTATCACAAGGCCATGTCCTCCGTCATCCGCCAAAGACTGGACTTCCACACTTTGCCCTCAAGTGAAGTGTTGGATGAGTTTGTTGCCATGCGGATCTTGGATAAGACCGCCGACAATGTAGTGTTGCGAGCTCAACGATCAAATAAGCCCAATCTTGCTTTGAAGGCCAAAGCTTGTGTGGAAGAAGTGGATGAAGAGGATGAAGATGAGTGTTGCCCCGAAGACATCAAATATGCCTATCATGAGCACATGGCTCTTGCCTCACGGCAATTTTTGGGCAACAAGAAGAACTGAAGGCCAAATTTCAACAAGAACAATTCAAGTGGCATCAAGGGAAAGCAACGAGTGAGGACGTGCTACAATTGTGGCAATATGAGTCACTTTGTTGTAGATTGCCCATATTAGAAAAGAGAAGACAATGGAGGCAAGCTTAGACAAGGCCAAGTATTATCCCAACAAGAACAACTTCAACAAGAAGACCCATCCCAAAGGATTGGTGGCCCAAGAAGAATATGTTGAGGATGATGATGATGAAGAAGAAGATGATGAGATGGTCACTATGTCAACCATTGCTATTGCAACAACTCCACGATCATCCCTCTTTGACTCACCAAATGAGAACATCACCGCCAAGTGCCTCATGGCTAAGGGCACCAACAAGGTAACCCCAACATCAATTCTACCATCACTTCTAATCCTTAGTTGACGGATTGCATTGATGAAAGTGAGGGGGCGGAGGAGGAGGAAAATGAATTTGAGTTGTTTATGAGTAAACTCAAGGGCAAACCCAAGAAGCACTTCATTGCTCTCTTGGAGCAACTCGGTGAAGCCAATGACATGATCGAGGCCCATGAGAAGACCATTTCTAAAATGGAGGGTCATAGTCGAGACTACGCCAATGAGATATCGGATCTCTCTAATGCTCTTGAGGAAGAGCGTGGCCTTCGTTTGGCTCTTGAGGAGTCACACAACGATGATCATGCTGAAATAAAGAAAGATCTTGATGATGCTTTAGTTGTCTCTCGTGTGCTCAATTTCGAGAAGGCAAAGCTTGTGATTGACCATGCTAGACTCAAGGAGGAGTTTGTTATGCTTGACAATGCTCAGAAGGTCTTGAAGAATGTACATACTAGCCTTAAAGAGTCTCATGATCAACTTCAAGTTTCGCTAACCAAGGAGAAAGCTACCTTTCCTCGCATGGTTTTAATTGATAATGCAAATACTACTAACCCATGTTGCGAGCATGTGCATCTTGTTGAAGAGAATGCCAAGTTGAAGAAGCAACTTGAGAAAGGCCTTGTGTCTTGCATACAAGGTGAGAAGAACCTCAACAATCTTTTGAGCAATCAAAAGGAAGTTGTGGCGAAGGAAGGAATTGGGTTTGCTCCCAAGCCCAAGAAGAAGAAGAGCGACAAGACCAAGCAACCTCCTCCTCTCAGGCAAACCTTTGTAAAAGAGATAGAGGGTGCTCCTAAGAAGAAGAAGAACATTGTGAAGAGTGGTGGAGTCAAGAAAAACACTGCCACTCCATCCAACAAAGCCGGCGACTTTAATCCTTCTTATGTTCTATGCTGTGCTAGTGATGGACATGTTTTTGCTAAATTTGTCGGTTCTTCTTATGAGTACATTGAACGGTCTATTTGGGTTCCTAAGACCCTTGTTACTAACCTCAAAGGACCCATTACAAAATGGGTACCTAAATCCAAGCATTGATCTCTTGTAGGAGTATGCTTCCGGTGGGGGATCATGGTTGCTCGATAGTGGAGCCACAAATCATATGACCGGAAGCAAAGACTTGGTGGTGGACGTGCACCAAGGTTCATCTATGGCCACCAATGTCGAATGGGGTGATGCTTCATCTTCTAAGGTATTGGGGCTTGGCAAGGTTGTTGTTTCTCATGATCTCACGATCGAGACAGTCATGCTTGTTGAGTCCCTTGCATACAATTTACTTTCTGTTCGTCAACTTGCACTCATGGGCTTTGCCACATTCTTTGATATTGATACCGTGGCCCTCTTGTGGAGTAAGACTCTTAAAGTACCCTATGTTGAGCATGTCGAGAACGGTCTCTATGTGGTTAACTTCTCGGAGCAACCCACTAAGACCGCGACTTGCCTAATGCCTAAAGTTGAAGTGGGCTGGCTTTGGCATCGTCGGTTAGCCCATGTCAATATGAGACCTTTGCAAAGTCTCCTCAAGGGGACCATGTCCGTGGACTAACAAATGTTAGTTTTGCCAAAGATCATGCTTGCAGTGCTTGTATTGAAGGAAAGTTACATGAGAAGGCTCACCCTCCCATGACTATCATCTACTCAAAAAGACCGTTAGAGATCCTTCACATGGATCTCTTTGGGCCTCCATCCTTTGATAGTCTTGGGGGTAGAAAGTATTGCTTGGTGATTGTAGATGATTATTCAAGATACACTTGGGTATACTTCTTCAAGAGGAAGAGTGAGACCCAACAAACCATCATCAACTTTCCAATTGAAGCTCAACGATAACATGATGCAAAGATCTTCATGATTCGAAGTGACAACGGCACCGAGTTCAAGAACTACACCTTGGATGAGTTTCTTAGTGATGAGGGGATCAAGTGTCAATATGCCGTACATTATACGCCTCAACAAAATGGTGTAGCGGAGAGAAAGAACCGGTCATTGATGGACTCGGCGAGGACCGTGATGGCGGAGTTCAAGTCTCCATACAAATTTTGGGCCGAAGCCATCAACACCGCTTGTCATGCATCCAATCAGCTCTATCTCCGCAAAGGCTTGAACAAGACTCCACATGAGATACTTACCGGTAACAAGCCCAATCTCAAGTAATTCCGAGTGTTCGGTGTAAGTGTTTCATACTCAAGAAAGGCGCTCGTTTGTCTAAATTTGAAGCTAGAGCTCATGAGGGCATATTTGTTGGTTATGCTACAAACTCTCATGCTTACCGTGTCCTCAACAAGTCCAATGGACTCATTGAGGAGACGTGTAACATAGAGTTTGATGAGAATAACGGCTCCCAAGTGGAGCAAAGTGGTACTTGTGATGTAGGTGATGAAATTCCTCCCCAAGCCATAAGAAGAATGGGTGTTGGTCATATCCTACCCATTGAGGAACCCCTTGTGGCCGAAGGAGAAGGACAATGTTCCACTCAAGTGGCACCATCACCAACCCAAGACCCACACGCTTCCGAAGAACAAAGTGAAGGCCCTCAACCGGATGAACAAGGCCAAGTGCAAGATCAACCACAAGATGGTGGTGAGCCACCAAGTGATGCACAATGCCAAGTTCCCTCTTCCGAGCATGTTCAAGATCAAGAGCAAGCTCAAGATCAAGATCAAGCTCATGACGACGCTCAAGATGATCAACTCATAGCTCCTCAATTATCTCTTGAAGAGCAATTGGAGCGTCGTGCTGCCAAAGTTGCTTCCAGGCTCGCTTCTAAAGAGCATCACATGGAAAATATTCTTGGAAGCATCACAAAGGGGGTAAGCACTCGTAGATAATTAGCAAATTATTGTGCTCATCAAGCTTTTGTCTCTTGTGTTGAACCTCAAAAGGTCTATGAGGCACTCGAATACCCCGATTGGCTCAATGCCATGCATGAAGAACTCCATAACTTCTAGCACAACAAGGTGTGGCGTCTGGTGCCAAGGCCAAAGGAGAACCATAATGTCATTGGAACCAAGTGGATCTTTAAGAACAAGTAAGATGCTCACGGCATTGTCATTCACAACAAGGCTCGTTTGGTGGCTTAAGGCTACTCCCAAGTCGAGGGTATCGACTATGGTGTAACCTTTGCCCCCGTTGCTCGCCTTGAATCTATTCATTTGTTGCTTGCCTATGCTTCTCATCATAACTTTAAATTGCAACAAATGGATGTGAAAAGTGCTTTTATAAATGGTCCTCTTATTGGGTTGGTGTGTGTCAAACAACCCCCGGGGTTTGAGGATCCTAAGTTCCCCAATCACGCGTATCAACTCGATAAGGCGCTCTATGGCCTTAAACAAGCCCCACGTGCATGGTATGAGCATCTTGCTTAGTTGTTGCAAGATTGTGGGTTTGAAATTGGGAAAATCGACCCCACTCTTTTTATCTAAGAAGGTCAAAGGGGAGTTGTTTGTTTTCCAACTATATGTTGATGATATTATCTTTGGTTCACCTAACAAAGCTTTCAATGATGAGTTTGCCGCACTCATGAGTGCGCAATTTGAGATGTCCATGATGGGAGAGTTGAAGTTCTTCCTTGGGTTCGAGATCAAGCAAAGAAGAGAAGGAATCTTCATCAAACAAGCCAAATACACTCAAGACATGCTCAAGATGTTCAATCTAAGTGATGTCAAGCCGGCTACTACTCCAATGCCTACCAAGTGCCAACTTGACATTGATACCAATGGTAAAGCGGTGGATCATAAGGTATATCGTTCTATAATTAGATCCTTGCTTTACCTTTGTGCATCTAGACCGGATATTATGTTGAGTGTGGGAATTTGTGCATGGTTTCAAGCCTCAGCTAAGGAAAGTCACTTTGTGGCAGTCAAGCGAATCTTTCGATATTTGGCTCATACCCCAAACTTTAGCTTATGGTACCCAAGAGGAGCAAACTTCAACCTTGTAGGTTTCTCGGATTCGGACTGGGCGGGAGACAAAGTGGATAGGAAGTCCACTTGTAGGATCGAAAGTATGTCTAGAGGGGGGGTGATTAGACTACTTGACAATATAAAAGATCTGCCTTTTGATCATGCAAAGTTTTTGGCAGTTTCACAATTAAGATCAATTCAAGTATCACCCTACACATGCAATTCTAGAGTAATAGCAGCGGAAAGTAAATTGCACATGTAAAAGAGAGGTGGAGAAGATCAAACGCAGTTTGGTGACACGAAGATTTTTGTCATGGTTCCGATAGGTGGTGCTATCGTACATCCACGTTGATGGAGACTTCAACCCACGGAGGGTAACGGCTGCGCGAGTCCACGGAGGGCTCCACCCACGAAGGGTCCACGAAGAAGCAACCTTGTCTATTCCATCACGGCCTACGCCCACGGAGGACTAGCCTTACTCGGGGTAGATCTTCACGAAGTAGGCGATCTCCTTGCCCTTACAAACTTCTTGGTTCAACTCCACATCTCAAAGACGGAGGCTCCCAAGCGACACCTAACCAATCTAGGAGGCACCACCCTCCAAAAGGTAATAGATGGTGTTGATGGTGATGAACTCCTTGCTCTTGTGCTTCAAATGATAATCTCCCCAACACTCAACTCTCCTCACTGATATGGCTGTGGTGGAAGAAGGGATTGAGTGGAAAGCAACTTGGGAAGGCTAGAAATCAAGTTTCATATGGTAGGAATGGAATGGCTTGATCTCAACACAAGGGTAGGTAGTTCTCTTCTTAGAAAGTGTATGATAGGAGTGGTAGACTTTCTGATGGATCTCCTCACGAATGAAGAGGGGGTGGAGGGGTATATATAGCCTCCACACAAAATCCAACCGTTACACACATATTTGACCAATCTCGGTGAGACCGAAGTGAAAACTCGGTCAGACCGAAAGTTCAAATATAGTGAACGTTGGGATTTTCGGTGGGACCGAAAATACCATCTCGGTGGGACCGAAAGTGCAAAAGATATGAACGTTGGAGTTTTTCGGTGGGACCGAGAAAGAAAACTCGGTTGGACCGATTTGAGAAAAGACAGGAACATGCCAGAATCGGTGAGACCGAAAATGCAATATCAGTGAGACCGATTTGAGCCAAGACAGAAGCTTGCCCATTTCGGTGAGACCGATAATACAAACTCGGTTATTCCGAAATGATGTGAAATGGTTACAGAAGGTTGGCAGTTCAGTTTCGGTGAGACCGATCTCAAACTCGGCATGACCGATTTTTCTAGGGTTTGGAATATGGCTGAAGTGGTTCATCTCGGTGGGACTGAGTTGGAAGAATCGGTTTGTCCGAGATTACTTATGAGTGTGTTAAGTAGTGAAGAGTGCTGATAGTTGAGGGAGCTAGATCACCAAGCACTTGAGCAACCAGATCATTAACACAACCTCATCCCCTTTTAATAGTATTGGCTTTTCCTATGGACTCAATGTGATCTTTGATCACTAAACCAAAAATAGAGTCTTGAGCTTTTGCCAATGCTTGTCTTAGCATTTTGAGGGGTCCACTTCTTCAGACATTTCCATACCCATATCATCGAACTTCTCTGAAATGATTCTCAAGTAAATATTAGTTCAATGATATATATGTTGTTATTAATTACCAAAACCACCCGGGGATTAGTTGCACTTTCAATCTCCCCCTTTTTGGTAATTGATGACAACATATAGATCAAAGCTTCGACAAAGGATATAATCAATGAATAATATCGTCGCTTTGAGAAGTATGTGATAAACAAGAGCTCCCCCTAAATTTGTGCATTATTTAAAATTTGCGTTTGAATGCAAATGCACAATCGATTAGGATTATGGGTCACTCTTCCATGTCACATACATCTTGGTGGAGCGCACAAAATGATAAGAATGAATAACATGCACTTAATCACCAAGACAAGAGTAAATGGCCATACAATAAGGACTAGCATATGATAAGCATTAAGCACACATTAAAGCATAGTATGACCAAGCACTCATTAAGATAGCATCAAACTTAGTAGCAAGCACACTTAAAGTTTCGAAAGACCAAAAGAAACCAAAGTATCTCAAAGAAACCGGCAAAAGAACGAAAGACGAAAGAGCACTCTCTCTCTCGAAGCCCTATGATCTATAACAATTTCTCCCCCTTTGGCAACAAGTTACCAAAAAGTTCGAAAAGGTATAGAGCTAAGCGTCACTGCGGGCTCTGCTGGCGGCTCCCGTCTGGGTAGATGTCGGTGTAGAGATAGCTGCATCGGCGAAGACTTCTGCTGATGTCTGCGCTGGAGGAGTGGATGCTGGAGCTGGAGCAACTGCTGGAGCTATAGCTGGTGCTGAAGTGGTAGCCCGGGAGTCAGTCACTGGAATAGCTGCAGATCTGGATCCTCTAGGAACCTGAGCAGTCTGGCGATGAGAGTCCTGGACTAGATCATCCTGCATGAGCTTTGCTCTCTCCTGCCTTGTTTCCTCCATGTCTGCCTCAAGCTTGTTGACAGACACCTGAATCTCAGTCAGCTTCACGTCCAGAGCGTGGATCTTGTCCTCAACAATCCTCTCTAGGCTCTCCTGAGATTGCTCAATGCTGGCCAGGCGTTGTTCAATCCTCTGGGTAGCTTCAAGAATTTGTTCTCCAAAGCTCTTTGGCTTAGCTGCTGCTGCTGCTGCCTCTTTGTCAGCTTTAGCCTTCTTCGCAGCTTCGATTTTGGCCTGTCCTTCAACTGAGGTGGGATCCTCTTCATCCATCACAACTACGTTGTCCTCATGCTCTGGCTGCAGTGGCAAGTGCTTCCTATCCAACATGAATTTGCCCGTGCCAAACTTGGCGTTGATGAGCATCTGAATCTGCGGGGCAAACCCACACGACCTCTTCTGGTCAGCTGCAGTCCTCTTAATGGTCTCTACCATCAAGTCCATCACCTTGAAAGGTGCCTTCTCATCGAGAATGTGCAACATGTTGATAGAATAGCCTCGAATCATGCGGTGGTCTCCAGACTTAGGCATTAATGTATGCCTCAGAATAGTGTTAGTGGTGGTCAGACCTGCCTGGAGATAGTACACTGAGCCAAGCTTCCATCCTTCCAAATCAGCAGCGGGGATCTCCTTGTACATGTTCTTCATGGAATCATGACTCTTCTTAGGAATCCCATAGACATCAATGTCGTCCTCTCTCTGCACTGGAGCGTTCAGAAGTTCTGCCCATTCTTCAACAGTCGAAGAAAACCTTTGACCTTCAGTCATCCAGGTGATCTTGCCATCAGGATAGAAGTGGGCTGTGGCGTAGAACTGCATGATCATCTCGTCATTCCAAGCTGTCAGCTCTTGACCCACGAAATCAGCAACTCCACATGCAGTAAAGCTCTCATGCACATGGGGAAAGAAGTCCCGGTGCTCTTCACTGTCAATATACTTCCAGTCAACATACCTGGTGTCAGCAACAATGGGCTTCTTATCCATCAGCACGGTCTCATAGAAATCCTGCTGCTCTCTGGTGTGGAATCTGGGGTCCACAGCAGTCCTTCTCCTTACAGCATATGGATCAGACTGTCTCCATAGCCTGAGACCTTTATCCTTCCTTGCCTTCATGTCCTCAGCTTGAGGATGAGCATCATTGTGGAGTGGAAACTTGGGACGGAGCTTAAGCAACACATGCTCTTCATCTGATTCAGACTGTGGCATCTCACCTTTGTTCTTCTCAAAAGCTGGAATGCTTCTGGTTGTTCTCTTGGGCTTGGCTGGAGCTGCCTTTGCTTGAACAGGCTTCTTGGGCTTAGAGGAGGCTTGAGCCCGAATAGCATCACCCATGAACTTAGCTTTCTGAGGAGGAGGCTGGGGTGCATCTTCTTCTTCTTCTTCTGCAGCATCAACTTGAGGTTCAACATATACTACCCTCTTCCTCTTGGAAGTCTTCTTCACCTTGCTTGGAGCAGGCTCTTCCAAGTTGAGCTTCTTTGCAACTGCTGACTGCTTTACTTTGCTTGTGCCTTTCCTTGTCTGCTGCCCTTGGTGCTCTTTGGCAACCACATTCTTCTTTGGCTTGGAGGTAACTTCCTCAGCAACAAAATCAGAGTCCTCATCATCAGAAGTTCTCTTCTTCCTGGTTCTGGTGGCTGCAGGAGGCAAACCACTAGGGGTGCTCCTCTCACCATCATCACTAGAGCTGCTAGCAGGACTTGTATCTGCCTCTGGAATCTCAGCAAAAGGTGACTCAGACCTGTTCTGGCTGTCACTGACATCTGACATGGTTGACAACCTGTGAAAAGATAAGGTATAGGCAGAGTAGAAGAGTTATCACAACTGCAGAGGTTTTTGCAAAAAAAATGAGTTCAAAACTTAGTTTTGAGTTTTCACAGAATGTATTTCGGTCAAACCGATTTTAAGTTTCGGTGAAACCGAAGTGTATACAGAGGCCTACACACCACTTTCGGTCAGACCGAAATGGGTTTCGGTCCTACCGATAACTTAGGGTTTCACTGAAACTACGTTTCGGTCATTCCGATTTGCACAACTCGGCTAAACCGAATGATGCAGTGCAATGGCCAGAGGCCAAATCGGTCATTCCGAGTTTCAAAATCGGCTTCACCGAGATGCGTTCCGTGGAAACCTAAACCTAAGAATTTCGCCCGAAACTAGAGGATCTGAACTAATGTATAGGGAATATCTCAAACGTGGATTGAATCATGGCAAGCCTATCGTGCAAGAATCGGATGGGGAGCACGAAAGGGATCGGGACACACCCTAACTTGGTGGAGTCCCTCTACGGCGGCAACGGTGGAGATGATTATCGTTGACGGCGGCGGAGACCTGCGGCGAGGGCGCACAGGCGACGACGGCGACGATCCGTAAACCAGGGCGACGGCAGCAGGGGTCTTGGGGGCGAACGGTTTGAAGAGTTAAATCGCGCGCAGCCCTCAGGTATATATAACCCCATGCTGTCGGTGGGACCGAGTTGAAAAACTCGGTGTCACCGAGATGTATAACTGCTGTGCAGTTACGCATATCGGTCAGACCGAGATTTTGAACTCGGTTTCACCGAGATGAAACCTAGATCAGTCTAAGCGTTTCGGTTGGACCGAGATTGAGAAGCCGGTCAGACCGAAATGGACTTAGAAGGTTTTGGAAGTCAGCCTTAGACGAATCGGTGGCTCCGAGTGCTCCTCACTCGGACTATCCGAAAAAGACTTGTTCAAAGTTGTGATATGAGCATGAATAGAATTTGAGACAAGAAAGCATAGATAGCTAGGGAAGGTGCTTAGGCATTCTTGTCCATCCATTTGGCCAGAAAAATCAAAACAATCAAAACAACAAATGGATGTCCTTGAATGGATAAAATCATGCATTCAACATGCTCACACAATAAGATAGCAACTGAAATATGTGTCAAACATGCACAACCAACACTCTAGCTACTAGCACACAATTTGTCGATGACTAGGTCATCTATATATGAGTATATTGACTTAGGAGCCAAATGAGAACATTTTATCATAGGTCATACTCATCGTTTAAGCACAAGTGGGGTTACCACTTTTACATAAAGCATTTATGTGTTCACATCATTTGGAGATGCTTTAGCTCAATTTTTAGAGCAAAGCTCCCCCTAGATGTGAGAACCCCTTTTAAAGGGTCAAACTAACCTTGGGTTGTCGTAGAAGACTTCATGTAGATGTTGAAGATGTGGATGCTCAATGTTGATGTAGATCATCAAGAGTTGGGAGCAATCCTTTGGATTAGGGCACTTTCAATACCTACATGGGTTAGTCCCACAAGGAACAAACAAGAATATCCATAGACATAGATTGAAGTTCACAAAAGATGATGTCCATGAAAGCAATGATTACCTTGTCCCTTGACTTACCAACAAGAGGGTTTGTGACCCCATGAACTAGTGCATGATGTGGAAGTTGATTGCACAAGTTCTTGCCAAAATGAATATGAGTGAAGTTTGTTGGCGGAGTCACCCTCAAGAACCTTCTAGTTCTTCTTCTTTGGGATCCACATCATCTTGATGGGAATCCTTGGTGTTGTAGTTGAGCTTGACGAAGTAGAACTTGATGTGTCCTTAGGAACCCACTTGACCATGGCTTGAGGTGCTTCAATGAATGCATCAATCTCCTCTTGAAGCTTGTCCTTGGCCTTCAGCTTGTGGTCTTGTGGTGGAAGGTCATCTTGAGCTTGTTCCACATTGGAAGAAGTAGGATCATACTTCTCCTTTTGTGAAACAAACTGTGGAGTAGGGTATTGACCTTCTTCCCACTCAACACCTTCGGCGTTGAACTTTCGCTCAAAACCAATCCCTTGATTCTTCCGGTGTCTTCCTTGTTTGCGAACAATCTCCTCAAAGTTTTTGCTTCCGGCAAGACTCTTGTAGACACCTTTCTCTATGATTTCCTTCAATAAGCTATTTTCTTGCTCAAGTGTAACTTGGCTTGAAACATTGTTAGTGGAATCAAGAGAACTACTAGAAGCAACAATATTGGATTTAACATTGTTATTGTTACTACTAGAGGAAGAATTTTTATTATGCTTGTCATGCTTAGTCTTAATAGGTGGCAAGAAATTAGACAAGAGAAGTCGTTTGGCAAGATATGAAGAACTCTTCTTTCGAAGATCATCATTGATCGCTTTTAGAAACTCATGTTCTTGCTCTAGAGTGAGCTTCTCGAAGCGTAGCTTCTCATGAGATCTTAGGAGCTCTCTATGATCTTCTTGAGTTGTTTCATGAGCTAACTTAAGAGTGTTTAGTTCTTTAGTTAGACGCTCAATCTCCTTCATAGCATTGTCATTTGACTCTTCTCGACTATAAAGACTACTAGCATTTTCATCATTACTAAGCTCACTAGATTTATCATGCAAGAGCTCATCTTCACCAAGTAAGTCATCCTCATCACTATCAAAGTCAATGAATTCAGGGTGTGTTACCTTGGGGCCTTTAGCCATGAAGCATCTTCCAATTCCCTCATTTGGTGAATCAAATAAGTCGTAGGAGTTGGAGTTGGAGGATACGAGTGCAAGTCTGGCAACACCTTCATCTTGACTATAGTCGGAGTCGGAGTGATAGCTTCCATCGGATTGATTGTCGGAGTCGGAGCCGGAGACCCATTCACCTACATGAGCTTGATGTCTTCTTCTTGTGTAGCTCCTTGATGACTTGTCTTTCCTCTCCGAATCCTTGCTTCTCCGAGAGGGTCTTCGTTCATAACGATCATCTCTACTCCTTCTCTCTCTCCGAGGTGACTCATCTCTTGCTCTTCTTCTTGGAGATTCTTCTCTTCTCTTGTGGGGAGCCGTACACTCATTTGAGAAGTGTCCGGGTCTTCCACAATTGTAGCAGTTTCGATCACGACTAGAAGATCTCTTTTCATCATATGATCTAGACTTTGAGCTTCTTTCTTTGCCTCTATTCTTGTAGAACTTGTTGAAGTTCTTCACCATTAGGCTTATCTCTTCATTGGAAATTAGCTTGTCACTTGAGGTAGTAGGAGCATCACTTGTAGCTTTGTAAGCACCACTTGACTTATTGTGAAGCTCTTCCTTATCCTTAAGTGTCATCTCATGAGCAACAATTCTTCCAATGACTTCAGTTGGCTTGAGAGTCTTGTAGTTTGGCATCATTTGGATCAAAGTGCACACGGTGTCATACTTTCCATCCAAAGCTCTGAGAATCTTCTTAATGATGAATCGGTCGGTCATTTCTTCGCTTCCTAAGCCGGCAATCTCATTTGTGATGAGAGCAAGCCTAGAGTACATTTCAGCGACTCCTTCACCATCCTTCATCTTGAACTTGTCAAGTTGACCTTGAAGAATATCTAGCTTTGATTCCTTCACAGATTCAGTACCTTCGTGCATTTCAACCAAAGTATCCCAAATCTCTTTAGCATTCCCAAGACGGCTGATTTTGTTGAACTCTTCGGGACACAAAGCATTGAAGAGAATGTCACAAGCTTGAGCATTGTTTTGCAACATCCGCAACTCTTCCGGTGTAGCTTCGCGATCCGGAACTTTTCCTTCTTCAAAGAAATCACCTTGCATACCAACACAAATAATGCCCCATGCGGCTGGGTTATGACCAAGAATATCCATTTTCATTTTATGCTTCCAACTAGCAAAATTTGTACCATCAAAGTAAGGACCTCTACGATAATTACCCTCACTAGACGCCATACTCTCCTAGGTTGTGAAACCAAGCTTATGGAGTCCAATGCAATGGAAACCAAAACAATGGAGACCAAAGCTCTGATACCACTTGTAGGATCGAAAGTATGTCTAGAGAGGGGGTGATTAGACTACTTGACAATATAAAAGATCTGCCTTTTGATCATGCAAAGTTTTTGGCAGTTTCACAATTAAGATCAATTCAAGTATCACCCTACACATGCAATTCTAGAGTAATAGCAGCGGAAAGTAAATTGCACATGTAAAAGAGAGGTGGAGAAGATCAAACGCAGTTTGGTGACACGAAGATTTTTGTCGTGGTTCCGATAGGTGGTGCTATCGTACATCCACGTTGATGGAGACTTCAACCCACGGAGGGTAACGGCTGCGCGAGTCCACGGAGGGCTCCACCCACGAAGGGTCCACGAAGAAGCAACCTTGTCTATTCCATCACGGCCTACGCCCACGGAGGACTAGCCTTACTCGGGGTAGATCTTCACGAAGTAGGCGATCTCCTTGCCCTTACAAACTTCTTGGTTCAACTCCACATCTCAAAGACGGAGGCTCCCAAGCGACACCTAACCAATCTAGGAGGCACCACCCTCCAAAAGGTAATAGATGGTGTTGATGGTGATGAACTCCTTGCTCTTGTGCTTCAAATGATAATCTCCCCAACACTCAACTCTCCTCACTGATATGGCTGTGGTGGAAGAAGGGATTGAGTGGAAAGCAACTTGGGAAGGCTAGAAATCAAGTTTCATATGGTAGGAATGGAATGGCTTGATCTCAACACAAGGGTAGGTAGTTCTCTTCTCAGAAAGTGTGTGATAGGAGTGGTAGACTTTCTGATGGCTCTCCTCACGAATGAAGAGGGGGTGGAGGGGTATATATAGCCTCCACACAAAATCCAACCGTTACACACATATTTGACCAATCTCGGTGAGACCGAAGTGAAAACTCGGTTAGACCGAAAGTTCAAATATAGTGAACGTTGGGATTTTCGGTGGGACCGAAAATACCATCTCGGTGGGACCGAAAGTGCAAAAGATATGAACGTTGGAGTTTTTCGGTGGGACCGAGAAAGAAAACTCGGTTGGACCGATTTGAGAAAAGACAGGAACATGCCAGAATCGGTGAAACCGAAAATGCAATATCGGTGAGACCGATTTGAGCCAAGACAGAAGCTTGCCCATTTCGGTGAGACCGATAATACAAACTCGGTTATTCCGAAATGATGTGAAATGGTTACAGAAGGTTGGCAGTTCAGTTTCGGTGAGACCGATCTCAAACTCGGCATGACCGATTTTTCTAGGGTTTGGAATATGGCTGAAGTGGTTCATCTCGGTGGGACTGAGTTGGAAGAATCGGTTTGTCCGAGATTACTTATGAGTGTGTTAAGTAGTGAGGAGTGCTGATAGTTGAGGGAGCTAGATCACCAAGCACTTGAGCAACCAGATCATTAACACAACCTCATCCCCTTTTAATAGTATTGGCTTTTCCTATGGACTCAATGTGATCTTTGATCACTAAACCAAAAATAGAGTCTTGAGCTTTTGCCAATGCTTGTCTTAGCATTTTGAGGGGTCCACTTCTTCAGACATTTCCATACCCATATCATCGAACTTCTCTGAAATGATTCTCAAGTAAATATTAGTTCAATGATATATATGTTGTTATTAATTACCAAAACCACCCGGGGATTAGTTGCACTTTCACCACTTCCGGAGGGTGCCAATTCCTTGGTTGCTCTTTGGTGAGTTGGTCTTCTAAGAAGCAAAGTTGTGTGTCTCTCTTGTCCACCGAAGCGGAGTATGTGACGGCCAGCAATTGTTGTGCACAACTTTTACGGATGAGGAAAACTTTAAAGGATTACAGTGTCACTTGTGACAAAGTGCCTCTTTGGTGTGACAATGAAAGTGCCATCAAGATTTCTCTAAACCCGGTGCAACACTTCAAGGCGAAGCATATTGAGATTCGGTATCACTTCATTCGGGAGCATATTCGGCGAGGAGAAATTGATCTTCATTATGTCAACACACATGATAACCTTGCAGATATCTTCACGAAGCCTTTGGATGAAGCAAGATTTCGCGAGTTAAGGCATGAGCTAAATATCATAGGTTTGAGCAATGTGGATTGAAACCTTGCACACCTCCTCCCACTCATCATGATCATCTTGTCTAGGTGTAGGCATGGACATAGGGGGAGTAGTGTTCTCGCAATGAACTCTTCCTCCCCCATTATGCATAAATCGATCAAGTCTTTCTTGTTTGCCATTTTATATGGTACTAATGCTTCAAGACGAGTGTTGGTCATGGGCCCAAGGATAATTCTTCACGGTGCCATACCAAGTAACTCAAACATAGGTGGCTTCGGCCACCGCCCTCTTTTTGAGAGGGGCGTCTCGTGTTTGGTTCTAGTTGTCTTTTCTCTTTGTTCCTATTGCCGTGTCTGTGTGTAGGTTTCCTCGTGTGTATTAGCTTGTTTGTGTGTTCTTGATTGGAAGTTGCTTTGCTTAAGCCGTTTTTCGAAACTTGCACTTTCTTGGGGGAACGATACTACCGCGACTTTCCACGATACTACCGCAAGAGAGCCACACGGTACTACCGCAACCATCACATCAGTATTTTTTACTGGCGCTGGAGAGCAGTACTACCGCGATGTCACGCGGTACTACCGTGCCGTTATGAACGGGTGGGGGTTATAAGCTGGCAGGGGGAGGTTTAAATTCCCCATACCCATTCAACTCATTTTCCCCATGTCGTCTCTCTCTCTCTCTCTCTCTCTCTCTCTCTCTCTCTCTCTCTCTCTCTCTCTCTCTCTCTCTCTCGCCCAAGAACGGCGCCGGAGGACCTCGCTGGATCTCCGCCTCCAGCCACTCTCCTCGCATTCCGACAGGTAGGATCATTCCCCACCATCCCCTCTTGCCATGGAACAAGGTTTCTCCCCAAAATCCCTTCTTCTTTTGCCCTGGTTTGTCTCTAGGCTTGGGGGAGATGCATGTTGTTCTTGAGTTCCTTTTAGGCCTTTCCATGTAAGATTAGGGTGTAGGAGAGTAGTTGTGCACTAGAGATGCTAGTTAGTATGTTGCTACTTAGGAGTTGTGATCAACCGTAGTACCGCTCCTTTTACCTCACGCGTTCTTAGATCGGATCCGCCTTCGGATCTGTCCCCGAGCGGTACTACCGCAGGTCGCGTGCGGTACTACCGCTCTGGCGCGTGTGTCGCATGCGGTACTACCGATCCTATGGAGCGATACTACCGTGCTCGGTGCGGCAGTAAATTTTTAGTACCGCTCCAGCCGTGGTACTACCGTGCCATTCCAGCGCGGTACTACTGCAGCTCGAGCGGCACTAAAATTTTACTACCGCAGCTTGGAGCAGTACTACTATTCTCTTCACACCTTCTTCGTATCCCGTACTTATTATCACTTCTACTTGTTTCTCGTGTTTTGCTGTGGCTTTTGCATTTATTCTCTTTGCTTCTCTTGCATGTTCTTGTGTTTGTGTCATAGGTGGTGGCTCCGGATCAAATTTCCATCACTCGAATCCCAGCCATGACACAGGGTCGAAGCGTCTGCGCAACCAAGATGATGTTCCTGAGGGCTCCAATGCCCCCAATGCCGAACCAAGTCCACTGCCACCAAGAATAAGGAACCATTAATGGGTATGGACGAGATTTCGTCGGCTGAGTTTGTCTCTAGGAGGAAGATCAATCCCTATGTGAATCCCCGTGCACAATTCAGACGGGATGATTTGTTCTAGACCAAGCAGTAGTATCTTATCTTCATGGAGGTGATCAAGAGCAAGCACAACTTATATGTGGATGCTCGCTGGATTGACATGAATCATATGAGGAAGGAGGAGAACCGGGCCTATTTTGCTGAGGCTCTGGACCTCGTGGAGCAGTTTGGCATTGAGCACGTCATGTCTTTTCATATGGACTTTGACCCTCAGATTGTGGCCCAGTTCTTTGCTTCGGCCCACTTCCATCCTAAGGAAGAACGCAACATGACTTGGATGACCAATCGCCAAAAGATGACTGCTACTTGGAAGGACTTCATGGATTTGCTTCAGGTTACTGATGAGGGGCTCCACACGCCTGTTGGAGTTCACCCTCATGCCAATAAAGAGTGAGCCAACAAGAACAAGCTGCAGCCCTATTATGTTGAGAAGACGCTTGCAAGTGGCAAGAAGACTTGGGTTTTGAACCCTTTTCTGGATATTATGCATCGGATCTTCCACAACTCTCTGTTTCCCCGCATTGGGGACAAGGACAAGGTACACGCATTTCTCGTGGATATGATGCTCATTTGTGAGGAGACACGTCATGCTCAGACTCAACCACTTGATATCTCACATATTATGTGGTGTGAGCTTTGTTTTGCGGTGTTCACCTGTAAGGTGCCCGTATATGGACCGTACCTGTTTCTTCTGATTACTAGGACTTGGGAGAAGCTCTACCCCGATGAGGAGTTTGAGGCACCACACTGGATTCGTCATGAGCCGGTCAAGCTCCGCATCAAGAGCCAGTGGGCTAACACCACCACCTGTGCTGAGGCTGCAGCGGCTCAGATGGATGTGAATGAGGATGAGATTGAGGAGGAGGCAGCTGATGAGCACAATTCTGTAGGATATACTCCCTCCTCTTCTAAGCCCTCGTGGGCTAAAAAGTTGAAGAGAAAGATGAAGGCTCTGTTCTGTATGCAGGCCAAGGGCAATACAAGTCACATGTTGCTCAAAAGCAGGTTCGCCGGCGCGACAAGAAGATCTTGTGGACATTCAGCGAGGATGTGTCCAGTGGCTTTGAGAAGGTCATTACTCCAGAGGCTGAGTGGATTGCAAAGCAGGGGTACAAGTGGAATGATTCCGAGGAGGAGCAGGAGGAGACCGACGAGGCGCGCGACGACTGATCACTTCCACCTGAGCTGCCACTTAGGTCGTAGGTGTCCTCTCTGCCCTTTTGGTGTCTCGATGCCAAAGGGGGAGAGAGTGTAGGGATTTGAGTGCCTTGTGCCGTGCTATTTGCTTTGTGTTCTTTGGCTTTCGTTCTGTTGACCCTTGTTTGCTTCGTGTTTGGCTTGCGTCGTCTGTGTGAGACCTATCGACTACTATCATATGGTGTGAGCCATATGCACACTTCTCCTTTATATCTTCAATATGTCTATGCTATCTAGTAGGTTGTGAGCCTATGCTTTATTTGCCCTGTTACTCTATGCTCACGATATCCTCCTTGCATCCATGCGTAGCGTCATATTATTAGTCGCAAGGAATGTGCTGTTTATAAAATATAGGGGATTGTTCCTAGTATGTGCGCTGTGCAGTCCAAATCATCTTCCTAAGAATGCACACATCTAGGGGGAGCTTGCGTATATTTTATATACATGATGGGTTTGCTTATTATCTTATTTTCATATCTATGTGCAAATCCCGTATTGTCATCAATCCACAAAAAAAGGGGAGATTGTAAGGGCATATTTCTCCCTAAGCAATTTTGGTGATTGATGACAATACTTTTGCGGACTAATCCTGTGCATTGAGCATTTATCTCATGTCTAGGCACAAGACGATTAAGTGCCCCTCGGAACCTATTGAAGACGGCGTTTCCTTTTGTTTCTTTTCGGTGGAATTGAGTCATAGGAAAGCCGCACTATTATGAGGGGGTCCCCTTCACAAAGGTTAGGGTGGAATCAACACGTACACATCTATTTATTTGCACCACCTTTCCTTCGCTTCATTGGAGCTCCGGCTGTTTTCCTTGTCATTGCAAAAACGGTGGCTTTCTACTACTACTACTCTGAGGCATGTGGTAGTACCGCTGAAGGTAGCGGTAGTACCGCAGGGTCTCACGGTAGTACCGCTCCTGGGCTACGGTAGTACTGCACATCGCGGTAGTACCGTACCAAGGGCGTGGTAGTACCGTGAGTCCTGCCCCAGCGTCGTGACTAATACGAAAGTAGGAGCGAAAGTAATTTTTTACTTCCGCGTCCTACGCAGTAGTACCACTCCGAGCAAGCGGTGGTACTGTGTTGGTTTTTTTTGCATCGATCGAGACTCTACGGAAGTAGCTGCAAATGTAATTTTATTAGTCCGCGCTCTTTGCTGACCAGTCTGAACCCTGCCTTGCAGTAGTACCGCAAGGGTGTGCGGTAGTACCGCTCCAGCAGTACTACCGCCCATTGCTATACGCAACATGGCTAGGTCTGGGTTCTACGGCGCCAACGGTAGTACCGCACCCCATGCGGTAGTACCACAAGTCAGGTGCGGTAGTACCGCCTGTTGCGGGCAGAGTTGGTGGATAACGGTTGGATTTGTTCCTCCACTATATAAGGGGAGTCTTCTTCCTCAAGAAGACTTACCTCTTCCTCCCCAAGATCCATTGTTTCTCAAAGCTCCATTTCCGCCCGATCTCTCTCCCTAGCCAATTAAACTTGTTGATTTCCTAGGGATTGGTTGAGAAGGCATCGATCTACACTTCCACCAAGAGAAATTTGATTCCCCCACTAATCCCTTGTGGATCTTGTTACTCTTGGGTGTTTGAGCACCCTAGACGGTTGAGGTCACCGCGGAGCCCTAGTCCATTGTGGTGAAGCTTTGTGGTGTCGTTGGGAGCCTCCAATTCGGTTGTGGAGATAGCCCCAACCTTGTTTGTAAAGGTTCGGTCGTCGCCTTCAAGGGCAGCACTAGTGGAATCACGGCACCTTGCATTGTGTGAGGGCGTGAGGAGAATTCGGTGGCCCTAGTGGCTTCTTTGGGAGCATTGTGCCTCCACACCGCTCCAACGGAGACGTACTTCCTCTCAAAGGGAAGGAACTTTGGTAACACATCCTCATCTTCATCGGCTCCACTTGTAATTATTTCTTACCTTTACTTGTGCAAGCTTTCGTTGTATATCCTACCTTGCTTGCTTGTGTGCTTATTATTGTTGCATCATATAGGTTGTCCACCTAGTTCCATATCTAGACAACCTACTTTATTGCTAAGTTTAATTTGGTCAAGAAAAGCTAAAAATTGTTAGTTGCCTATTCACCCCCCTCTAGTAAACCATATCGATCCTTCCGCACGTCGTCCCCTACCTCACCATCGTCCACCGCATGGGTGCTGTACGTGTGGCATGGTCATTGTGGTCAATGAACCATAGCCATCAGAAGAGGACTGTACGTAGTGAGACGGACAACTTGACCGACAAGCTACATCCTCGCACGCAAGGAAGTGCCTCATTATTACGCGGAAAAAATGAATCCTTGTCCTGACAGCTTGGACCCACCATCTGTATCTTCACACGCAAGGAAGTGCCTCCTTATCCTCCCTGACAGCTGGGACACACCTGGTCGAAGCGTATGTAGCATTGTCAATCTGGTGGCAAATGTGTATCAACATACTGGTCCATCAGTCTATCTGCCACGATGAACCGTGGCCCAGTGAGGAGCGGTAGCTGTTCAGGCAGTGCCGTCTAAATCATCAACACATATGACAACACGCTGCAAAAAAGGAGGCCACATATGTACATACGGGTGTGGTCTCGAACGCATACAACGACGTCGTCCTGTTCATCGGGCAGCCAACCGGCTGGGTCAGAATGGAGAAACAGCGTCGTGTTCATCAGTAGCCAACCGGCTAGGTCAGAATGCGTCCTGTTCATCGAGATCCAACCGTCTTGGTTGGAACAACCGAAATGGGGTCTGGCATACCGCAGTACGAAGGAAACGGTCTTCTGTTCATCCGCCTACGGTCGAAACAGGATCATGTTCATTGGGAGGGGTCTGGCGTACTGCAAAACGGAGGAAACAGACTTCTCTTCGAGCTCCTAGGGTCGAAACGGGGTCCTATTGATTGGGAGGGGTCTGGCGTACTGCAAAACAAAGGAAACAGTCTTGTCGTCGACCTCCTACGGTCGAAACGAGGTCCTGTTCTTTGGGAGGTGTTGGGGATATAACCCCGTGGTATAACCCGCACTGAAAGGGCCGGGTTAGGCCGCTGCCGACTCATAAGGATGGGCTTCAAATAGGAAAGAGTAATCAAGATATAAGGTTGAAGGGGTAGCTCACTAGATAGGCCGGCTCAGGGCCAAGATTCGGAAGGTGGCCCAGAGGTGTAAGACGCCATATGGCGACTTGTCTTGTGAGACAAGGTGATTTAGAATATAACTCGGTCACGGGTCGTAACCCGACCCGGCCTCGACCTTTATATAAAGGTGAGTTTCTGGTGTAGAATAGACAAGTTACAATCAACCGAGAGCTATGTCAAGCGAATCCGCTCCCTTGTAATCGATACTCAAGCAATAAGCAACAAGAGCAAGAGTAGGTTTTTACCTCCACCATGAGGGGCCGAACCTGGGTAAACCGTGTCTCCCGTCCCGCTCAACTCCAACAAGCTAATCACCGTTGCAATGGCCTCACGCTTAAGTCCCAACCCTAGGACACCTGTCGTGTTAGAACCACGATAGTTGGCGCCCACCGTGGGGCCTCAGCACGGTGGTTTCAAGTTCTTGAAGGGCACTTCCCCAGGGATCGAGGGATACGTCGTTGGAAGGACGACTAAGATTCACCGCAGCAAGCTCTACATCGACGATGCTAGCTGGGGTCCCGAGGCCGACTCAATCGAGTACATGTACTGGGTCCCCTTCAACGGAATCCATGTCTTCATTGGCAAAATCAGCGGATCTGAACCTGTGTCGGACATCTACACCGGCATCATCGAGCCGGCCCGGCGCGCGCAACCCGCCCAATCTCAAGTCACCCGGAAGCATGTATTTGTGGGTTTTACGCAGGGCGTGGATCTTCTGAAGGAAATATGCCCTAGAGGCAATAACAAAGTTATTGTTTATTTCCTTATATCATGATAAATGTTTATTATTCATGCTAGAATTGTATTAACTGGAAACTTAGTACATGTGTGAATACATAGACAAAATAGAGTGTCCCTAGTATGCCTCTACTAGACTAGCTCATTGATCAAAGATGGTTATGTTTCCTAGCCATAGACATGAGTTGTCATTTGATCAACGGGGTCACATCATTAGGAGAATGATGTGATGGACAAGACCCATCCGTTAGCTTAGCAACTTGATCGTTTAGTTTTATTGTTATTGCTTTCTTCATGACTTATACATGTTCCTATGACTATGAGATTATGCAACTCCCGAATACCGGAGGAACACTTTGTGTGCTACCAAACGTCACAACGTAACTGGGTGATTATAAAGGTACTCTACAGGTGTCTCCGAAGGTACTTGTTGGGTTGGCGTATTTCGAGATTAGGATTTGTCACTCCGATTGTCGGAGAGGTATCTCTGGGCCCACTCGGTAATGCACATCACTATAAGCCTTGCAAGCATTGCAGCTAATGAGTTAATTGCGGGATGATGTATTACAGAACGAGTAAAGAGACTTGCCGGTAACGAGATTGAACTAGGTATTGAGATACCGACGATCGAATCTCGGGCTAGTAACATACCGATGACAAAGGGAACAACGTATGTTGTTATGCGGTTTGATCGATAAAGATCTTCGTAGAATATGTGGGAGCCAATATGAGCATCTAGGTTCCGCTATTGGTTATTGACCGGAGACGTGTCTCGGTCATGTCTACATAGTTCTCGAACCCCTAGGGTCCGCACGCTTAAGGTTTCGATGACAGTTTTATTATGAGTTTATGAGTTTTGATGTACCGAAGGAGTTCGGAGTCCCGGATGAGATCGGGGACATGACGAGGAGTCTCGAAATGGTCGAGACGTAAAAATCAATATATTAGACGACTATATTCGGACATCGGAAAGGTTCCGAGTGATTCGGGTATTTTTGGAGTACCGGGGAGTTACGGGAATAGAGGAGAGAGGCCAGAAGGAAGGAGGCGCGTGGCCCCCTTCTGGTCCGAATGGGACAAGGGGTGCAGCCCCCTTTTCCTTCTCCCTCTCCCCCTCTTTCCTTCTCTCCTACTCCGGAAAGGAAAGGGGAATCCTACTAGGACTTGGGAGTCCTAGTAGGACTCCCCACACTTGGCGCGCCCCTTCTAGGGCCGGCCTCTCCCTCCCTCCTTTATATACGGGGGCAGGGGGGCACCTCTAGACACAACAGTTGATCTCTTGATCTCTTAGCCGTGTGCGGTGCCCCCCTCCACCACAGTTCTCCTCGATAATATTGTAGTGGTGCTTAGGCGAAGCCCTGCGACGGTAGAACATCAAGATCGTCACCACACCGTCGTGCTGACGGAACTCTTCCTCGACACTCGGCTGGATCGGAGTTCGAGGGACGTCATCGAGCTGAACGTGTGCTAGAACTCAGAGGTGCCGTAGTTTCGGTGCTTGATCGGTCGGGCCGTGAAGACGTACGACTACATCAACCGCGTTGTTCTAACGCTTCCGCTTTCAGTCTACGAGGGTACGTAGACACACTCTCCCCTCTCGTTGCTATGCATCTGGTAGATAGATCTTGCGTGATCGTAGGAAAATTTTAAAATACTACGTTCCCCAACAGTGGTATCAGAGCCAGGTCTATGCGTAGATGATATGCACGAGTAGAACACAATGAGTTGTGGGCGATACTAGTCATACTGCTTACCAGCATGTCATACTTTGCTTCGGCGGTATTGTGAGATGAAGCGGCCCGGACCGACATTACGCGTACGCTTACGCGAGACTGGTTTCACCGTTAAGAGCACTCGTTGCTTAAAGGTGACTGGCGGGTGTCTGTCTCTCTCACTTTAGCTGAATCAAGTGTGGCTACGCCCGGTCCTTGTGAAGGTTAAAACAGCACATACTTGACGAAACATCGTTGTGGTTTTGTATGCGTAGGTAAGAACGGTTCTTGCTAAGCCCGTAGCAGCCACGTAAAACTTGCAAAAACAAAGTAGAGGACGTCTAACTTGTTTTTGCAGGGCATGTTGTGATGTGATATGGTCAAGACATGATGAGTTATACGGTTTTGTATGAGATGATCATGTTTTGTAATGTTATCGGCAACTGGCAGGAGCCATATGGTTGTCGCTTTATTGTATGAAATGCAATCGCCATGTAATTGCTTTACTTTATCACTAAGTGGTAGCGATAGTCGTAGAAGCAATAGTTGGCGAAACGACAACGATGCTACGATGGAGATCAAGGTGTCGCGCCGGTGACGAAGGTGATCATGACGGTGCTTTGGAGATGGAGATCAAAAGCACAAGATGATGATGACCATATCATGTCACATATTTTGATTGCATGTGATGTTTATCTTATTATGCTTCTTATTTTGCTTAGAACGACGGTAGCATTATAAGATGATCCCTTACTAAATTTCAAGGTATAAGTGTTCTCCCTAAGTATGCACCGTTGCGAAAGTTCGTCGTGCCGAGACACCACGTGATGATCGGGTGTGATAAGCTCTACGTTCAAATACAACGGGTGTAAGCCAGTTTTGCACACGCAGAATACTCGGGTTAAACTTGACGAGCCTAGCATATGCAGATATGGCCTCGGAACACTAGAGACCGAAAGGTCGAGCGTGAATCATATAGTAGATATGATCAACATAAGATGTTCACCATTGAAACTACTCCATCTCACGTGATGATCGGACATGGTTTAGTTGATTTGGATCACGTGATCATTTAGATGACTGGAGGGATGTCTATCTAAGTGGGAGTTCTTTAGTAATATGATTAACTGAACTTTAATTTATCATGAACTTAGTCCTGGTAGTATTAGCATATCTATGTTGTAGATCAATAGCTCGTGATGTTGCTCCCCGTTTATTTTTTATATGTTCCTAGAGAAAACTAAGTTGAAAGATGTTAGTAGCAATGATGCGGAATTGCTCCGTGATCTGAGGATTATCCTCATTGCTGCACAGAGAATTATGTCATTGATGCACCGCTAGGTGACAGACCTATTGCAGGAGCAGATGTAGACGTTATGAACGTTTTGACAAAAGCTCGGTACGATGACTACTTGATAGTTTAAGTGCACCATGCTTTACGGCTTAGAACCGGGACTTCGAAAACGTTTTTAACGCCACGGAGCATATAAGATGTTCCAAGAGTTGAAATTAGTAGTTCATACTCATGCCCGTGTCGAGAGGTATAAGACTTCTGACAGTACTTTGCCTACAAGATGGAGGAGAATAGCTCAACCAGTGAGCATGTGCTCAGATTGTCTGGGTACTACAATTACTTGAATCAAGTGGGAGTTAATCTTCCAGATAAGATAGTAATTGACAAAGTTCTCTAGTCACTATCACCAAGTTAGTAGAACTTTGTGATGAACTATAATATGTAAGGGATGACGAAAGGAATTCCCGAGCTCTTCGCGATGCTGAAGTCGGCGAAGGTAGAGATCATGAAAAAGCATCAAGTGTTGATGGTTAACAAGACCACTTGTTTCAAGTAAAGGGCAAAGGGATAGAAGGGGAACTTCAAGAAGAATGACAAGCAAGTTGTCACTCCCGTGAAGAAACCCAAAGCTAAAACTCAAGCCTGAAACTAAGTGCTTCTACTGCAAAGGAAATGGTCACTAGAAATAGAACTGCCCTAGATACTTGGCGGATAAGAAGGATGGCATAGTGAACAAAGGTATATTTTGATATACAGATTATTGATGTGTACTTTACTAGTGTTCATAGAAACCCCTGGGTATTTGATACCGTTTCAGTTGCTAAAATTAGTAACTCGAAACGAGAATTGCAGAATGAACAGAGACTAGTTAAAGGTGAAGTGACGATGTGTGTTGGAAGTGGTTCCAAGATTGATACATCATCGCACACTCCCTATACTTTCGGGATTAGTGTAAAACCTAAATAAATGTTATTTGGCATTTGCGTTGAGCATGATTATGATTTGATCATATTTGTTGCAATACGGTTATTCATTTAAAGCCATAGAATAATTGTTATTCTGTTTACATGAATAAAACCTTCGATGGTCATACACCCAATGAAAATAGTTTGTTGGATCTCGATCGTGGTGATACACATATTCATAATATTGAAGCCAAAAGATGCAAGGTTAATAATGATAGTGCAACTTATTTGTGGCACTGCCGTTTAGGTCATATTGGTGTAAAGCGCATGAAGAAACTCCATAGTGATGGACTTTTGGAATCACTTGATTATGAATCACTTGGTGCTTGCGAACCATGCCTCATGGGCAAGATGACTAAAACTCCGTTCTCCGGAACTATGGAGCGAGCAACAGATTTGTTGGAAATCATACATACTGATGTATGTGGGCCAATGAGTGTTGAAGCTCGCGGCGGGTATCGTTATTTTCTGACCTTCACTGATGATTTGAGCAGATATGGGTATATCTACTTAATGAAGCACAAGTCTGAAACATTTGAAAAGTTCAAAGAATTTCAAAGTGAAGTGGAGAATCATCGTAACAAGAAAATAAGAGTTTCTACGATATGATCGTAGAGGTAAAATATTTGAGTTAGCGAGTTTGGCCTTCAGTAAAAACAATGTGAAATAGTTTCACTACTCACGCCACCTGGAACACCA
>LR738711.1:528499360-528605596 GCA_902687465.1 Secale cereale | reverse complement strand
GTTTTGGGTTATGCATCAGAGACAGCTGCATTCACGTTCAATAGGGCAATATCTAAATCCGTTGAGACGACACCTTATGAACTGTGGTTTGGCAAGAAACCAAAGTTGTCGTTTCTTGAAGTTTGGGGCTACGATGCTTATGTGAAAAAGCTTCAACCTGATAAGCTCGAACCCAAGTCGGAGAAATGTGACTTCATAGGATACCCAAAGGAAACTATTTGGTATACCTTCTATCACAGATCCGAAGGCAAGTTATTCGTTGCTAAGAATGGATCCTTTCTAGAGAAGGAGTTTCTCTCGAAAGAAGTGAGTGGGAGGAAAGTGGAACTTGATGAGGTAATTGTACCTTCTCCCGAATTGGAAAGTAGTACATCACAGAAACTAGTTTCAGTGATTCCTACACCAATTAGTGAGGAAGCTAATGATGATGATCATGAAACTTCGGATCAAGTTACTACTAAACTTCGTAGATCAACCAGAGTACGTTCCGCGCCAGAGTGGTACGGTAACCCAGTTATGGAAATCATGTTACTAGACCATGATGAACCTACGAACTATGAGGAAGCGATGATGAGCCTAGATTCCGCAAAATGGCTTGAGGCCATGAAATCTGAGATGGGATCGATGTATGAGAACAAAGTATGGACTTTGGTTGACTTGCCCGATGATCGGCAAGCCATTGAAAATAAATGGATCTTTAAGAGGAAGACTGACGCCGATGGTAATGTTACTGTCTACAAAGCTCGACTTGTTGCGAAAGGTTTTTCGACAAGTTCAAGGTGTTGACTACGATGAGATTTTCTCACCCGTAGCGATGCTTAAGTCTGTCCGAATCATGTTAGCAATTGCCGCATTTTATGAAATCTGGCAAATGGATAACAAAACTGCAGTCTTTAATGGATTTATTGAAGAAGAATTGTATATGATGCAACCAGAAGGTTTTGTCAATCCTAAAGGTGCTAACAAAATGTGCAAGCTCCAGCGGTCCATCTATGGACTGGTGCAAGCATCTCGGAGTTGGAATATACGTTTTGATGAGGTGATCAAAGCATATAGATTTATACAGACTTGCGGTGAAGCCTGTATTTACAAGAAGTGAGTGGGAGCACTACAACCTTTCTGATGAATATATGTGAATGACATATTGTCGATCGGAAATGATGTAGAATTTTCTGGAAAGCATAAAGGAGTGTTTGAAAGGAGTTTTTCAAAGAAAGACCACGGTGAAGCTGCTTACATATTGGGCATCAAGATCTATAGAGATAGATCAAGACGCTTGATAAGACTTTCGATGAGTACATACCTTGATAAGATTTTGAAGTAGTTCAAAATGGATCAGTCAAAGAAGGAGTTCTTTCCTGACTTGTAAGGTGTGAAGTTGAGTAAGACTCAAAGCCAGACCACGGCAGAAAAATATAGAGAGAATGAAAGTCATTCCCTATGCCTCAGCCATAGGTTCTATAAAGTATGCCATGCTGTGTAGCAAACATGTTGTGTACCTTGCCATGAGTTTGACAAGGAGGTATAATAGTGATCCAGGAGTAGATCACTGTACAGCGGTCAAAATTATCCTTAGTTACTGGATGACTAAGGAAATGTTTCTCGATTATGGAGGTGATAAAGAGTTCGTCGTAAAGAGTTACGCCGATGCAAGCTTTGACACTAATCCAGATGACTCTAAGTATCAATCTGGATGCGTATTAAAAGTGGGAGCAATTAGCTAGAGTAGCTCCATGCAGAGCATTGTAGACATAGAAATTTGCAAAATACATACGGATCTGAATATAACAGACCCGCTGACTAAACTTCTCTCACGAAGCAAAACATGATCACACCTTAGTACTCTTTGGGTGTTAATCACATGGCGATGTGAACTAGATTGTTGACTCTAGTAAACCCTTTTGGGTATTGGTCGCATGGCGATGAGAACGATGGGTGTTAGTCACATGGTGATGTGAACTATTGGTGTTAATCACATGGTGATGTGATCTAGATTATTGACTCTAGTGCAAGTGGGAGACTGAAGGAAATATGCCCTAGAGGCAATAACAAAGTTATTATTTATTTCCTTATATCATGATAAATGTTTATTATTCATGCTAGAATTGTATTAACTGGAAACTTAGTACATGTGTGAATACATAGACAAAACATAGTGTCCCTAGTATGCCTCTACTAGACTAGCTCATTGATCAAAGATGGTTATGTTTCCTAGCCATAGACATGAGTTGTCATTTGATCAATGGGGTCACATCATTAGGAGAATGATGTGATGGACAAGACCCATCCGTTAGCTTAGCAACTTGATCATTTAGTTTTATTGCTATTGCTTTCTTCATGACTTATACATGTTCCTATGACTATGAGATTATGCAACTCCCGAATACCGGAGGAACACTTTGTGTGCTACCAAACGTCACAACGTAACTGGGTGATTATAAAGGTACTCTACAGGTGTCTCCGAAGGTACTTGTTGGGTTGGCGTATTTCGAGATTAGGATTTGTCACTCCGATTGTCGGAGAGGTATCTCTAGGCCCACTCGGTAATGCACATCACTATAAGCCTTGCAAGCATTGCAACTAATGAGTTAGTTGCGGGATGATGTATTACGGAACGAGTAAAGAGACTTGCCGGTAACGAGATTGAACTAGGTATTGAGATACCGACGATCGAATCTCGGGCTAGTAACATACCGATGACAAAGGGAACAACGTATGTTGTTATGCGGTTTGACCGATAAAGATCTTCGTAGAATATGTGGGAGCCAATATGAGCATCCAGGTTCCGCTATTAGTTATTGACCGGAGACGTGTCTCGGTCATGTCTACATAGTTCTCGAACCCGTAGGGTCCGCACGCTTAAGTTTTCGATGACAGTTTTATTATGAGTTTATGAGTTTTGATGTACCGAAGGAGTTCGGAGTCCCGGATGAGATCGGGGACATGACGAGGAGTCTCGAAATGGTCGAGACGTAAAAATCGATATATTGGACGACTATATTCGGACATCGGAAAGGTTCCGAGTGATTCGGGTATTTTTGGAGTACCGGGGAGTTACGGGAATAGAGGAGAGAGGCCAAAAGGAAGGAGGCGCGTGGCCCCCTTCTGGTCCGAATTGGACAAGGGGTGCAGCCCCCTTTTCCTTCTCCCTCTCCCCCTCTTTCCTTCTCTCCTACTCCGGAAAGGAAAGGGGAATCCTACTAGGACTTGGGAGTCCTAGTAGGACTCCCCACACTTGGCGCGCCCCTTCTAGGGCCGGCCTCTCCCTCCCTCCTTTATATACGGGGGCAGGGGGGCACCTCTAGACACAACAGTTGATCTCTTGATCTCTTAGCCGTGTGCGGTGCCCCCCTCCACCACAGTTCTCCTCGATAATATTGTAGCGGTGCTTAGGCGAAGCCCTGCGACGGTAGAACATCAAGATCGTCACCACACCGTCGTGCTGACGGAACTCTTCCTCGACACTCGGCTGGATCGGAGTTCGAGGGACGTCATCGAGCTGAACGTGTGCTAGAACTCGGAGGTGCCGTAGTTTTGGTGCTTGATCGGTCGGGCCGTGAAGACGTACGACTACATCAATCGCGTTGTTCTAACGCTTCCGCTTTCGGTCTACGAGGGTACGTAGACACACTCTCCCCTCTCGTTGCTATGCATCTGGTAGATAGATCTTGTGTGATCGTAGGAAAATTTTAAAATACTACGTTCCCCAACATCTTCAAGAGAATTCTGAGTCTGGAGGATAGACTCTCATCAGCATGGACGATGAGTCCTCGATAGGAGAGATAGATTCAATCTACTAGCTTCACGATGGAAGGCTTGGGGGCTATTCTGATGGCCACAGTCTTCTGGACCCCTATGTGTCGTCGTGCATGGATACTATCTTTATGGCTGGCACAGGGCCGACTCTCATTTCTTCAACGGCGACTGCAATAACCTCTGATCCGACTGCAGGGGTTGGTGTATCTGGCTCAGCTAGGCCGCCGGCTCTGGTACTGTTGGATCTCATGGGCACCTTGACAACTTTGTTAGCAATAGATGTCACTGCGGTGAATCGGGCAGAGCGCAATGCGGAGATTGCAAAGATTTGCGAGGAGATGACCAAGGTCGAGGAGGATATCATGGTTGAGAACATCCAGACAGCTGCGCTGAAGGCTCAAGTCGATGCAGAGGTAGAGAGTGTAAAGGCAGAGGCTTGGCGCTTAAATCTGGACCAGAACACATCCAATGCAGTATTCCAGAGAAGGCTCCAGAGTCGTCTACCGTTGACGTATGACCCGAGGCGTTTGTTTGACATTCCCGGAACATGACCAAGTACTCTAGATGCCCAGGCGAACCCCAAGTCAAGGCCGGATATGCCAGGAAGTTGGGCGGCGGCTCAACCTCGTCAGCCCGAGCCGGTATGGAGGGAAGAGCTGGTCCCCAACCCGCCACCAATCAGACACCGCCACAACGTTTCCTGACGATACCAGGGCACTTTTCTAACCCAGTGGATAACATGGTAGCAGCAGCGACCCAGCTGGCGGCAATTCCTATTTCTGGTGAATCACCAATTGTGGTGGAAACCCGGCACATAGTCGAGCTCCTACAGACAGCCGTTGCGCATCAGGCCGCCTATTCATACAGTCATGATCGTGTACACTCAACTCCTCGCCCAAGCCGTAGTTACAGCCGACATGTTGAGTCGCCTATAGTCTCCAGCAACGAGCGGCATTGAAACCCGCCCCATGTAAACTCGCCTAATCCTCGGGACGCTGCTCAAGCGCTCGTGGACAGTGCGAGGGTCCATTAAGAGGTGGAGGCAGTAAACCAGGGGGCTTATGAATCACCCCATGCGATTCTGTCAACTTCAACATAAGCCAGGTTAAGCACTAGAAGTCTTGGAGTGCCGTGTCTAGTGCTGGCCCTATGCAATGAGTGTATGCCCAAGGATTTCAAGGCCCCCTGTAAGATACCTAATGATAGAGCTGATCTGGAGCCTGCGGGTTAGATCGGGAGTTATGAGTTAGCCATGGATATGTTGGAGGTTAGTGATGCAGTGTGTGCCAAATATTTCAACATGATGTTAGAAGATCCTGCACGCACGTGGTTGAAAGGTCTGCCTCCCAATTCTATTAGCTTATGGGCTGAGTTAAAGGCATGATTCATCCAAAACATTCAAGGAACATGCAAGAAACCACTGACGATTGTTGATTTGGATCATTATGTGCAGGGTGAAGATGAGTCGGCCCATCACTGGGTCTGGCGGGTTTCAGCTATCATCCATTCAACAGACAACAACGCGGCGGCTCGGGCTGTTCTAATTCTGGAGATGAAATGACATTTCTTGCCTCTTAAGCAGAAGCTCGGGCAGCTCAAGCGTAAGTGCCAGGATATGGTGACCTTATGAGTGCTATCACTAAATATGCGAACTCTGATAATAGAAAGGACCCAAGTTTCAGATGATGATAAATCCAATAAGGGTAAGAAAAATGGTGGTGGCAAGGGCCAGCAACAGAATGTTGCAGGGCACAATGGCAATAACCAAAGCAATGGTGGTAAGCTAAAATACCCAGACGGCGTGATAGATCTTGTAGCTAATACCAACGCTAGGTACAAGAATCAGCGTTGTGATGGCAATGGAAAGCCGCCTTTAAATGCAGGAAGGTCACATAGTATTGAGGAAATGCTCAATGGCCCTTGTCCCAAGCATGGTTATCAAAATAAACGATCTAAACATGCTTGGAATGATTGTTATATCATGAAGTAGTTCAAGAATCAAGGTTTCAACAGCATCACGGTAACTGTGATGGGCTGCCCTGTGTGTCAGGCCCCGGATCTCAGGGAGCCGGCTTTGGTGGTAGTGGCTCAAGATCCAATTATCAGAACCAGGGAAATCAACAGTCTGGTCATGGGAATCAACAGTAGGGCAATCAGTCTAGGTATCAGAGTAACCCTAAACAGCTCAATTGTGGTCAATACCACGTCTTCACTACAAGTCTTTGCAAACATGGCCAGAAGGTTCATAAGGGGGCGGTTCATGCAATACAGCCAAGTGTTCACGGTATTTGACATGGTCGGAGCACATGATAACGTGGAGCAAGGCGGATCACCCGCCTTGGGTGGATTACCTGGGTAACCTGGCACTTGTAGTGCCCCCTCAGATGGGTGGTTATAAATTCACCAAGATGCTTATGGACGATGGTAGCAGCATCAATATACTTTACTATGATACTTTTCGCCGGTGAGTCTAACTGACAAGGACCTCAAGTCGTCCTCCACATTGTTCCATGGCATGGTGCCTTGCAAGTCAGCTTACCCTATTGGAAATATATCACTAGAAGTAGCTCTTGGTGATGAGTACAATTATAGAGCAGAGGCATTGTGGTTTGAGGTGGTCAAAATCAGGAGTCTATGTCATGCTCTGTTTGGACACCGACTTATGCTCGGTTTATGGCCCATACTTGTAATATCTACTTGCAACATAATATGCTAGGGCCAAAGGGGACACTTATGGTTCATGGTGATCAGAAAGTCGCCTTGGAGGGTGAGGAAGGTGATGATGCTTATGTAGAAGCGACTTGATCCACGGAAGAACTCAAGTTATGTAAGGGCAACGTTAACCGGGCAGATATGACCCCTCTAAAGAAACCCACCACAGAGTCTGACCCGCCGCTTAAGTTTAAGTCGGTGAAAGATACACATCAAGTTGATTTTGTCCCTGGTGATTCTTCTCAACAATTCACCATTGGGACAGGGATGGAACTTAAATAGGAAGGCACGCTCATTGAATTCATCGGTGGGAATCGGGACATCTTTGTATGGAAGCCATCTGACATGCCAGGTGTACCGAGAGAGTTCGCTGAGCACCGACTTAGTATTGATCCTAAGATGAAACTTGTTCACCAATTCCTTTGTCGTTTTAATGAAGAGAAGTGTAAGGCTATTGGAGAATAAGTGGCCCGGCTCCTAGCTGTCGGGTTCATAGTTGAGGTGTTCCACCCTCAGTGGTTGGCTAACCCGGTGCTTGTTCTTAAGAAGAACAACACTTGGCGTATGTGTGCTGATTACACAGATCTTAACAAGGCATGTCCAGCTGACCCATTTGCTCTCCCTTGCATTGACAAAATCATTGATGCCACAACGGGTTGTGAGAGTTTATGCTTTCTGAACGCTTATTCTGGTTATCATTAGATCAAGATGACAGAGGAAGATCAGGAAAAAGACAACTTTTATCATCCCCTTTGGAGCTTTATGTTACGTGTCTATGCCTTTTGGGCTCAAGAGTGCTCAGGTGACTTACCAACGTTGTGTTTGGAATTGTTTTCACAAGAAGATTGGTCGAAACGTTCATGCCTATGTGGATGATATTGCGGTTAAGTCAAGGAAGAAAGAAATCTTACTTGATGACCTGAAGGAGAGCTTTGATAACCTTAGGGTGTACAAGATGATGCTTAACCCGGCCAATTTTGCGTTTGGAGTACTACCAGGCAAGTTGTTAGGTTTCATGGTCTTAGAGTGGAGCATCGAAGCTAACCCGGAGAAGATTGAGGCAATCACCTCTCTCTCTCTAAGCCTGCGTGCATTAATGATGTTCAAAGGTTGGTTGGTCATATTGCATCACTGAGCCAGTTTATAAGCCACCTCAGAGAGAAGGTGATTCCCTTGTATCAGATGATGAAGAAGATTAATCAGTTCTTCTGGAGCAATGTTGCTAACTAGGCGTTTGAGGCGCTCAAGAAACAGTTGGCCGAGCCACCCGTCTTGGCTGCTCCCATAGACAAGGAGCCTTTGCTCCTGTGTGTGGCGGCTAATAATAAGTCAGTTAGCATGGCAGTTGTTGTGGAGCGCAAAGAGGCGGGTAAAGAATATCCAGTCCAACGGTCGGCTTATCATGTCAGTGAGGTGCTCACAAAATCCAAACAAAGATACCCACATTGGCAGAAGCTAGTGTTTGGGGTGTTCATGGCCAGTCGTAAGCTTGAGCATTATTTCCTCGGACATCCGATCACAGTGGTCAGTTCCGCTCCACTCGGTGACATAATTCAAAACAGAGAGGCTACTAGTTCGATTGCTAAGTGGGAAACTGAACTGGGGCCACATCATCTGAAGTATGTTCCTCGCACAGCCATCAAGTCTCAAGCTTTAGTGGATTTTATAAACGTCTGGCCAGAGTTACAAGCACCTGTAGAGAAGCCTGATAACACATATTAGACTATACACCTTAATGGGTCTAGGCAATTGGAAGGCTCGCGGGCTAGAGTTATTTAGGAATCTCCACGAGGTGACAAGTTTTGTTATGTTTTGAGGCTTATGTTCCCCTGTACTAATAATGCAGCTGAGTATGAGGCTTTGTTACATGGGCTCGGCATGGCCAAAGAGATGAACTTGAGCCGGTTAGGTACATGGGCGACTCAGATCTCGTTGCACATCAGGTTTCAGGGAAGTGGGATTCTAATGACATGCTTATGGCGGCTTATTGTCAGGCTGTCGACAAAATTGCTGGTCACTTTAAGGGTTACTAGGTGGATCACATCGACCAAATAAAAAATAAGGCGGCTGATGCATTGTCTCGACTCGGGTCTCAGAGTAAGCCGGTCGACCGAATGTGTTCCTTGATGTGTTGTACAACCCTTTTGTTAAGTTGCCTTCAAGGAAGATCTCGCTATTCCTGATCCTGAATGGGCAGTTGGTGCAGCTTCACTTGCTATTCCTAACTGGACGCTCCCGTATCTGGCTTATCTTACTCGGGGAGAGTTACCAGAAGATGAAAATCTGGCACGACAGATTACCAGGTAGTTTAAATCCATTACTATTGTCAATGGCGAGTTACACATGTGCAACGTAGCTGGGCTATTCCAACGATGTGTCTCTCCTGAAGAAGGCTGTGAAATCTTGCGGGAAATTCATGCCGGCAATTGTGGTCATTAGGCCGGATCATGACCTTTGGTAGCCAAGGCTTTTCGTCATGGATTCTTCTGGTTGATGGCTCACGCTGATGTAGAGGACATTGTGAGTAAGTGTGATAGGTGTCCGAAATTTTCAAGGCAAGCTCATATGCCGGCTCAGGAATTGCGAATTATCCTTCTTACTTGCCATTCATGGTCTGGGGGCTTGATATGGTTGGGCCGTCCAAGAGATCTAAAGATAAGAAAACCACCTCTTAGTGGTAGTTGACAAGTTTACTGAGTGGATTGAGGTTGAGCCAGTCAGCAACTGTGAAGCAACAACCGCAGTTCAGTTTGTTCAAAAGCTGATTTTCTGCTTTGGTTATCCTCATAGTATCATCACTGACAATGGGACAAATCTACCTAAATGTGCTATGACGGAATTCTGTCAAAGAGAGCACATCCGTCTTGATATGTCATTAGTGGCTCATCCACAGTCTAATGGTCAAGCAGAATATGCAAACCAAGAGATACTACGAGGAATCAAACCTCGGCTTATGGTTCCTCTGGATAGAACGCTGAGTTGTTGAGTTAAAGAGTTGATTTCTGTTCTCTGGAGCATCACAAGAACCCCCAACAGATCAACATGCTACACACCATTTTTATGGTTTATGGTGTAGAGGCAGTTCTCCCAAGTGATATTCGTCAGGACTCGCCCAGGGTGGCAGCTTATGTTGAGGCAGATAATGTGATAGCATGTCAAAATGCTTTAGATGCCATGGATGAAGGACCTGACCTTGGAGCAGCTTGATCATCGATTTATCAACAAGACTTGCATCGCTAATATAGTTACATAGTTCAAAGCCGGACATTTTAGGAAGGCGACTTAGTGCTACGTTTGATTCAGGATCAGACAGGCACGCATAAGCTATCACCTCCTTGGGAAGGGCCCTTTGTGGTTAGCAAAAATCTCAACAATGGGTCATATTATCTCGTTGACATGGATGAACATGAGAAGTCACGTACCTCTGAGGAAGAGACCAACATGCCTTGGAATATTGCTCATCTTCGGCCTTACTATACTTGAACCACTGGCTCTCGCTATTGTACATACCTCTATCAATGTATATATCTTTTTATGATCAAAATAATGAAGCCGACATCCCCAAATTTCAGGGCCTCTGTCATTTAATCTCATATTTTCTGGGCACGAATCTTGATTAATTGATCATATCGGCACTAGGGGGCCTCCAACTCAATGAGTTTAGCTTACAAAACCTTTTTGATCCGGTGAAACACCACATTATTGGTTATACCTGCATGTATGCTTGATGCTACTCCGAACAAGATGACCTAACGTACTCTTGACAGTCAATCCTTTGTGACCCTGAACTAGTCAAGGTTAAAATGGCGGTTTAATGTCATGTGAGGGCCATCTTACCGATAGCGAGGATAAACCAAGGCTATTAAGCCATGCTTCATGAAAGCAACATCTGATCCTTAACATGCCAGATTTTCTCGGTCGAGCTTTAACAGCCGGCTTACAAATGTTTAGATATACATGTATATATTCTTTATTTCTTGTCTTTACAGTAATTTAATGTTCTTCATCACATGAAGGCTATAAGTCACTGGATCAAAGATGGTCTAGGTTGGCCTTGCTCAAAATTGAACTTACACTACTACAGGATGCTGCTAACGCGACACTACGATCAGACACCCTTCGACGAAACTGTGCGTGATGCCATAATCGCAAACGGTGGTGTAAAAAATGTCAAAAAGGTGCAAAACGTTTGCGATGGAGGATGCATCAAACATGGTTCAGATTTTAGTTGCGTGTGCGATGCAGGGCATACGGTTAAGTTCAATTAACTGTTTGCAACGAGGAGGAACAAAAGAAACGGGCTGCCAGATGAAGGGGTGTGCGATGTACAACATACGGTTCACTCGGTTGAACTGTTTGTGATTAGGCAACACAAAAGAAACGGCCAGCCATATGAAGGCGTGTGCGATGTACATGTCAGACCCAAGATATGATTCTATCTCGATCACGTGACACTTACGTGATTGGGGCACAACCGCATTTCGGCGCTTAGCAAGATGGATATCATTACATCATACCATTACATACATACATGGGGATACAACAATTCATACAAGTCACATGAATACAACAACATCAATACAAGGCATCCGACTATGGATGCAAACATGAAAAGCACAACGACATCCATCTGCTATCCCAGGCTACTGACCAGGAACCTAACCCAAGACTGACAGGGAAGAAGAAGAAAGGACTCCAACACAAAGAACATCGCTCTCACGTCAAGACATCGAAAACCTGCACCTGCAACTGTTGTTGTAGTAACTATGAGCCACGAGGACTCAGCAATCCCATAACCATGGGTAACAAGACTAGCAAAGCTTAATGGGAAGTATGAGGTAAAGTGGTGAGGGTTGTAGCAGTGGCCAAGCAATATATGGTGGCTAACTTACGAGTACAAGAATAAGATGAGCATCTACGCAAGCGGTCGCAAACTAGTAATGATTGCTAAAGACCTGAACTACCTACGAGTCAAACATAACCCCACTATGTTCTCTTCTCAAAGTGAAAAGAGACAGTCACGGTTACTCACACAGTTGTGTGTTTTATTTCGGATCCTCTATCAAGTTTTCTACAACCGGACATTAACAAATTCCAATCTGCCACATAACCGTGGGCACGGCTTTTGAAAGATGATAACCCTGCAGGGGTGTCCCAACTTGGCCCATCACAAGCTCTCACGATCAACGGAGATAATAATAATATTACCCCTTATCTTAGGGACAATTCGATCAGGCTCGGAATCCTGATAGTAGCCGCGTGTATCTCGTCTCAGGCCACGTCTGGATAGGTGATCCTACGGGAGCCAGATACCTCGAGTTTCCCCGTGGCAGCCCCGCAGTCTCCCCGTTTGGGACCAACACCATCAGCACTAGCCCCCTGCTATGTTGAAAGAATCCTCGGGGACACGACCCCCTATGCAAATTTAATTAATTAATTAAGTTGTTATTATGAGGCAAATTAAAACAAATGTTGGGCCTTGCTGGAGGAATTTTATTCAAAGATGAACTGTCAAGGGGTCCCCATATACCCAACCGTGTAAGGAACGCAAAATCAAGGAACATACTGCCGGTTTATTGGCTCCTAAGGTGGCATGAGTGGAACAAAACTCCTAGCAAAAGGCCAAGCCTTCCACGCATTTCCAAGTATATAGGTGTGTTAATATATATATAAGATGTATTGTGATAATCCCAAAGCATCAAGTTCCAACAAGGAACGATCTTCATCTTCACCTGCAACTAACAACGCTATATGAGGGGCTGAGCAAGCGGGTAACATAGCCAAACAATGGTTTGCTAGGAAGGTGTCAAAGGTTAGAGGTTTCATGGCAACAAGGAGAGGGGCTGATAATAAAGATGGGTAGCGCGACATATAACGATAGCATCGAGACATCTAGCATAGCAATGATAGTAAGGGTATCCAAGGAGATGGTCATCTTGCCTGAGATCCTGCAAGGAAGAAGAACGAATCCATGAAGAAGACAAAGAAGACGCCTCGAAGATGAACCACGTGCAGACGAATGAATCCTCACGATCGCAACGGAACAAGCACTAACGAGAAGAAGCAAGCAACACGGTAAACACGCCACTCAAGAACATGACAAGATGCTCAAACAAGTATGATGCAAGACAAGTCTATATGATGCAAAACATGGCAAGGGATGAAGCACACAAGAACAACACAAGCCAACAAGTTTAAATGAGGCCGGAATCAACATATAACAAATCCGGTAAGCCCTCATATGCACGTTTTGAAATTAGTCCAGATCTGAACAAACATTAAGTTAAAGTTGTTAAACAGCAAGTTAACATGCACCACGACGATCTACACAAAAATCTAGTCAAGTTTTATATGTAGTTTGTTTAATTCGGAGCTACGACCTAGAAGATATGAGCAAAACAAGACAAGCATGTCAAATAAGCAAGACGCATCCAAACAATAAGCAAACACACTCCAAACAGGTAAACAACATGATATTATGCTTCTACATGCAAAAACACACAAGTTTCATATAGGGTACACCCAAAACGGAGCAACGGGCTAAAAGATACGAGCAAAACAAGTTACAATGCAATGCTGAAGTTAACAGCCACATAGCAACTTTGGAGCAAGGTAAATATATGCTACATCACCCAAACATGATAACAAGAAGCATGGATGTGAAATAGACATGATACTTAACAAGCATGAACTTAGAACACACCCAAAAGCTTGCTGGAACAGAATTAACCAAGCATGGCAAGTTGCAATAAATTTATCCAGACTTAGTCAAAATCTGGGAAGGCAAAAACATCATCACGATGCTGCCTTCGGAGGCACAAAACAACAAGAATATCAACTCTATTAAGTATATAAGGATCATGGACATGTAGTGGACATAGCATACAACAAAAAACTCCATTGGAGCAACTCCATAGGAGGCATGGATCAATAACAACAAGCTCCACCAAACTGAACATGTTGATAAAAAGCTGACATATAAATTTTATAGCAACTTGAGAGCAAGAAATAAATAAGCTACAGCAGGTCATATAGGCAAACTAAGGCATGGATGGATAGACAATAACATGGACAACAAGACATGATCATTGGCCACTCCAAAAGAAGCATGGATTTGAGTGAGGCCTCACGCAAACATAGCATCAGGTTAAACAAATTCCAGACTTGGGAGTTTTTTCACTAAGTATAAAACAACAACATTGGCATGGCATGTTTACAAGCTTGTTTAGGTCACCTCAAGGCATATCATGGAGAGTGGATTGCACCACAGCAAAGACCATATGATTGTTCTTCTAAAACATATAGACTTGTGGCATGAAGACAATCACACCAATAACAAAGAGCAAGTGAAATCAGCATCTCATAACAAGTTTCAGTACTTAACAGCCAAATGCACTTTTGCAACAGAGATTAACATGGCAATATGGCACCTAACATGAATGCTACAGCAACCATCATGTAGAGCACTTCATAATGAACATTTTGACATATCATATGCTCCATTTGGATAAACATGCACAAAGTTACAAGCATCACAAGTATGCAACAAAATTACAGTCAACAACAGTTTTAAACATATAGCACTCTTGCAACAGAGATTAGGGCATCAAGATGAACTCTAACAAGCATGCCACAATGGAATAAAGTGAAGAGCATATCACAACAAGCATATCAACTCTATTAAGTATATAAAGATCATGGACATGTAGTGGACATAGCATACAACAAAAAACTCCATTGGAGCAACTCCATAGGAGGCATGGATCAATAACAACAAGCTCCACCAAACTGAACATGCTGATAAAAAGCTGACAGGTAAATTTTATAGCAACTTGAGAGCAAGAAATAAATAAGCTATAGCAGGTCATATAGGCAAACTAGGCATGGATGGATAGACAATAACATGGACAACAAGACATGATCATTGGCCACTCCAAAAGAAGCATGGATTTGAGTGAGGCCTCACGCAAACATAGCATCAGGTTAAACAAATTCCAGACTTCACAGTTTTTTCACTAAGTATAAAACAACAACATTGGCATGGCATGTTTACAAGCTTGTTTAGGTCACCTCAAGGCATATCATGGAAAGTGGATTGCACCACAGCAAAGACCATATGATTGTGCTTCTAAAACATATAGACTTGTGGCATGAAGATAGTCACACCAATAACAAAGAGCAAGTGAAATCAGCATCTCATAACAAGTTTCAGCACTTAACAGCCAAATGCACTATTGCAACAGAGATTAACATGGCAATATGGCACCTAACATGAATGCTACAGCAACCATCATGTAGAGCACTTCATAATGAACATTTTGACATATCATATGCTCCATTTGGATAAACATGCACAAAGTTACAAGCATCACAAGTATGCAACAAAATTACAGTCAACAACAGTTTTAAACATATAGCACTCTTGCAACAGAGATTAGGGCATCAAGATGAACTCTAACAAGCATGCCACAATGGAATAAAGTGAAGAGCATATCACCACGATCATTTTGACATATTATTCACTCAAATAGGATAAGCACACAAAAAGTTACAGGCAGCCAAACATGCAACATTATTAATAGTTTTTGGGACTTAGCAGATTTTTAAACACTAGGAAAAAAATAGAGCGGGCGTCGAGCGTCGTTTAACGAAACGACGCTCGAGCACGAGTTAACGGGCTGGACGAGGCTCACCACTGCGGGCCTTGTCCCAAAACGGAGGGAGCAGCTGGGCTGTGGCGGAGGGGAGCTGGGCCGGTGGGAGGCCATGCCCACGAGGCCGGAGCTGGGCCTCCATCGCGGCGCGGCCCAGGAGGGGCTCAAGCGGGCCATTCCTCCCTCGACCCAGAGGACGGGCAAGCCGGCGTGGGCGGCGGCCGGGCGTTCGATCCGGCGATGCGAGGTGGTCGCAGGAGGGCAGGGGACAGCGCCGGAGGACGGATCCGGTGGAGAATGGGTCGGGGTCTCCGTTTTCGGCATCGACGAGGACCTCCGACGACGAGTGGAACTCCATGGACAACGGGGTCGCGACGACAAGGAGTTGCGGGTCTGGCGCGGGCACGGAGATCGGGGCACGGTCAGCGGCGCGCTGGCTGTGCGCGAAGGCGCGGGCGGAGGAGCGGGACTGCGGAGGTGCAGCAAGCGGCCGGCGGAGAAGCAGAAGGGCGGCGGCGGCGAAGCAGAAGGGCGGCGGCAGCAAGGGGTGCGGTCGGGCCCGATGCGGCACGGCGCGGGCCAGCCGTGGGCTCGCGGTCCCGGTGCGGTGCGGGGGAAGTGGGCACGCGGCGGAGGCGGAAGAGGGGGCGCCACGTGGTGGCCCCGCAGAGGTGGCGGCGTGTGATTCTTCCCTGGGACGTGGCTGTGGCAAAGCGGACATGTTCGGCCGTCGGCGGACGTGTCCGGCGGCGCGGAGGAGCGGGGCTAGGGTTTGATCTGCGAGTAAAAAACGGGGGAGACACATATTTATAGGTAGAGGGATCTAGGAGTGTCCAAATGAGGAGCAGTTCGCGGCCACGCGATCGTGATCGAACGGCCAAGAGCATGGAGGGGGTTAGAATGGGCTTGGGGGCTGTTGGAAGGAATGTTGGGCCAAAAGGGAAAATGCTTCCGGCGGTTAATGCGGTTAACCGTTGGGCTATCAAACAAACTCCGAATGCGACGCAAATTGACAGGCTGTCTACCTATGTTATAATAAGACCACACGCCAAGTTTCACCCCATTCCGAGAACGTTTTCCGGCCACTCATAAAATAAATATTCGTTGGTGCGGCGGGCACGTGCAACTGTGTCTGGGATCAGAACGGACAACGGAGAGGACGGGCGGACTCGGACGGAGGCAAGTTTTGAAAACATGATGATTCAACACAGATGATGACATGGCAAAATGCAACACGCAAGCAGATGACATGGCAACGACGACGAATAACTAACTGACACCTAGCGCACCGGTCTCGGGGTGTCACAACACTCCCCTACTAACAAGAGATCTCGTCCCGAGATCTTTGGAATGAGATGGAAGAGGAAAAAGGAAGAACAAAGTTCTTCGAGGACAAAATAGTGAAACCAAAGAACCTCGAGAGGTTGAACAATGGGAAAGAAAGGATACAACGGAGATGAACGAGATTTGAGAAGCTCCGGTGAAAATAAGCAACAAGGCATAAGACGAGAACCAAGAGGATAAATTACAAGAGAGACATTCAGACCACTCCTGTTAATAAGAGGTAGAAAAAGGAATCTCCAGGAAGGATTTCGGGCAACACTCTGGCTGAAAATGAAAGGAATTGCACACCGGTTGAACATGAATGGAATAGAACAAGAACTTGAGAAGATGGAACAAAGCATGACGAAATGAACAAGACAATGCCTCCGGAAGAATTGAAAAAAATGAAATGACAAGAACGGAAAAGAGAAGAACAACTTCCACCACAAATGAATTTGAAGGAGCATCCTTAGGATAAGGTTTGAACGGAGTTATTGAGAAAATCAACAATAAAAGAATAAGCTTGTTGTGGACTTATGAAAGCCTCTCAAAACTTGAGGTGAAATTATGCCGCAACCAAATATTGAATAGATGAGAAGAAGAACGAAATGCAAAACTCCACTCCAACAGAATACGGAGGATTATTTGCACTTCGGGATGCAAGAAGAATAAAGCTTGAGCTGCTCCATCAGAATTTTTGAAGAACACTTGAAGAATGAATTAACTCATGATGAACCACCATGAAGAAATCCGGTAACGAAAAGGATGATGAATCGGAATTGAGTATGAAAAGAATAAGAATAAAGCCTTGCGATGATTTTAGACAGGGGCTCCGACGAGATAGCCGTGAAAAAATATTGAACTCCGGAAAAGAAAAGATTAAGTCGCTTGGCATTAGAATTTATTCGTCAAGAATAAACTCCGAAGGGAGGACTAAATCAACTTGATGAAAAGAATTAGAATTATGTTATGCTTATCTTCCACCAATTAAATTGATGAAAGCAATGGATTCGCATATCACTTATTCGCGTTGAAATGAATAAAGTGGGATATATCGCATACTTGCAAAAATCTTCCCGAAACACCGGTAGGATTGGAATGAACGACTGAACTGATATGATAGCACCGAAAAAGAACTCTTGAGCGAACCACCGTAAGAATTGACGCCGAGTGAAGAAAAAAAGAACGAACCACCGGGAAGAATTAAAATCGAGTGGTGAAAGAGAATAAACCACCGTGAAGAATTGGAATTGAACGACGAAAAGAGGATAGACGCCGGGAAGAATAAAGCACTTGATGAAATATAGATCGAAGCGAATGAAGAGATCGCGAACTTATTAAAGAATACTTGAACGAAGCACCGGACGAATGTGAGATGATAGAAGATGCATCAATGAAGAATATTAGGAGGACGAAGTTGAAAACTGAGAACGAGGAAATCTTCTGAAATGATGGCCTTCGGAGAATCGAGAAATTAAAAAGAAGTCAAGAAATGCTCCGGAAGAATGAAAAGAAGAAGGGTTGAACCACATATGAAAAGAATTTGAAAGCGATCTTGGAGAAGGCATATAACTGACGGAATCCATACTTACATCATACTTTAAAAGAATGTGGAAATACTCCGGAAAAATTAGGAGAGTCAGGTAAGATCCTAGGAAAGACCAGAGGGTTATGAGCCCACAGAAGAGAAAACACTATTGAAAAGGATTACTCGAGTGGGAAACGACGCACCGCAACGATTGAAAAACTAGAATGAGGTGACGACCTCGAATTAATTGGAACACGGATAAATCTCCTGAAATGACTTCGGAACTCCGGAATAATAAAATGGCGAGAAGCGAACGAGCAAGGTTAAAACATTTGAGCCGAGGGAAAAGAATATGAAGAACACCGGATAATTTGAACTGAATTCGCCGGAAAAGAAAAGAAATGAAGAATGACGAACGAGAGGAGAATTCACCGGTTGAAATAACTGAGGAAAGAAAGCAAAGGATACACACGAGTAGGATGGATACTCGATTGAGTACTCCGGCTCCGAGAAGAAAAAGGGTGGGTGGGTGGGAAAAAGAAAGACCAGTTCGGACGGGGAAAACATCATCGGTTGGAAAGAACTGAGGATGAACTTGCAAAGAAGAAGAGGGTCGAATTCACTTGACGAGAGATGCACCAGATGACAGAACTGAAAAGGCAACGAACGAAACTAACCACGTTATCCTAAAAAAATTGAAGGGGAAAATGAGTAATTCAAAACACCTACGTCAAGATTCCTCACCAGAGCGACGAAGGGACTGAGGAGTAAAAAGAATTCCTGCTCTCCGATATAACTAGACTCCGAAAAAGTTTTATTCTAGACTCAACAACGGCCAAGCTACGATCAATCAAGGGGGCTCCTATGGTCGGTCGATGCTCTGATACCAACTTGTCAGACCCAAGATGCGATTCTATACCGATCACGTGACACTTACGTGATTGGGGTACAACCGCCTTTTGGGCGCTTAACAAGAAGGATATCATTACATCATACCATTACATACATACATGGGGATACAACAATTCATACAAGTCACATGAATACAACAACATCAATACAAGGCATCCAACTACGGATGCAAACATGAAAAGCACAACGACATCCATCTGCTATCCCAGGCTGCCTACCAGGAACCTAACCCAAGACTGACAAGGAAGAAGAAGAAAGGACTCCAACACAAAGAACATCGCTCTCACGTCAAGACATCGGAAACCTGCACCTGCAACTGTTGTTGTAGTAACTGTGAGCCACGAGGACTCGGCAATCCCATAACCATGGGTAACAAGACTAGCAAAGCTTAATGGGAAGGATGAGGTAAAGTGGTGAGGGTTGCAGCAGTGGCTAAGGAATATATGGTGGCTAACTTACGAGTACAAGAATAAGATGAGCATCTATGCAAGCGGTCGCAAACTAGTAATGATCGCTAAAGATCCTGAACTACCAACGAGTCAAACATAATCCCACCATGTTCTCTAATCAAAGTGAAAAGAGACAGTCGCGGTTACTCACACAGTTGTGTGTTTTATTTCGGATCCTCTGTCAAGTTTTCTACAACCGGACATTAACAAATTCCAATCTGCCACATAACCGGACATTAACCAGGAACGATCTTCATCTTCACCTGCAACTAACAATGCTATAAGAGGGGCTGAGCAAGCGGGTAACATAGCCAAACCATGGTTTGCTAGGAAGGTGTCAAAGGTTAGAAGTTTCATGGCAACAAGGAGAGGGGCTGATAATAAAGATGGGTAGCGCGACATATAACGATAGCATCGAGACATCTAGCATAGGAATGATAATAAGGGTATCCAAGGAGATGGTCATCTTTCCTGAGATCCCGCAGGGAAGAAGAACGAATCCATGAAGAAGACAAAGAAGAAGCCTCGAAGACGAACCACGTGTAGACGAACGAATCCTCACGATCGCAATGGAACAAGCACTAACGAGAAGAAGCAAGCAACACGGTAAACACGGCACTCAAGAACATGACAAGATGCTCAAACAATTATGATGCAAGACAAGTCTATGTGATGCAAAACATGGCAAGGGATGAAGCACACAAGAACAACACAAGCCAACAAGTTTAAATGAGGCCGGAATCAACATATAACAAATCCGGTAAGCCCTCATATGCACGTTTTGAAATTAGTCCAGATCTGAACAAACATGAAGTTAAAGTTGTTGAACAGCAAGTTAACATGCACCATGATGATCTACACGAAAATCTAGTCAAGTTTCATATATAGTTTGTTTAATTCAGAGCTACGGCCTAGAAGATATGAGCAAAACAAGACAAGCATGTCAAATAAGCAAGACACATCCAAACAACAAGCAAACGCACTCCAAACAGGTAAACAACATGATATTATGCTTCTACATGCAAAATCACACAAGTTTCATATAGGTCACACCCAAAACGGAGCAACGGGCTACAAGATACGAGCAAAACAAGTTACAATGCAAAGCTGAAGTTAACAGCCACATAGCAACTTTGGAGCAAGGTAAATATATGCTACAGCACCCAAACATGATAACAAGAGGCATGGATGTGAAATAGACATGATACTTAACAACCATGAACTTAGAACACGCCCAAAAGCTTGCTGGAACACAATTAACCAAGCATGGCAAGTTGCAATAAATTTATCCAAACTTAGTCAAAATCTGGGAAGGCAAAAACATCATCACGATGCTGCCTTCAAAGGCTCAAAACAACAAGCATATCAACTCTATTAAGTATATAAGTATCATGGACATGTAGTGGACATAGCATACAACAAACAACTCCATTGGAGTAACTCCATAGGAGGCATGGAGCAATAACAACAAGCTCCACCAAATTGAACATGCTGATAAACAGCTGACAGGTAAATTGTATAGCTACTTGAGAGCAAGAAATAAATAAGCTACAGCAGGTCATATAAGCAAACTAAGGCATGGATGGATAGGCAATAACATGGACAACAAGACATGATCATTGGCCACGACAAAACAAGCATGGATTTGAGTGAGTCCTCAAGCAAACATAGCATCAGGTAAAACAGATTCCAGACTTAGCAGTTTTTTCACTAAGTATAAAACAGCAACATTGGCATGGCATGTTTACAAGCTTGTTTAGGTCACCTCAAGGCATATCATGGAAAGTGGATTGCACCACAGCAAAGACCATATGATTGTGCTTCTAAAACATATAGACATGTGGCATGAAAACAAACACACCAATAGCATAGAGCAAGTGAAATCAGCATCTCATAACAAGTTTCAGCACTTAACAGTCAAATGCACTTTTGCAACAGAGATTAACATGGCAATATGGCACCTAACATGAATGCTACAGGAACCATCATGTAGAGGACTTCATAATGAACATTTTGACATATCATATGCTCCATTTGGATAAACATGCACAAACTTACAAGCATCACAAGTATGCAACAAAATTACAGTCAACAGCAGTTTTAAACATATAGCACTCTTGCAATAGAGATTAGGGCATCAATATGAACTCTAACAAGCATGCCACAATGGAACAAAGTGAAGAGCATATCACCACGATCATTTTGACATATTTTTCACTAAAATTGGATAAGCACACAAAAAGTTACACGCAACCAAACATGCAACATTATTAATAGTTTTAGGGACTTAGCAGATTTTTAAACACTAGGAAAAAAAATAGAGCGAGCGTTGTTTAACTAAACAACGCTCAAGCGCGAGTTAACGGGCTAGACGAGGCTCACCACTGCGGGCCTTGGCCCAAAACGGAGGGAGCAGCTGGGCCGTGGCGGAGGGGAGTTGGGCCGGTGGGAGGCCATGCCCACGAGGAAGGAGCCGGTCCTCCATCGCGGCGCGGCCCAGGAGGGGCTCAAGCGGGCCGTTCCTCCCTCGATCCAGAGGACGGGCAAGCCGGCGGCGGCGGCGGCCTGGCGTTCGATCTGGCGACGCGAGGTGGTAGCAGGAGGCCAAGGGACGGTGCCGGAGGCCGAATCCAGTGGAGAACGGGCTGGGGTCTTCGTTTTCGGCATCGACGAGGACCTCCGACGACGAGTGGAACTCCATGGATGGCGGGGTCGCGAAGACAAGGAGTTGCGGGTCTGGTGCGGGCGCGGAGATCGGGGCGCGGTCGGCGGCGCGCTGGCTGTGCGCGAAGGCGCGGGTGGAGTTGCGGGACTGCGGCGGCGCGGCAAGCGACCGGTGGCGAAGCAGAAGGGCGGCGGCGGCAAGGGGCGCGGCCCGGCGCGGGCCAGCCATGGGCTCGCGGGCCCGGTACGGTGCGGGGGAAGTGGGCACGCGGCGGAGGCGAATCAGGGGGCGCCATGTGGCGGCCCTGCAGAGGTGGCGGCGTGTGATTCGTCCCTAGGACGTGGCTATGGCAAAGTGGACATGTCCGGCGGCGCGGAGTAGCGGGGCTAGGGTTTGATCTGTGAGAAAAAAACGGGGGAGACACATATTTATAGGTAGAGGGATCTAGGAGTGTCCAAATGAGGAGCAGTTCGCGGCCACGCGATCGTGATCGAACGGCCAAGAGCATGGAGGGGGTTAGAATGGGCTTGGGGGCTGTTGGAAGGAATGTTGGGCCAAAAGGGAAAATGCTTCCGGCGGTTAATGCGGTTAACCGTTGGGCTATCAAACAAACTCCGAATGCGACGCAAATTGACAGGGGGTCTACCTATGTTATAATAAGACCACACGCCAAGTTTCACCCCATTCCGAGAACGTTTTCCGGCCACTCATAAAATAAATATTCGGAGGTGCCGCAGGCACGTGCAAGTGTGTCTGGGATCAGAACGGACAACGGAGAGGACGGGCGGACTCGGACGGAGGCAAGTTTTGAAAACATGATGATTCAACACAGATGATGACATGGCAAAATGCAACACGCAAGCAGATGACATGGCAACGACGACGAATAACTAACTGACACCTAGCGCACCGGTCTCGGGGTGTCACAACACTCCCCTACTAACAAGAGATCTCGTCCCGAGATCTTTGGAATGAGATGGAAGAGGAAAAAGGAAGAACAAAGTTCTTCGAGGACAAAATAGTGAAACCAAAGAACCTCGAGAGGTTGAACAATGGGAAAGAAAGGATACAACGGAGATGAACGAGATTTGAGAAGCTCCGGTGAAAATAAGCAACAAGGCATAAGACGAGAACCAAGAGGATAAATTACAAGAGAGACATTCAGACCACTCCTGTTAATAAGAGGTAGAAAAAGGAATCTCCAGGAAGGATTTCGGGCAACACTCTGGCTGAAAATGAAAGGAATTGCACACCGGTTGAACATGAATGGAATAGAACAAGAACTTGAGAAGATGGAACAAAGCATGACGAAATGAACAAGACAATGCCTCCGGAAGAATTGAAAAAAATGAAATGACAAGAACGGAAAAGAGAAGAACAACTTCCACCACAAATGAATTTGAAGGAGCATCCTTAGGATAAGGTTTGAACGGAGTTATTGAGAAAATCAACAATAAAAGAATAAGCTTGTTGTGGACTTATGAAAGCCTCTCAAAACTTGAGGTGAAATTATGCCGCAACCAAATATTGAATAGATGAGAAGAAGAACGAAATGCAAAACTCCACTCCAAAAGAATATGGAGGATTATTTGCACTTCGGGATGCAAGAAGAATAAAGCTTGAGCTGCACCATCGGAATTTTTGAAGAACACTTGAAGAATAAATTAACTCATGATGAACCACAATGAAGAATTCCGGTAACGAAAAGGATGATGAATCAGAATTGAGTATGAAAATAATAAGAATAAAGCCTTGCGATGATTTTAGACAGGGGCTCCGACGAGATAGCCGTGAAAAAATATTGAACTCCGGAAAAGAAAAGATTAAGTCGCTTGGCATTAGAATTTATTCGTCAAGAATAAACTCCGGAGGGAGGACTAAATCAACTTGATGAAAAGAATAAGAATTATGTTATGCTTATCCTCCACCAATTAAATTGACGAAAGCAATGGATTCGTGTCGGTGTACAAAAAGAGGGGTACACTTTTCGTACCCCTATGACTGTGCACGGGCGGTCTGAGCCACGGGCACCACCACACCAAGCATGGCAAGGGAAGCTCGATGGGAACTGGAGCAATGCCAAGAACAAGACCACAAAGAGCAAAGGGACGAAGCGGCTTCCCCCGGCAAGATCCTTGCCGGGAGCCAGTTTCAGCAGCCCTGACAGGATCCTTGCCGGGGCCAGCTCTGGCAGCCCCGGCAAGACCCTTGCCGCGGCAGCTCACCCCATGTCTACGGAGCGAATCGCCCTTGAGTCCACTGCCCCCATGGGGCAAGGATTCGGGAGATATCCCCGAGGTGGCATGCAGATCTTTGTGAAGACATTCAAGGACAGATACACACACTAAGAGGACGACTACCCTTGGCAGGATCCCAGCCAAGGAGGAACACAAGGCTTCCGGCAAGCACCTTGCCGGGGATGACAGCAGGCGCCGCGGCAAGACCCTTGCCGGGACCCCGACAAGGCCCTTGCCGAGGACACCCGCAGGGCCACCGTCAGGCCAGCACCAACTGAGTTTCCACCGCCCCATGCAGCTGCCGACCCAACCAGCTGGGCAGGCTCCTGCGTGGCAACATGCAGATCTTCGTGGAGACCCGCCATTGCGCCACCTCAGCTGCCTGCCTGCCTACATGGCACCTCAGGCACCGCTGGCCAGGGCGCGTGTCAACACAAGGAGGAGCGGTGAAGGACAAGACGGACGTCTCCCCCCGTCCCCGATAAAGCGAGGAAACCTAAGCTAAGCGCATTAAATGCACCTTGTCCTGTAATGCGAGGGATAACCTCGCATCACTATACCCTTACCACCTCATGTGTGCCACTGTGGCAACCCCTTTTTCTATAAAAGGAGGCCCGAGGCGACCAGGAGAAGGATTCGGCTCTTTAGAACTCCTCGCGACTCTTTTGGAGCTCCTCACTAGCTGAAGAACACAAACATATAATCCACCAAAGCAGGAGTAGGGTTTTACGCATCTTTGTGGCCCGAACCTGGGTAAAGGAACTGTGTGCTAACTGTTAGATTCGCTCTTCTCTCAACCCCGTGCCCACAACCGTAGTAGGGATTCTTGTGATCCCATAGGTGTCGATCCAAATACCCCGACATCTTTGGCGCGCCAGGTAGGGGGCGCAGTTGTGAGAATCGGCTTTAGCAGTCAGTTCGACGCTTCTTCATCATCATGGCGCCCAAGAAGAAGACGACGGTGGCAGTTGGTCAGTCAGAAGCCGGACAGCCCGTCCCGACGCGGGCGAGCAGCGGACCTGTCGCGGAAAGGACCCGGGGCGCTACTCGCGAACACCAATGCCGTCCCAGCAGCCGGATTTTGGGAGGTGGCGATGTTTGTGCGCTTGGCAACAGGCAACACACCGCCAGTTCCAAAGATGGAGCCCGACCCTCCGCGGGTGGCGCGGGGCCTTCCAAGGTCACTGCCGCATCACCCGAAGGCGACGCGAGGACCTCCAGAACTCCCACGCCGGCGCCAACGGCGCGCTCTTCTCAAGCAGCGCGCGACGAACGGCATCGTCACGCCGAAGATCCCGGGCGTCGCCATGGGAAGAGCCCCGAGCGCCACTCCAGGGACGTAGAAGACCTGCCCGCCCGTCGGAGCGTTGGTGGAAACGGAATGCGACCGCGGGATCGTGACGGAGCTCCTCCTGACACGGTCAGGGGTCAAAGCGCGTCGCGGTCCGTGCAGGTTTCGCTACCATTGAGTCCAGCAGAAGCCCTGGCGTGCGCGCAGTTGCTCCTCGACTTTCCTCCCGTTACGGGGAAACTCGACGAATGGAGAGCCACCATCTGAAGCCTTGTGGCAGTCGCCAACAAGGATGAACCAAATCCAGCGGAGCTCCCAGGTCTACGCTCCGATGGAGTCCCACGCAACGGTGGCGGGAGGACCGGCAACGCCGTGGCTACGGTGCATTCGCCTCCTCCTCGCCCGATACCGCGTGTGTCGACTCGTCGGGACGTCACGGGCGACGCCATCTCCGTCGCGTCGTCCGACCCGCAGACCCACGGCGACCAGCGTCGAGTTCTTCAGGAGCGAGCCCATGAAGACGCTAGAACCACCATCGAGCGCCGGCGCAGAGCGCACCACTAGTCAGATAGGCGAGCGGGGCCTGCTGTGGACCGCCCAGCACCGGAGAGCCCTGGAGGCCTACCTTACGAGGTAGGATGTCCGGCTTTTACCCGTGAGCTGCGGCAGTTCCAGTGACCCTCTCACCGCACCTTCAAGCCTGACGTTGGCGAGAAGTACAACGGCAAGACCCACCTGTCGGAGTTCCTCAGCATCTACACCATCGCGATGCAAGCTGCCGGAGCTCGCGACGATAAGGTGCTTGCGAATTACTTTTCGTTGGCTCTTAAACCCAACGCCATGTCATGGTTGATGCACTTGCCGGTAGACTCTATTTCCTCGTGGTCGGATTTGTGCCATGAGTTTGTTGGTGCCTTTACTGGAGGTCACCAAGCTCATGGCCAAGCAAGTGACCTGCATGTCATACCCCAGAAGGAAGGCGAGAGTCTGCGCAAGTACATACAGAGATTCAGCCGGGTACAGTACAATATCCCCGATGTTCACCCTGCCGCCATAATCAGCGTGTTCCATCAGAACGTGCGTAACCGCAAGATGCGCGAAGAACTGGCGATGACCAAGGTGAAAGATGTGGCGGAACTCTATGTTCTTGCTGACAGATGTGCCCGGGCTGAAGAGGGAAGGAAGTACCCCGGCGAAGGCGCCTGTGCGGAAACCGACTCTTCAGACGAGGATACTGCCGCCTCGGCGAAGAAGAGCCGGCACCGCAACAGGAAGCGCAAGGGTAAAGCCATGCTTGCCGTCGAGGGATCTGATGTCCCCGGCTCCGCCAAGAAAACTAGGGCGGGTGACCCCGGCAAGGAAATTGCCGGGTGTGTTGCTTGCCGGGCCTTGGCAGCTGCCGAGAAGCCAGGGAACTCCAGCAAGCGATACTGCAAGATCCATCGCACCAAAGGCCATGATCTCCAGGACTGCCACCAGGTTGAGCTCCTTACTGAGAAGCAAAGGGCTGAATACGAGAGGCGGGACAAGGAGAAGGGCCAAGACAGCGCTGAGGGGTCCGGCAAGAAGCGTGACGGCCAAGAAGGCCGTCGCGGCAAGGAGAAACAACAGGAGAGGCCCGCCCGGGGCCGCGACAGAAGGCCTGAAGACGACGATCATGAAGAGGACGACGAGTCCGGCGACCAAGAATTTCAGAAGGGTACGGATGCCATGTGCGCCGATGGAGGCGCCTCGCTGCATACTTCTCACCGCCAACTTAAATAGTGGGCGCGTGAGATTACAGCGGCGGAGCTGTCGTCCGGTGCCCAAAAGCCGCTGAAATGGTCCAGCACACCTATCATCTTTGACGCTGAGGATCACCCTGATCGCACTACTGCGGTCGGATGCTTGCCATTGCTGGTTTCACTAACAATACGCAACCTCAAGGTGACAAAGATGCTAGTCGATGGCGGGGCCGGTCTGAACCTACTCTCTCCCACCGTGATCGAGAAGCTGCAAGTTCCTGATGGAGACCTTGAAGAAACGGGCACGTTTCAGGGGGTCAACCCGGGGAGAAGTCAACCGAAGGGGAAAGTCACGCTGCCCATGACTTTTGGAAGTGATTTGAACTATAGGACAGAGAGGATTGTGTTCGATGTTGCCAGGATCCCCTTGCCCTACAACGGGATCCTTGGCATCCCAGCACTGGCCAAGTTCATGGCAGCGTCACACTACGCCTATAACACCCTAAAGATGCCAGGGCCTATGACGATCATCACCATCCCCTCCGATAAGAAAGATGCGCTGTTTTGTGCTGACCAACTTTACCAGGAAGCGGTTGCAGCAGCTGCCGCTACGAGGGCACTTGCTCCTGCCACTGGAGCCCCGGGAGAGAAGAACAAGAAGACCGGTGAGACCTCAGGCACCCACTCCAGAAAGCGCACCTCTTCGGAGTGCTGTGCTCCCATCGAGGACGTGCCAGAGAGCTCCACCGGAAAGAAGAAGACCGGTGAGACCTCGGACACCCACTCCGGCAAGCGCACATCTTCGGAGTGTCGCGCTCCCATCGAGGACGTGCCAGATAGCTCCACCGGCAGAAACAAGAGGTCCAGGGCCACGCCGCCGGGAACCAAGAAGGTTTATGTCAAGGAGGACGGCACGGGAGGGGCTTTCACCATAAGCTCCTCCCTGGATAACAAATAGGAAGACGCGCTCGTCACCTTCCTGCAAGCGAATGTCGAGGTGTTTGCATGGCAAGCATCCGACATCCCCGGCGTTCCCAGGGAGGTGATTGAGCACCACCTTGCTGTCTATCCTCATGCGCGGCCCGTCAAGCAGAAGGTCGGGAAGCAAGCTTTGGAACGACAAGAGTTCATTACAGAGGAGATCCGGAAATTGGAATCTGCGGGTTTGGTAAGTACAGTGCTCCATCCAACGTGGTTGGCCAATCTAGTGGTAGTGCGCGAGGAAAATGGGAAGTGGAGGCTGTGTATTGATTACACAGATATCAATAAAGCTTGTCCCAAGGACCCCTTCCCGTTGCCGCGCATAGACCAGATTGTTGACTCCACGGCTGGGTGTGACCTGCTGTCATTCCTCGATGCCTACTCCGGCTACCACCAGATCTTCATGACAAGACAAGACGAAGAGAAGACAACATTCATCACCCCATGTGGTACGTTCTCTTTCGTACGAATGCCTTTCGGGTTGAAGAGTGCTGGCTCGACGTTTGCAAGGGCAGTCCAGATTGGTTTTGAACCCTAGCTCCATAGAAATATGGAGGCTTATATGGATGATATAGTGGTCAAAACCAAGAACAGGGCAACCCTTATACTTGATTTACAAGAAACATTTGTAAACCTACGCAAGATCAACCTCAAGCTGAACCCTGAGAAGTGCGTCTTCGGCGTCCCGTCCGGCAAGCTTCTCGGGTTCTTTGTGTCGCAGCGTGGGATAGAAGCCAATCTGGACAAGATCAAAGCTATAGAGCAGATTGAAGCACCCAAACGGGTCAAGGATGTGTGTCGGCTTGCTGGCTGCGTTGCCGCCATGAGCAGATTCATTTCCAAGTCTGCCGAGCGTGCCCTTCCCTTTTTCATGATATTGAAAAAGGCGGGCCCAATAGAGTGGACGCCAGAAGCTGAAGCAACATTACAAGATTTGAAGAGGTATCTTTCCTCCACGCCAATACTAGTCGCGCCTAGACCACAAGAACCGTTGCTGCTATACTTAGCGGCAACAAACCAGGTGGTCAGCGCCGCACTAGTGGCGCAGAGAGAAATTGATGATGAGGTGATAGCAGCGACAGAGCCTGATGCCACTGGTGCAGAGACGACACAGCCGGTTGGAGTGCGGCCAAAGAAGAAAATGATGCAGCACCCGGTCTACTTTGTTAGCTCCCTCTTGCGGGGGCTAGATCAAGGTACTCCGGTGTGCATAAATTGCGCTTCGGCCTTCTTATGGCCTTGAGGAAGCTGCGTCACTACTTCCAGGCGCACGAGATCACTGTCGTCACTCGCCTCCCTCTACAACGGATATTGCACAATCCAGATGCAACGGGAAGGATTGTAGAGTGGGCACTGGAGCTGTCCAGCTTTCGCCTCAAATTTGAAAGTACCTCGAGGATTCAGAGCCGAGTCCTGGCAGAGTTCGTCGCAGAATGGACCGCAACACCTGATGAAGAAGTCCAGGAAACTGCTCTCCCCGGCAAAGAGGCGAGTTGCAACTGGATCATGTACTTTGATGGAGCTTTCTCCTTGCAGGGCGCCGGGGCTGGCGTACTGCTGGTCGTGCCCACTGGAGAGCACCTCAAGTACGTGGTCCAGATGCACTTCCCCAGGGAGGTATCAAGGAACAACACTGCTGAGTACGAGGGGCTGCTTGCTGGTCTTAGGATCACGACAGACCTCGGAATCAAGAAGCTCATTGTCAGGGGCGACTCGCAGCTTGTCGTCAAACAAGTCAACAAGGATTACCAGAGCCCGTTGATGAAGGCCTACGTCGATGAAGTGAAAAAGTTGGAAGAACGCTTTGATGGTATATAGGCGGAGCATGTTCCCCGAGCGGAGAATGACATCGCCGATTACCTGTCAAAACGCGCTGCCCTCAAGCTACCTGTGGAACCAGGTACCTTTGTGCTTCAGCTTTCTCAGCCATCCGTTGACCCATCAACAGAGCAGAACAAGAGGAGGAAATCAGGGCCCGGCAAGTACTTTCCCGCAGAGCTCCCCGGAGCCGCCGGCAAGGATGTTGCCGGAGACACTGAGCCCGCCATGGGACGGCTAGCTGTGGCGGAGCGTCAAGATCTTGCTGTCGAGACAGCCGCTCCCTTGGCGGAGGAAAGGCCTTTGGTCCTGGTTGTCGAGCCCCAGGCTCCAGCGTGGGCGCAGCATACCGTCCGATTCCTCTAGACTGGGGAACTTCCTGAGGAGCAGGAAGAAGCGGAGAAAGTAGCCCGTCGGTCTGCTATCTACCAGTTCGTCGATGGCGTCCTGTACAGAAAGAGACCGAACGTCATGAAATTGAAGTGCATCCCTCACGAGGAAGGACTGGAGCTGTTGGCAGAGATACATGGAGGCATATGTGGATCCCACATAGGGTCAAGAGCCCTTGCCGGCAAGGCATTCCGGCAAGGCTTCTTCTCGCCCACTGCCCTCCAGGATGCGACGGCACTGGTCACCAGGTGTGAAGCGTGCCAGTTCCATTCAAGGAAACTTCATCAACCAGCTCAAGCCCTTCAAACCATACCTCTCTCCTGGCCCTTCTCGGTCTGGGGGCTCGACATACTAGGCCCTTTTCCCCGTGCTGTCGGGGGCTTTGAGTACTTGTACATTGCAATCGACAAGTTCACAAAATGGCCAGAAGTGGAGGCAGTGAGGAAGGTCACAGCTCAGTCAGCCGTCAAGTTCTTCAAGGGACTGGTGTGCCGTTTTGGTGTACCCAACAGGATCATTACCGACAACGGCACGCAGTTCACAAGCCGCACCTTCACGCAATATACCCAAGACCTCGGCAGCAAAGTCTGTTTCGCTTCCGTTGCTCACCCCCAGAGCAATGGTCAAGCTGAGAGGGCAAACGCTGAAGTGCTGCGAGGATTAAGGACAAAGACCTTTGACAGGCTGCACAAGAGCGGGAGGTGCTGGATTGATGAGTTGCCGGCGGTTCTTTGGTCGATCAGAACGACGCCAAATCAAGCCACCGGCCAGACGCCCTTTGCTCTGATATATGGGTCAGAAGCAGTTCTCCCCACTGAACTCATATACGGGTCACCTCGAGTGCTCGCTTATGATGAGCTTGAGCAAGAGCAACTGCGGCAAGAGGACGCAATGCTCCTTGAGGAAGATCGTCTTCGGGCGGCTGTGAGAGCAGCACGCTACCAGCAAGCCTTGCGCCGCTACCATAGCCGCAAGGTCCGTGCCCGAAGCTTTGAGGAAGGCGACCTTGTTCTCCGGCGCGTTCAATCGGCCAGGAATACGAACAAGTTGACGCCGAAGTGGGAAGGCCCTTATCGGGTAATACGAGTCACCAGGCCTGGCGCAGTCCGCCTGGAGACCGAAAATGCCATTCCGGTGAGCAATTCCTGGAACATTGAGCATCTTCGCAAGTTTTACCCATAAGGCGTGGCTTGCCGGGCCCCCCGGCAAGCCACCCTTTTGTACAAGCCTTGCCGGCAAGGCATGTAACCCTTTGTACAAAGCCAGGCGCTGACCCTGAGCATAAATAAATGAAGCGCTGGCGCCCTAAGTTATAGCATGCATGCTGAGTCGAGTCTCGTCCTTGGTTAGGGTTGATAGTGCTTAGCGGCGGCTAACCCCTAGCTTAGAGGTCGAGTTTTTGTCTTCCCTCTATCTTCTTTGGTTCACAGGACGCACAGACATCCTTGCCGAAGCCACTTGGGGAAAAGAAAGAGGAACAGACTAGCACCTAGGCCCCGGCGAGCCAGTGTTGCCGGGGGCTACAAGGGCAAAGACTCACCCATGGCAGACCAGGGTTGTCGGGAGCGGCAACTTCAGATAAGCTCTTTATCCCTTATCATGCATTCCATTATGGACTGAGGTATGTGAAACCTCATTCTTTTCCATAAGCTACCGTGCTCCCATAACTCTAGGCCCTAGGGCTCGTTCCTGGGACTAAGTTTGGTCGTAGTCGCGGCGGCGAAAGTATGAAACGAGGAGCTTGAGCCCACTTCATCCCTGCCTCCGCCAAAGGCGTGAGAAAGGTGGAGCGAAGTAGGGAGACGGCAAGGCCTGTTGCCGGGCAAGAAATTTTTTATCTTAGAGATATCAGGGATTTATTCCCTGTTGTGGGTTTTACCTGCGAACAAATGACCCGGCAAACATTCCTTTTTCATTAAAAACATTCCATTCAGGTACAGTCCATAGGGAATGAAAAACATGAACAAGGAGATTACAAGTTTTAAAGCTAACAGATGCCCGAAGGCTTACAAACTAAAAAGAGATAAGATGCACGTAATGCCTTTCTTGTCCCTCTCCTCAGGAGGTAGGTCAAGGACGCGAGAAGGGCAAAAGGGGCGCCTAGACAAGCTACGGGTGGCAGAAGACACCAAGAGGACATCTCGGTAGCCGCCCAAGGGCTGGATGGTGTTGATGGCGCCGGAGGCACAGCTCGAAGACGAGGCAGCAGGACGTCACTGCGCGTCGAAGGCGTCGGTGCCCGCGTACTCCGACATGACGACCTTGCCGCCCGCCTTCTTCCTCTTCCTCTTCCGCAGCCTCCCTACGCCAGCCGCCAAGGAGACGGCCCCGAGAAGTTCAAGGAGCCGGCGACGCGGATGATGGGGTCGCCGGTGCCACCAGAAGCGGCGCCCGACACCTAGTCGGACCCGTCATCCTGCCGTCCACCGCCCTCGTCGTCGCTGCCGCTGTCCTCCTCGTCACCCTTGTTGGAGGAGGAGTCTTCGTCATCGGAGGAGCTCTCCACGCAGCACCTCGCACGAGTCCCGAGGTGCCCAAAGACCTTGACGGAGAGATGGCCATCCTCCATCAACTTGAAATGGAGGGTGAGCCCATCCGTCAGGCTGTGGATGCGAGTGAACGTCTTCCATCCTTGACGAAGATACATCACATGAGGGGCAGGGAAGTCGACGCGGACCCGCGTGCCACTGATCCCGCAGCCCCTCATGTGCAGCCACAGCGACTCCGATGGATCCACCTCCATCTCCCGCGCAAATGGAGTCGGGAGACGAAGGCAACGGCGTGGCGGCCCCCACATCCTAACGAAGAACTCACAAGGGTCATCCCCAATATGGCCTTCCATTGGAGGAGGGGCTGCTGGCGGGGGCGAGGCCGGCGAGCCGCCCCGTCCTCCTCTTCCCCGAGCACCCCGGCCTCGCCCCCTCCCTCTTCCCCTCGTGGCTGGTTCAGCCACTGCAGGTGTAGGAGAAGGAGGGACGCGTTGTCGAGCAGCGACCCTCGCTGCCACCGTTGAAGAGCTGGGATTTACTCTCTTCATGGCGAACAGAAGAGAGGAGCAGAAGCTGAAGGAGAAAGAAGATGGAGGAGTGCGGGGCACCGTCCCTTCCCTCCCGCTCTTTATAAAGGGGTGAGGCTAGGGCTCGACCGCCCCGCTCAGCCAATCAAGACGCAGAAGGCGAGGGAGCCGGGACCGACCCACCGCCCCAACCAGCGACGGCTCGGTTTCCCACCTCCACCGTTCGCCACCTCAAGCGCATGAAGGGCACGTGGCGGACGTGCAGAACCGAGGGGACGGGTGAGGTGACCTCTCCCCACCCCGTGATCGTGGGGAGTGGACGCCTTGACGACCGCGCCTCGGCCCCGTTCAGTAAATGGGCCGCGCCTCCACGCCTCCCCCCCCCCCCCGTTTACGGGGAAGGCGCGAAACCGCTGATGGGCCTCGAACCCCTCGTTGGTTACCCCAAGTGGAAGGTGTAAGATGCAGTAAGTAGAAGCGTTTTCCTTTAGCAAAGATGCCAAGGATCGAATCCCCAGAGACTCCTAGGTTCAACAGGTAGGTGTCAACAGCTAACGGCACAATTAGCAATCAACGTGGACCTGCACACAGATACAAATAACTTTGCTCCCAACAAGTACAGAGAGGTTGTCAATCTCTCCGGCCTTGTAGTTCACAAAGGGTTAAAAGCAATATGATAGTAGTGATAGATAGTGTTTTGCAATAGTAAATAAAATAGCGGAAAAGTAAATAGTGTATGTGATCAATGATGGTAATATGGACCGGAGTCACATGATGTTCACTAGTGATGTCTCTCTCCCAAAAGACGATAAAACATCTATGTGAGGTAAACAAATTACAGCTAGGCAATTGACAGGACCACGAACGCAAACCAATGCTGACTACATTGCAAGAAAGGTTGAGGTTCAAAGCATGGGCGGTACGCCAAAGTAAGTAGACTGAAATCCATCTGCATCTACTACTAATCATCCACCTTGAGATATCTATCCAGAACATCTCGCTGGTATTAAGTTGCGAGTCCCACCCATAGTGTAAACTCAATGCAACAGACAACTGCATTAAAAGAACTTTGCATAAAGTAAACAATCCTTGCACCCGCGGGCACAAGCACCGTTGTTTTCCCCCTTGTGGCAACAGCACATCCCCTAGACTCATGTTTCTGTCACTCAAGCTAGTCATCGAGGGGCATGAACCCACAATCGAGCATAACGTTCCCTCTTGGAGTCACTACCTATTACTCGGCCAAAGCAATAAATAACAACGGAGAACATGCAAGAATTACTTATGAACTAAAATATAAAAGAGGTGAATCAAATATATTACTCAAGATCAATCTGAACATAATAAAATAATCCATCGGATCCCAGCAAACTCAACATAGCAACAGCATAAGGATTACATACGTGCCTCGATCATGTAGGGCAGCTCACGAGGACTAATTAGTGAAGCACAAGAACGGGAGGAGAACATCACATAGCTACTGGTCATGGACTCATGGTCCAAGGGAGACTACTCACGAGTCATCCGGGAGGCGTCCATGGTGGTGGAGAAGCTCCCGGTGGTGATCCTCCCCTCCGGCAGGGTGCCGGGAAGAGTTCTCCTGGTGCTCCCGATCTTGGAAGCGGCGGCGGCGGCGGAACAGAGATGGGATCGCGAAAACAAGTCCTGTTTTGAGGGTTACGGGGAACCCTTTAAATATATGCCAAAGTAGGGCACCGGGGGAGCCTCGGGGGGCCCAGGCGCCCCCCCCGGCGAGGCCCAGGGGGGTGCGCCCACAGGGCGCCTGGAGCCCCTGTGCCCCCCCCCCCCAGGCTGCCCTTCGGAGGCAGTGTCGTTCCCGGATCGCTGATTTTTTATATAATTTTTCTGGATTTTTCTGGGCAGTTCTCGAAACATGAAAACCTGAAATACAAAAACAGCCGAAAACAGAAACTGGCACTGGGGTGCACTGGATTAGTAAGTTAGTCCAAATATGATCAGAAGTGTATGGAAGTGTATGAATATCATAGCAATATCACCCAAAAGTGGCATGGAGCAAGCAGAAATTATAGATACGTTTTGGACGTATCAACATCCCCAAGCTTAATTCCTGCTCGTCCTCGAGTAGGTAAATGATAACAAGAATAATTTCTGTGGTGACATGCTATTAACCATATAGGACTTTCTCATAGTCATATGACAAAAGCTTACTGAGACAATGATTCTAAAGTAACTAAGTTGTCTCAAGAGAAAATCACAAATGACTGAAAGTTTTACAACATGAAACTGAAACATCAAAAAGATTTGCAATGAACATGATGTGCAAATATGATCAAGTGATATCTAGCTTGCCCCCTTTAGTGATGCAAAACATAAATGCAAGGGCACCTTCAAGGTTAAAGTGATGACTAGATACAATCATTTCAGAATAATATCACAATCATGCAAAAGACAATGCTACTTTGGAACAATGCACATTACACTCAGAATGACAATCATGCTCTCAATAGTTGGTGCTTGAAGTGCTAGAGCTTTTTATTTTGAAACATGGAAGCAATTGTGTCAACGGTAGTAATACTTCATATGTGTCATGTATAAAACATCCTATAAGTTGCAAGCCTCATGCATCGAATACTAATAGTGCTCGCACCTTGTCCTAATTAGCTCGGATCCCCATGCGTTATCATTGCATTGCATATGTTTTAACCAAGTGTCACAAAGGGGTACCTCTATGCCACCTGTACAAAGGTCCAAGGAGATAGATCGCATTTGATTTCTCGTTTTTGATAAATCTCAACTTGAGGACATCCATACCGGGACAACATAGAAAATAGATGATGGACTCCTCTTTAATGCATAAGCATATTCTCATGAGAGATCGAGGATTATGGTCCAAGCTAAAACTTCCACCATGATGCATGGCTTTGGTTGGCGGCCCAATGTTCTTCTCTAACAATATGCATATTAATTCAACCCACGGTAAATCACCCTTACTTCAGACAAGACGAACATGCATAGCAACTCACATGATATTCAACAAAAGTGTGACAGTTAATGGCGTCCCCAGAAACATGGTTACCGCTCAGCAAGCAACTCATAAGAAATAAGATAGATAGGCAACATATTCTTTACCACAATAGTTTTTAGGCTACTTTCCCATGAGCTATGTATTGCATGGTTAATTTGCTTAGTGCAGGTGGAGGTTAGCAAAAGACTGGGAGCGACCAACTAAGAGAGCAATGACGGTCATATATAATCATGCAGAGCGACAAAGCAATATTGAATCAGGCATGGTAGTTATATCGCTACTCAGAAACAAAAGATCATCAAGGCTTGACAGACTTTCTTTACAGTCTTGAATATGCGTGAGCATACGCCAAGTCAATCAAAATAAATTCTCGAAGGAAGATATTACTAAACCATACCACATCATAGGCAAACAAACCAAGTTGGTACTCCAATGACACATTGGGAACCCCCCAGCTATCTGAGATTAACCAAAAGAAAACCTGAACTACTAAGCATCATCATGAAAGTAGCATCTTTATCATAGACACATTAACCAATGTAACGGAAGCAAACTCTCTTAATAAGGTGAGCATGGTAATTAAAGAGAGTTCAAGCAACCAACTAAATAAAAGCTCTTGAGAAGATAAGCATGAATACTAAGAGCAAAGCACGATAGTAGCTATTTAAAAGACAAAGAACACACACAGCATAGATAGACATGAAAATTATATGTAATGTTCTAGGTAGAGGTGGAGCGTGTTTCTCTCCCACATAAAGGAATGCTGGGTTCCGACTCGTTATGAAAAACTAAAAAGAAAACTAAAAGCAAGACGCTCCAAGCATAGCACATAACACATGAAGTGATAAAAATATAGCGGAACGAAAGACGAACTGATAATGTTGATGGAGAAGGGGATGCACGGGGGGCATCCCCAAGCTTACACGCTTGAGTCTCCTTGAATATTTCTTGGGGGTGCACGGGGGCATCCCCAAGCTTGAGCGCTTGACACTCCTGAATCTTTTTATCATCTTCCCTCGCACACTTGAAAACTCCCTTCATACATAACTCATCATAATCTGATTAGCGAGGTTAGTACCCTTAATAAAATAATTATACCTTGCTGGAAATAAGGATATTCTTGAAGTTCTACTGTTTCTCAAGATTGCCAAAAGGTTTTTGCAAAGAAAAAGCAAGTTCTTAATTTGCAAAGTGAAGGTAAGGCAAAACAGGACAGAATCTGTGAAAAACAGAACAGCAGGCAGTAATTGACCTGTTCGGGATACTTCTGCAACTCAAATCAAAAAACTCATAACTGACGCACGAAAGACAATTATATAGAGAACGCTGTCGAAACAATTCAGACCAAAAATATGATCTGGTGATTTTATACGAATTTTTCTATCCAAGGACATAATCTGTTTCCTGGACAGCACCTCACAACTTTTGAACTTTCTAGCAATCAGAGGCTATACTTGGCACAAATATGAAAAGTAAAGATACAATGATGATGCTACAGCAGTAAACAACATCAAGACACAACAAAAGCAAAAAATTTATTCATGTGAGCTGCCTCCCAAAAGCGCTTTCTTTTATGCCTTTAAGCTAGGCATAATGCATAGATCAAGTTTTATCAAGAGTAAAAGAATAACTAGCCCGTACAACGGACTCAAAAGGTAACTTGACCTTCTTACGAGGGAAGTGTTCCATCCCTTTCTTGAGAGGAAACTGAAATTTTATATTACCCTCTTTCATGTCAATGACAGCACCAACGGTGCGCAAAAAGGGACGTCCCAAAATAATTGGACACGAAGGATCACATTCAATATCCATAATAGTGAAATCAATGGGCACAGAATTATCATTGACAACAATAAGAACATCGTCGATCCTCCCCAAAGGTTTCTTTATGGAAGAATCAACGAGACGAACACCAAAAGAACAAGAATCATAAGGTTTTAATTTAAGCATATCATATATTCTTTTGGGCATAACAGAGGTACTAGCACCAACATCACATAATGCATAACAAGAGAAGTCATTCAAATTAATTTTTATCATAGGATCCCAACCATCCTCTAGCTTTCTAGGTATGGAGGCTTCTACTCTAAGTTTCTCCTCCCTAGCTTTGATAAGAGCATTAGTGATATGCTCTGTGAAGGCAAGGTTAAGCGTGCTAGTGCGGGGATCTCTGGACATTTTGTGAAGGAAATCAATAACTTCTGCAAGAGTGCAATTATCAAAATCAAGGTCACGAGCATCAAGTAAAGCAGTAGAGGTGTCCTTAAGGCTCACATGTTTGGTAGTTTCTATAGCATCACCATTAATAGGTCCATTGGGACCAGGAGTACATTGGGTGCTAAGAGTGTGAACATCCTCAATAACTTGGATAGTAGCAACAGTGTGGTGGGTAGGAAGGCTCTTAATTCCTTCCTCTTCCTCCCTTTCTCTAGCCCATCTCTCTTTAAGCTTAGCCATCATCCTAATATTTTCATTAATTTGCACTTGAGTAGCATTAATAGGGATGACTTCCCTCTCCTCAAGAGGAGAAGTTTCAATTTTTAGCAATTTTAACTCATTGGCTAAGTGGTCTACCTTAAAAGAAAGATCATCTAGTTTGTGTAGTTTCTCTTCTACATTATTATTAAAGGCTTTTTGGGTAGTGATGAAATCTCTAAGCATGCTCTCTAGTTCAGTGTTGGAGTTCTTGGTACTAGGATAAGCATTGTTGTTCCCATAAGAGTTAGAGGGGAATGGTCTAGAATTGTTACCAAAGTTACTCCTATAAGCATTATTGTTGAAATTGTTTCTAGAGATAAAATTCACATCTACTTGTCCTTGAGCAATCAAAGAATTCAAAGGAACATCACGAGGATCAACAGTAGATTGCTTCGAAAGTAGAGACATGATCAAGTCAACTTTTTCATTGAGGGAGGAAATCTCCTCGACAGAGTTTACCTTCCTACCTGTTGGAGCGCGTTCGGTGTGCCATTGGGAATAGTTGGTCATCATCTCATCGAGAAGCTTTGTGGCAGGTGTAGTGATAGGTGTGCTGATAAAGTCATCGTTGTTGTGACTAGTGAAGTCACACAACTTGATGTTCTCGGTGGAACCCATAGTAGCAAGCAAGCAAGATAACTATTTTTGTGATTTTTGATAAAAAGGAACTAAAGCAAATATGAAAGGTAAACTAACAAGACTAAAAAGCAAAGGTAAAAGATAGCATGCAACTCCCCTATCCTGAAGAGTGGAGTCCCCGGCAACGGCGCCAGAAAATACTCCTTGATGGGCCTCGAACCCCTCGTTGGTTACCCCAAGCGGAAGGTGTAAGATGCAGTAAGTAGAAGTGTTTTCCCTTAGCAAAGATGCCAAGGATCGAATCCCCAGAGACTCCTAGGTTCAACAGGTAGGTGTCAACTGCTAACGGCGCAATTAGCAATCAACGTGGACCTGCACACAGATACAAATAACTTTGCTCCCAACGAGTACAGAGAGGTTGTCAATCTCTCCGGCCTTGTAGTTCACAAAGGGTTAAAAGCAATATGATAGTAGTGATAGATAGTGTTTTGCAATAGTAAATAAAATAGCGGAAAAGTAAATAGTGTATGTGATCAATGATGGTAATATGGACCGGAGTCACATGATGTTCACTAGTGATGTCTCTCTCCCAAAAGACGATAAAACAGCTATGTGAGGTAAACAAATTACAGCTGGGCAATTGACAGGACCACGAACGCAAACCAATGCTGACTACATTGCAAGAAAGGTTGAGGTTCAAAGCATGGGCGGTACACCAAAGTAAGTAGACCGAAATCCATCTGCATCTACTACTAATCATCCACCTTGAGATATCTATCCAGAACATCTCGCTGGTATTAAGTTGCGAGTCCCACCCATAGTGTAAACTCAATGCAACAGACAACTGCATTAAAAGAACTTTGCGTAAAGTAAACAATCCTTGCACCCGCGGGCACAAGCACCGTTGTTTTCCCCTTGTGGCAACAGCACATCCCCTAGACTCATGTTTCTGTCACTCAAGCTAGTCATCGAGGGGCATGAACCCACAATCGAGCATAACGTTCCCTCTTGGAGTCACTACTTACTACTTGGCCAAAGCAATAAATAACAACGGAGAACATGCAAGAATTACTTATGAACTAAAATATAAAAGAGGTGAATCAAATATATTACTCAAGATCAATCTGAACATAATCTCATAATCCATCGGATCCCAGCAAACTCAACATAGCAACAGCATAAGGATTACATAGGTGCCTCGATCATGTAGGGCAGCTCACGAGGACTAATTAGTGAAGCACAAGAACGGGAGGAGAACATCACATAGCTACTGGTCATGGACTCATGGTCCAAGGGAGACTACTCACGAGTCATCCGGGAGGCGTCCATGGTGGTGGAGAAGCTCCCGGTGGTGATCCTCCCCTCCGGCAGGGAGCCGGGAAGAGTTCTCCTGGTGCTCCCGATCTTGGAAGCGGCGGTGGCGGCGGAACAGAGATGGGATCGCGAAAAGAAGTCATGTTTCGAGGGTTACGGGGAACCCTTTAAATATATGCCAAAGTAGGGCACCGGGGGAGCCTCGGGGGGCCCAGGCGCCCCCCCGGCGCGGCCCAGGTGGGGGGGCGCGCCCACAGGGCGCCTGGAGCCCCTGTGGCCCACCCCCCAGGCTGCCATTCGGAGGCAGTGTTGTTCCCGGATTGCTGATTTTTTATATAATTTTTCTGGATTTTTCTCGGCAGTTCTCGAAACGAGAAAACCTGAAATACAAAAACAGCCGAAAACAGAAACTGGCACTGGGGTGCAGTGGATTAGTAAGTTAGTCCAAATATGATCAAAAGTGTATGGAAGTGTATGAATATCATAGCAATATCACCCAAAAGTGGCATGGAGCAAACAGAAATTATAGATACGTTTTGGACGTATCAACCGCCCCCTTTCACATTTACTGCGACGTGACGCATGCCTGCGGAAACCGCCCCACGCATGCCGCCCACGTCACGCACGCCCCTCCACCCCGCGCTATGCGCGCAGGTCATGGGAGGCGCAGCGCGCGGAAAATCTTACCATGGTGAAAACCGCCCCGCCTGCCCGCGCACCGTTCTAGGCCTGGCCCAACAACGCGTCGCGCTCATGTGTGGCCCAGGCGCGGGGTTGAGAGAAGAGCGGATCTAACAGTTAGCCACGGTTCCTTTACCCAGGTTCGGGCCGCAAAGATGCGTAAAACCCTACTACTGCTTTGGTGGATTATATGTTTGTGTTCTTCAGCTAGTGAGGAGCTTGAAAAGAGTCGCAAGGAGTTCTAAAGAGCCGAATCCTTCTCCTGGTCTCCTCGAGCCTCCTTTTATAGAAAAAGGGGTTGCCACAGTGGCACACAGGAGGTGGAAAGGGTACAGTTATGCGAGGTTATCCCTCGCATTACAGGACAAGGCGCATTTAATGCGCTTAGCTTAGGTGTCGTCGCTTTATCGGGGACGGGGGGAGACGTACGTCTTGTCCGTCACCGCTCCTCCTTGTGTTGACACGCGCCCTGGCCAGCGGTGCCTGAGGTGCCATGTAGGCAGGCATGCAGCTGAGGTGGCGCAATGGCGGGTCTCCACAAAGATCTGCATGTTGCCACGCAGGAGCCTGCCCAGCTGGTTGGGTCGGCAGCTGCATGGGGCGGTGGAACTCAGTTGGTGCGGGCCTGACGGTGGCCCTGCGGGTGTCCTCGACAAGGGCCTTGCCGGGGCCCCGGCAAGGGTCTTGCCGCGGCGCCTGCTGTCATCCCCGGCAAGGTGCTTGCCGGAGGCCTTGTGGTCCTCCTTGGCTGGGATCCCGCCAAGGGTCGTCGTCCTCTTAGTGTGTGTATCTGTCCTTGAATGTCTTCACAAAGATCTGCATGCCACCACGGGGATATCGCCCGAATCCTTGCCCCATGGGGGCAGTGGATTCAAGGGCGATTCGCTCCATAGGTGTGGGGTGAGCTGCCGCGGCAAGGGTCTTGCCTGGACTACCAGAGCTGGCCACGGCAAGGATCCTGTCAGGGCTGCTGAAACTGGCTCCCGGCAAGGATCTTGCCGGGGGAAGCCGCTTCGTCCCTTTGCTCTTTGTGGTCTTGTTCTTGGCGTTGCTCCAGTTCCCATCGAGCTTCCCTTGCCATGTGGTGTGGTGGTGCCCGTGGCTCAAACTGCCCGTGCACAGTCATAGGGGTACAAAAAATTCGCATATCACTTATTCGCGTTGAAATAAATAAAGAGGGATATATCGCGAACTTGCGGAAATCTTCCCGAAACACAGGTAGGATTGGAATGAACGACTGAACTGATATTATAGCACCGGAAAAGAACTCTTGAGCGAACCACCGTAAGAATTGACGTCGAGTGAAGAAAAAAAGAACGAACCACCGGGAAGAATTAAAATCGAGTGGTGGAATAGAATAAACCATCATGAAGAATTGGAATTGAACGAAGAAAAGAGGATAGACGCCGGGAAGAATAAAGCACTTGATGAAATTTAGATCGAAGCGAATGAAGAGATCGCGAACTGATTAAAGAATACTTGAATGAAGCACCGGACGAATGTGAGACGAACGAAGATGCATCAATGATGAATATTAGGAGGACGAAGTTGAAAATTGAGAACGAGGAAATCTTCTGAAATTATGGCCTTCGGAGAATCGACAAATTAAAAAGAAGTCAAGAAATGCTCCGGAAGAATGAAAAGAAGAAGGGTTGAACCACATATGAAAAGAATTCGAAAGCGATCTTGGAGAAGGCATATAACTGACGGAATCCATACTTACATCATACTTTAAAAGAATGTGGAAATACTCCGGAAAAATTAGGAGAGTCAGGTGAGATCCTGGGAAAGACCTGTGGGTTATGATCCCACCGAAGAGAAAACACCGTTGAAAAGGATTATTCGAGTGGGAAACGACGCACCGGAACAATTGAAAAACTTGAATGAGGTTTCGACCTCGAATTAATTGGAACACGGATAAATCTCCTTAAATGACTTCGGAACTCCGGAATAATAAAATGGCGAGAAGCGAACGAGCAAGGTTAAAACATTTGAGCCGAGGGAAAAGAATATGAAGAACACCGGATAATTTGAATTGAATCCGCCAGAAAAGAAAAGAAGTGAAGAATGACGAACGAGAGGAGAATTCACCGGTTGAAATAACTGAGGAAAGAAAGCAAAGGATACACACGAGTAGGATGGATACTCTATTGAGGACTCCGGCTCCGAGAAGAAAGGGTGGGTGGGTGGGAAAAAGAAAGACCAGTTCGGACGGGAAACAACATCGGTTGGAAAGAACCGAGGATGAACTTGCAAAGAAGAAGCGGGTTGAATTCACTTGACGAGAGATGCACCAGATGACAGAACTGACAATGCAACAAATGAAACTAACCACGCGATCCTAAAAAAAATTGAAGGGGAAAAGGAGTAATTCAAAACACCTACGTCAAGATTCCTCACGAGAGCGACGAAGGGACTAAGGAGTAAAAAGAATTCCTACTCTTCGATATAACTAGACTCCGAAAAAGTTTTCTTCTAGACTCAAGAACGACCAAGCTACGACCAATCAAGGGGGCTCCTATGGTCGGTCGAGGATCTGATACCAACTTGTCAGACCCAAGATGCGATTCTATCTCAATCACGTGACACTTACGTGATTGGGGCACAACCGTATTTCAGGCGCTTAGCAAGATGGATATCATTACATCGTACCATTACATACATACATGGGGATATAACAATTCATACAAGTCACATGAATACAACAACATCAATACAAGGCATCCAACTACGGATGCAAACATGAAAAGCACAATGACATCCATCTGCTATCCCAGGCTGCCGACCAGGAACATAACCCAAGACTGACGAGGAAGAAGAACAAAGGACTCCAACACAAAGAACATCACTCTCACGTCAAGACATCGGAAACCTGCACCTGCAACTGCTGTTGTAGTAACTGTGAGCCACGAGGACTCAGCAATCCCATAACCATGGGTAACAAGACTAGCAAAGCTTAATGGGAAGGATGAGGTAAAGTGGTGAGGGTTGCAGCAGCGGCTAAGCAATATATGATGGCTAACTTACGAGTACAAGAATAAGATGAGCATCTATGCAAGCGGTCGCAAACTAGTAATGATCGCTAAAGATCCTGAACTACCTACGAGTCAAACATAATCCCACTGTGTTCTCTTCTCAAAGTGAAAAGAGACAGTCACGGTTACTCACACAGTTGTGTGTTTTATTTCGGATCCTCTGTCAAGTTTACCACAACCGGACATTAACAAATTCCAATCTGCCATATAACCGCGGACATGACTTTCGAAAGATCATAACCCTGCAGGGGTATCCCAACTTAACCCATCACAAGCTCTCACGATCAGCGGAGATAATAATAATATTACCCCTTATCTTAGGGACAATCCGATCAGGCTCGGAATCCCGGTGCACAAGACAATTCGACAATGGTAAAACAAGTCCAGCAAGACCTCCCGGCGTGCCGACACCCTGATAGTAGCCACGCATATCTCGTCCCAAGCCACGTCCGGATAGGTGATCCTACGGGAGCCAGATACCTCGAGTTTCCCCGTGGCGGCCCCGCAGTCTCCCCGTTTGGGACCAACACCATCAGCACTAGCCCCACTGCTATGTAGAAAGAATCCTCGGGGACGCGACCCCCTATGCAAATTTAATTAATTAATTAAGTTGTTATTATGAGGCAAATTAAAACCAATGTTGGGCCTTGCTGGAGGAGTTTTATTCAAAGACGAACTGTCAAGGGGTCCCCATATACCCAACCGTGTAAGGAACGCAAAATAAAGGAACATAACGCCGGTTTATCGGCTCCTAAGGTGGCATGAGTGGAACAAAACACCGAGCAAAAGGTCAAGCCTTCCACCCATTTCCAAGTATATAGGTGTGTTAATATATATATAAGATGTATTGTGATATTCCCAAAGCATCAAGTTCCAACAAGGAACGATCTTCATCTTCACCTGCAACTAACAACTCTATAAGAGGGGCTGAGCAAGCGGGTAACATAGCCAAACAATGGTTTGCTAGGAAGGTGTCAAAGGTTAGAGGTTTCATGGCAACAAGGAGAGGGGCTGACAATAAAGATGGGTAGCGCGACATATAACGATAGCATCGAGACATCTAGCATAGCAATGATAGTAAGTGTATCCAAGGAGATGGTCATCTTGCCTGAGATCCCGCAAGGAAGAAGAACGAATCCATGAAGAAGACGAAGAAGAAGCCTCGAAGACGAACCATGTGTAGACGAACGAATCCTCACGATCACAATGGAACAAGCACTAACGAGAAGAAGCAAGCAACACGGTAAACACGCCACTCAAGAACATGACAAGATGCTCAAACAAGTATGATGCAAGACAAGTATATATGATGCAAAACATGGCAAGGGATGAAGCACACAATAACAACACAAGCCAACAAGTTTAAATGAGGCCGGAATCAACATATAACAAATCCGGTAAGCCCTCATATGCACATTTTGAAATTAGTCCAGATCTGAAAAAACATTTATTTAAAGTTTTTAAACAGCAAGTTAACATGCACCATGATGATCTACATGAAAATCTAGTCAAGTTTCATATATAGTTTGTTTAATTCGGACCTACGGCCTAGAAGATATGAGCAAAACAAGACAAGCATGTCAAATAAGCAAGACGCATCCAAACAACAAGCAAACACATTTCAAACAGGTATACAACATGATATTATGCTTCTACATGCAAAATCACACAAGTTTCATATAGGGCACACCCAAAACGCAGCAACGGGCTAAAAGATACGAGCAAAACAAGTTACAATGCAAAGCTGAAGTTAACAGACACATAACAACTTTGGAGCAAGGTAAATATATGCTAGAGCACCCAAACATGATAACAAGAAGCATGGATTTGAAATAGACATGATACTTAACAAGCATGAACTTAGAACGCACCCAAAAGCTTGCTGGAACACAATTAACCAAGCATGGCAAGTTTCAATAAATTTATCCAGACTTAGTCAAAATCTGGGAAGGCAAAAACATCATCACGATGCTGCCTTCGGAGGCACATAACAACAAGCATATCAACTCTATTAAGTATATAAGTATCATGGACATGTAGTGGATATAGCATACAACAAACAACTCCATTGGAGCAACTCCGTAGGAGGCATGGATCAATAACAACAAGCTCCACCAAATTGAATATGCTGATAAAAAGCTGACAGGTAAATTTTATAGCAACTTGAGAGCAAAAAATAAATAAGCTTCAGCAGGTCATATAGGCAAACTAAGGCATGGATGGATAGACAATAATATGGACAACAAGACATGATCATTGGCCAGTCCAAAACAAGCATGTATTTGAGTGAGGCCTGAAGCAAACATAGCATCAGGTTAAACAGATTCCAGACTTAGCAGTTTTTCACTAAGTATAAAACAGCAACATTGACATGGCATGTTTACAAGCTTGTTTAGGTCACCTCAAGGCATATCATGGAAAGTGGATTGCACCATAGCAAAGACCATATGACTGTTCTTCTAAAACATATAGACATGTGGCATGAAGACAATCACACCAATAGCAAAGAGCAAGTGAAATCAGCATCTCATAACAAGTTTCAGCACTTAAACAGCCAAATGCACTTTTGCAACAGAGATTAACATGGCAATATGGCACCTAACATGAATGCTACAGCAACCATCATGTAGAGCACTTCATAATGAACAATTTGACATATCATATGCTCCATTTGGATAAACATGCACAAAGTTACAAGCATCACAAGTATGCTACAAAATTACAGTTAACAGCAGTTTTAAACATATAGCACTCTTGCAACAGAGATTAGGGCATCAAGATGAACTCTAACAAGCATGCCACAATGGAAGAAAGTGAAGAGCATATCACCACGATCATTTTGACATATTGTTCACTCAAATTGGATAAGCACACAAAAAGTTACAGGCAGCCAAACATGCAGCATTATTAACAGTTTTAGGGACTTAGCAGATTTTTAAACACTAGGAAAAAACAGAGCGAGCATCGTTTAACTAAACGACGCTCGAGAGCGAGTTAACGGGCTGGACGAGGCTCACCACTGCGGGCCTTGGCCCAAAACGGAGGGAGCAGTTGGGCCGTGGCAGAGGGGAGCTGGGCCGGTGGGAGGCCATGCCCACGAGGCCGGAGATGGGCCTCCATCGCGGTGCGGCCCAGGAGGGGCTCAAGCGGGCCGTTCCTCCCTCGATCCAGAGGACGGGCAAGCTGGCGGCGGCGGCCGGGCGTTCGATCCAGCGATGCAAGGTGGTCGCAGGAGGTCAGGGGACGGCGCCGGAGGCCGCATCCGGTGGAGAACGGGCCGGTGTCTCCGTTTTCGGCATCGACGAGGACCTCCGACGATGAGTGGAACTCCATGGACGGCAGGCTCGCGAAGACAAGGAGCTGCGGGTCTGGCGCGGGTGCGGAGATCGGGGCGCGATCAGCGGCGCGCTGGCTGTGCGCGAAGGCGCGGGCGGAGGAGCGGGACGGCGGAGGCGCGGCAAGCGGCCGGCGGCGAAGCAGAAGGGCGACGGTGGCAAGGAGCGCGGTCGGGCCCGGCGCGGCCCGGCGCGGGCCTGCCGTGGGCTCGCGGGCACGGCGCTGTGCGGGGGAAGTGGGCACGCGGCGGAGGCGTATCAGGGGGCGCCATGTGGCGGCCCCGCTGAGGTGGCGGCGTGTGATTCGTTCGTGGGACGTGGCTGTGGCAAAGTGGACATGTCCGGTCGTCGGCGGACGTGTCCGGCTGCGCGGAGGAGGGAGACACATATTTATAGGTAGAGTGAGCTAGGAGTGTCCAAATGAGGAGCGGTTCACGGCCACGCGATCATGATCGAACGGCCAAGAGCATGGAGGGGGTTAGAATGGGCTTGGGGGTTGTTGGAAGGGGTGTTGGGCCAAAAGGGAAAAGGCTTCCGGCGGTTAACGCGGTTAACCATTGGGCTATCAAACAAACTCCGAAGGCGACGAAAATTGATAGGCGGTCGACCTATGCTATAATAAGACCACACGCCAGTTTTCACCCCATTCCGAGAACGTTTTCCGGCCACTCATAAAATAAATATTCGGAGGTGCCGCGGGCACTAGCAAGTGTGTCCGGGCTCAGAATGGACAACGGAGAGGACGGGCGGACTCGGACGGAGGCAAGTTTTGAAAACATGATGATGCAACACACATGATGACATGGCAAAATGCAACATGCAAGCAGATGACATGGCAACGACGACGAATAACTGACTGACACCTGGCGCACCGGTCTCGGGCTGTCACAGTACATCATACGATTCACTCGGATGAACAGTTTGTGATTAGGCAACATAAAAGATACGGTCAACCAGCTCAAGGTGTGTGCCATATACGGCCTGCAGTTCACTCGGATGAAGTGTTTGTGCTGAGACAAGAGAACAAAAATGGTTCAATATAAGAAGATGTGATATTCTCTGTCTGCTGAACATCTATGCTCTATGTAGAGAAGAACAACATATATATACTTGTAACATGACATGATTGCAATACCAAATTAAACATCCAATTACGTTATACAACAAATACCATAAATATTGCAAGGTTCAAATTCAAAGATTACAATGCCCAAATTCAAACATTGCAAACCTCAACATTTCTGCAAAGGGATCAGCTGCTGACAAGTTATGTGTTGGTTTGACACAATGACTTCCAATTACTATATCATATGCTCTTCCAATACGAAGTTTATATTTTTTGGAGCCTCTTCCATTCTGCAATACCTGCCGGCTCCGATCAGCAACCATTCATCTTTCCTAGTTACATGCATGTTCAACCTGAGTACCCTCAACACCCTTGCTCTGGCAAGAAAGAACCTGGCGAGTGTAATCTCCGGTAAGGTCCCACGGTAGGAGTTCAAAGTAATATTTGAGAGATGCAGATCCAGGCATTCAATGTGATTTTCATTATAAACATTATCCACTTCCAGTCCTATTATTATCTGCAAAAGAAGAGAACGTGTTAGTGCCTACATGCAGTTTTGAACAGTACTACACACCTATTTGGTTTGCAGGATTTGTAAAATGCACCAACGTGCCATCTTCAATCTGACATGATTAATATGGGCATTTGATTACAATCTAGAAAAATGTAGACTTCTTCACAAGATGATGGATTGGATGAAAAATTCCCTAAAAAAACTAGTACAGATGAGTCCAATGAAATGCTTATGGATTGTAACCATATGCATCAAGCAACCAATATCGGGTGGGGGTGTATGTCCTGAAATCCTCCAAAATTCCTTCAGAAATCATAGTACATTGTCATTGTAAACTTGGGATAAGGTGCAAAAAATTGAACTCCCTTATTAGTATCATTTAACAGGAAAGGAACATCGCCTCGATATACAACTTCTTCAGGCACGGAAAGCATCTCACGCAACTAACAACTTGGTCCAAGTTGGGGCCGACAGATTCTAGTGCCAAGACCTTCACTATACACAGAATTTGGGTGAAGCTTTGCTGGATGACATACGAACATACATCTTCAAAACTAGAAATAATTTTGATATCAGCAAGGAGAGGTATAAGACGACTGTTTTACCCGAAAGTAGTAGTATGTGACACACAAGTAGCCCACCGCTGTCAATTTTGGTGCAGAAATGACATTGATTCTTGTTGGACCTTGTTGATCAACTACAAGTAATCTCTCAAGTGAAGGTGTGTTCTCAATGAAAATATTGTGGTCCACCTTTTGTGATCTCCCATTGCAGCACCAGCAACACACATAAATAGTCCGGAGAGTCCTGGAGGTGATGTGGAAGGTACTCGACCAATTCATCGCCAGAAGACGAAGGAACTCGAGTGCAGTACAGCCGCGGAGCAGGCGCTCCATGTCATCCTTTGGGATGCAGACGGCGGCGAGCTCGAGGTGCTTCAGTCATGGTAGAAAAAGAGCGGGCGTGTCTTTAAGTGGGGAGGAAATGGCAGTTCATGAACTTGGCGAGGTGCAGCATGGGCGCGAAGCGGAGCGCGAACGTTGGCAGCGAGCGTATATGCCCATCATTAAAAAAAGAGCTCCTCGAGCTAATCTATGGCGGGGGATTGGAACCACTCGTCAAGTTTGGCTTGGTCCTTGCCATTGGAACTAAACTTTCCCGTGATAAGGCCTTTGATTGGGCCATGGTACTGCCGAGGATCTGGGAGAACGCATCCAAGCTTTTGTGATAGCCATGGCAGAGCTCGTGGGTGTCGAGGAGATCGATAGGGGTGAGGAGCCATAGGGGGCGCCACCTCCGAGAAAGGGTGGCTGTCCTCGCCCCATATTTGATTGGGAGGAGGGATATGATGACTGTCAACATATCATCGGGGAGGTTGCAGATGAAGTTTAGGCCTGCTGGAGTCAGTTGCGGTTTTTGCTCGACCCACCTCCACTTCTTGGCAGACTCATTCGCCACCTCGTCGGTGGTGATGAGAACCTCTGTCTACATATTCACGCCATGCTTTAGTGGTTCAGCAGCCCTGGCGTCGCCACTCCCTCCGATGGGGAGGTTCAGCGGCATCCCTGATACACTGACGGCTTTGAGGACTGAGAGCGGCATCGAGGATGCGGGTGGAGAGAGAGGATTGTGTGTGTGGCGAGGATGGGAGGGGTGCGGCCGCTCGAGCACACCATTAATACAGACCTGTGGGAGTGAGGCGGGCCGTGGTCGAAGGCTGTCTTGCTTCCCGGTGAGAACGATTGCTTAACATTTTGCCGGCGGTCAGATGTTTGTTTGTTGGGTTTCAACTATAGAAAAAATGAAATAAATGCTTCAAAAACATGATGCCTGGCATGGTGCCATGGTATGACCTCACCATGCCCTGGTAAAAATTTGAGAAGGTTTGGCTTATGTCGGCATGCACGTCCTTCATAAATCGAACCATCACCGAGGAAGTTCCATGCTTCCGAGAGGGAAATACCCAACATTGAAGGGGAATCCAAATTTCCGTCCTAGTTTTTCATTCAGTGTTTTTCCAATGATCAACACACCGCCTCAAATGCAACGTGTTCAAATTTGACATCTTTTCGGGCTCATTTACCATATTTATGGGATTATGTGCATTTTCTTGGCATTAATGGTCATAATTCAAATTCGAACAATCGGCGCATGAAAAGGTGCACAAGAGTGGTCTCGAAAACCATGCTCGTGTTATTTAGTACATTCTCATGCCTTTTACAAGGAATGGGCAGATATTTCAAGGAAATGTGTGGCAATAGTCAACCATAAACGCATCGTTTACTGGGTTAACAACTATACAAAAAATGAAACACATGGTTGGAAAACATGACGCCTGGTGTGGTCCCATTGTATGGACTCACCATGCCCATGTAAAAATTGGATAATGTTTTCCTTATGTTGTGATGCACGCCTTTGCTAAATCGAACCATCACAGAGGAAGTTTCATGGTTTTGAAGGGGAAATCACCAAGATTGAAGGGGGGGTCCAAATTTCCTTTGTCCTTTGTCCATGAGTTTTTTTCTACGATGAACATACAACCTGTAAATCACTGTGTTCAAATTTGGCACTTTTCCGGGTTCATTTCCCATATTTAGGGGATTATGTGCATTTCCTAGGCATTAATCCACATAATTCAAGTTCAAACAATTGGTGCTTTAAAGGGTGCACAAGAACGACCTGGAAAACCATGCTCGTGCCATTTAGGTAAATTCTCATGCCTTTTACAAGGAAGGGACATATTTTTTGATGAATTGTGTGGCAATAGGCAACCACAAATGTTTGTTTATTGGGTTTTCAACTATAGACAAAATGAAATAAATGATTGAAAAACATCATGCCTCGCATGGTGCCACGGTATGACCTCACCATGCACTGGTAAAAATTTGAGAAGTTTTGGCTTATGTTGTCAATGCACACCCTCCATAAATCAAACCATCACCGAGGAAGTTCAATGCTTTCGAGAGGGAAATCACCAAGCTTGAACGGGAATCCAAATTTCCGTCCTAGTTTGTCATTTAGTTTTTTTGCCAACAATCAACACACCGCCTCAAGTGAAACGTGTTCAAATTTGACATTTTTCGAGGTTCATTTACCATATTTATGGGATTATGTGCATTTTCTAGGCATTAATGGACATAATTCAAATTCAAACAATCAGTGCATGAAAAGTTGCACAAGAACGGTCTGGAAAACCATGCTCGTGTTATTTAGTACATTCTCATGCATTTTACAAGGAATGGGCAGATATTTCAAGGAAATGTGTGGCAATAGTCAACCATAAACGCGTTGTTTACTGGGTTAACAACTATACAAAAAATGAAACACATGGTTGGAAAACATGACGCCTAGCATGGTGCCATGGTATGGCCTCACCATGCCTTGCTAAAAATTGGAGAATGTTTTCCTTATGTCGTGCTGCACGCCTTCCATAAATCGGACCATCGGCGAGGAAAATCCATGCTTTCGAGAGGGAAATCACCAAGATTGAAGGGGAATCCAAATTTTCTTCGTTCTTTGCCCTGGAGTTTTTTTTCTACGACGAACATATAACCTGCAAATCACCGTGTTCAAATTTGGCATTTTTCGGGCTCATTTACCATATTTAGAGGATTATGTGCATTTTCTAGGCATTAATCCACATAATTCAAGTTCAAACAATCTGTGCATTAAAGGGTGCACAAGAACGGCATGGAAAACCATGCTTGCGCCATTTAGTAAATTCTCATGCCTTTTATAAGGAAGGGACAGATTTTTCGATGAAATGTGTGGCAATAGTCAACCACAAATGTTTGTTTATTCGGTTTTCAACTATAGACAAAATGAAATAAATGCTCGAAAAACATGACGCCTGGCATGGTGCCATGGTATGACCTCACCATGCAGTGGTAAAAATTAGAGAAGTTTTGGCTTATGTCGTCATGCACGCCCTCCATAAATCAAACCATCACCGAGGAAGTTCAATGCTTTCGAGAGGGAAATCACCAAGATTGAACGGGAATCCAAATTTCCGTCCTAGTTTGTCATTTAGTTTTTTGCCAACGATCAACACACCGCCTCAAGTGAAACGTGTTCAAATTTGACATTTTTCCGGGCTCATTTACCATATTTATGTGATTATGTGCATTTTCTAGGCATTAATGGACATAATTCAAATTCGAACAATCGGTGCATGAAAAGGTGCACAAGAATGATATGGAAAACCATGCTCGTGTTATTTAGTACATTCTCATGCCTTTTACAAGGAATGGGCAGATGTTTCAAGGAAATGTGTGGCAATAGTCAACCATAAATGCGTTGTTTACTGGGTTAACAACTATACAAAAAATGAAACACATGGTTGGAAAACATGACGCCTAGCGTGGTGCCATGGTATGGCCTCACCATGCCCTGGTAAAAATTGGAGAATGTTTTCCTTATGTCGTGATGCACGCCTTTCATAAATCGAACCATCAGCGAGGAAGGTCCATGCTTTCGAGAGGGAAATCACCAAGATTGAAGTGGAATCCAAATTTTCTTCGTTCTTTGCCCTGGATTTTTTTCTACGACTAACATACAACCTGCAAATCACCGTGTTCAAATTTGGCATTTTTTCGGGCTCATTTACCATATTTAGAGGATCATGTGCATTTTCTAGGCATTTAGCGCATATAAATCCAATCCAGCTACAGGTGCACGGGTGTGATGTGAGGGACGTGGATTGCCGTTCGATCGCGGCGCATCGTACCGTGCACACGAGCGATCCACGTGGCTGGTGTTCGGCTAATCTGTAAGGGAAGCGTTGGAGATGAACCGTGTGCAATAATCAACGAGCAAATCTGTAAGGGAAGCCAAATTTATGTTCTCCTTTTTCATTGAGTGTTTCGCCCGCCCAAGTTTCAAGTTTCGCTGCAAAATTTTCATTAGGTGCACGATTTCAGAATTTATTCCTCCAACCACATCCTCACCCTCAGTATCCCCCTCGTGCCTCCCCCTACAGGCATCTCAAGCCACTGCCACCGCCACCGCAACCACAGCTTCAACCACATCTATGTTCTGCTTGGATCCAGTCAGGTAACCCACCGATCTCTATCACGGCCCCGGCCTGATTGCTTAAATGGCACCTGCAAAACATCCTCATGCCTCGAAATCCCCATCGCCAGGAGCTGATGGCGGTCCATGGCTCGATGGCCGATGTGCGTGTTGACTCGGAGGAACACCTCACCTTCGCCGACATGGTGCATGCTCTGGCCCAGATGAAGTCCCCCAGCGACTACTCCCCAGGACTTAACATGTAAGATCTGACCAGCTAAATCTTACCAATACCACTTGCAATGGCTATGATTTATATGGTTGATGTATTAAGCATGTTCGTGCCTTGTTTATTTCAGTACTGCACACTGTGTGATGTTCAAATATTACCGTGTCCAGCTCAATTGCACCAATACCAGCAACAAACTTACAATACATGACTCAGATCACTAGAGATGCTGCCCTTTTGCTATTTTTAGTGGATGCTAACCCTGTTGTACTTAGCATGCCTGTCCATGTACTTACGCAGGGTCATAACAGCCAATGATGTTGTTTGCTATTTATGTTAGTTGCATCCCATGTCTTACTGTATTTTACATCATTTGTGCAATTGCAGTTTAACTTCTACCATTTACTGGTTGCCAATAGGTACACATGTCAGTGGCACTGATCCACGCTTCGACCCGGAGGAATAGCTCGCCTCCGCCACTGGTGACTTTGGGCGGGCTCTGGGCAAGATGAAGTGCCCCAGCAACTACCTCTCATGAATTACCAAGTATGTACTCACCAGTTCAATCTTACCAATACCAATTGCAATTAATGGCTATGTTTTGTACGGCCGATGTATTAAGCATGTTGTAGTAAACATGCCTAACACGTTTAGCTATTTTCCCTACATTTTTAAAAACAACTGGGCCATTATCTGCTCTGGCAGCACCTGCCCTGTGATGTTTAACTCTGTCAATTGCATTTTTATCAGTATCGGTTTCAATGGCCATTAAGCCTGATACAATTAATAGTTCTATCCATTTTTAAAGAGTTGTATTTCAATGGCTACAAACTTACAAAACATGAATTAGGAAGTTGTTAAGATTGTTGCAATTAACAGTTGTATCCATATTTAATCCGTCCCTTTGCTACCATGCTACTCTTTCGCAATGAAGATATCACTACAAATGCTCACATTTTATTACCATTTGCTATTTTTGGTGGATGTTAACCCTGTTGTAGTTAACATTGGCTTTCCATGTACTTACACAAGGCTACAATGGGTGATGCTATTGTTTGTCGTCGAGGTTAGTTGCATCCCATGTCTTATAAACCATCTATTCCTAAATACAAGTATTTTTAGAGATTCCAATATATACTACATAAGGTGCAAAATGAGTGAATCTACATTCTAATCTAAACTATATCTATAATTCTATATACATCCGTATGTAGTTCATATTGAAATATAAAAAAAACTTGTACTTGGGAACATAGGTGTCAGTACGAAACAACACATATGGGATCACTGGAATCCCTCCTACGGTTGGCGGGCGCGAGGTTGTACAAAGAGCAGGTCTAAGAGTCAGCACAACAATCGTTTACCCAGGTTCGGGCCGCGAAGATGTGTAATACCCTAGTCCTGCTTTGTTGTATATTTGAGTGTTCTTGAGTTCTTGAGCTAGCTACGGTGCCTGTCCAGTTTTCCAGGATCCGAATCCTTCTCCAGTATGCCGCGGGCCTCCTTTTATAGTCTAATGGGGCTGCCACAGTGGCACAAAGGAGGTGGAAAGGTGTACATTGCATAGGCTTATCCCATGCCATTACGGTACAAGGCGGATTAAATGCGTTGCTTAGGTGTCTATTTACTTTATCAGGGACGGAAAATAAGCTCGTCCTGTCTGTGGCCGCTCTGTCTGGTCGCGACGCGCGTCCAGGCCAGCGAGGCAGGCAGCTGAGGTGGCGTCGTGGTAGGGCCTTCACGAAGATCTGCATGCCACCACGCAGGTGTTTGACTAGCTGGCCTAGGAACAACGTATCACCACGTGGGTGCCTGCTTGGGCCAGCGGGTCAGTCGCCGAGCTGGGGCGGCGACGGGGCGGAATGGGCTTGCCGCATTCTTGCTTCTATTCCCGGCAAGGGCCTTGCCGGGGCCTCCGTGAGTATCCCGCGGCAAGAGGCTTGCCAGGGCTCCGGGGTGTCTTCGGCAAGGAGCCTCGCCGAGGCCTCGTGGGCTTCCTCGGCAAGGAGCCTTGTGAAAGCCATGTGTTCTGGTTCTTATCTTGGGAGTCATAGATCTTTGTCCTCACAAAGATCTGCGTGCCACAATCCTCCCAGTGCCATCTGGGTTATGCAATATCCGTTGCAACGGGAGCCGGGTGACGACGGTAATTTCATGTGCTTGGAAGTAATGACACAGCTTCCTCGAGGCCATAAGGAGGCCGAAGAGCAATTTCTGCACGCCGGAGTACCTTGACCTAGCCCCCTGTAATATGGAGCTGACAAAGTAAACCGGGTGCTGCATCATCTTCTTCTTCTGCATCACTCCATCTGGTTGCGTCGCTTCGGCCCCAGTGGCATCAGGTGCTATCATTGCTATCGCTTCCGTATTGACCTCCCTCTGGGCCACTAGCACAACACTGACCACTTGGTTCGTTGCCGCTAAATATAGCAGCAACGGCTCTTGTGGTTTAGGCACGACTAGTATCGGTGTAGAGGAGAGGTATTTCTTCAAATCTTGCAGTGCCGCTTCGGCTTCTAGGGTCCACTCCATTGGGCCTGCCTTTTTCAAAATCTTGAAAAAGGGGAGGGCGCGCTCCACAAATTTGGAGATGAACCTGCCCATGGCGGCAACGCAGCCAGCAAGCCGACGCACATCCTTGATCCGCCTGGGTGCTTCAATCTGCTCGATGGCCTTCATCTTGTCTGGATTGGCCTCAATTCCACACCGTGACATGAAGAAACCGAGAAGCTTGCCTGACGGGATGCCGAAGATACACTTCTTAGGGCTCAGCTTAAGGTTGATCTTGCGCAGATTCGCGAATGTCTCTTCCAAATCATGTACGTTACTTTGTCCTTGGTTTTGACCACTATATCATCCATATAAGCTTCCATATTTCTATGTAGCTGAGGCTGAAAACCAATCTGGACTGCCCTTGCAAATGTTGAGCCAGCACTCCTCAATCCGAAAGGCATCCGTATAAAGCAATACGTATGGCATGGGGTGATGAATGTTGTCTTCTCTTCATCTTCTCTCGTCATGAAGATCTAATGGTAGCCTGAGTAAGCATCAAGGAATGATAACAAGTCACATCCGGCTATGGAGTCCACAATCTGGTCAATGCGTGGAAATGGGAAAGGGTCTTTTGGACAAGCCTTATTAATGTTTGTGTAATCTATACACAGCCTCCACTTCACATTTGCCTTACGCAATACCACCGGATTGGCCAACCACATTGGATGGAGCACTCCTCTCACTAAGCCGGTTGCCTCTAACTTCCTGGTCTCCTCTCTGATGAACTCTTGCTGCTCCAGAGCTTGCTTCCTGACCTTCTGCTTGACGGGTCGCGCATGAGGGCAGACAGCAAGATGGTACTCAATCACCTCCCTGGGAACGCCAGGGATGTCAGACGCTTGCCATGCAAACACGTCAACATTCGCCCGCAGGAAGCTGACGAGCGCGTCTTCCTATTTGCTGTCGGGGGTGGAGCTTATGGTGAAAGCCCCTCCCGTGTCGTCTTCCTCGGCGGACACCCGCTTGGTTTCTAGTGGAGCAGCTCTGGATTTCTTACTCTTGCCGGTGGAGCTCTCTGGCGTGTTCTTGATGGGAGCGCTACACTCCGAAGAGGAGCGCTTGCCGGAGTAGGCGCGAGAGGCCATACCGGTCTTCTTCCCTCCCGGGGCTTCAGTGGCAGGAGCAAGTGCCTTGGTGGCAGATGCTGCAGCTGCCTCCCGGTAAAGCTGATCAGCGCAGATAAGCGCATCTTTCTTGTCGGAGGGGACGGTGATGATGGATATCGGCCTGGGCATCTTTAGTGTGTTGTAGGCGTAATACAACGCCGCCATGAATTTGGCCAACGCTGGGCGGCCGAGGATCCCGTTGTAAGGCAAGGGGATCTCGGCCACATCAAAAACAATCCTCTCCGTCCTGTAGTTTAGCTCGCCCCTGAATGTGACGGGCAGCGTGAGTTTACCCTTGGGTGGCTTCTTCCTGGGTTGACTCCTTGAAACAAGCGCATCTCCTCGAGGTCTTCATCAGGGATTTGCAGCCTTTTGATCACGACGGGCGAGATCAAGTTCAGGCTGGCCCCGCCATCAACCAGCATCTTCGTCACCTTGAGGTTGCGTATTGTTGGTTAGACCAACAATGTCAAACACCCGACCGCATTCATGCGGTCATGGTGATCCTCGGCGTCAAAGATGATAGGAGTGCTGGACCACCTCAGTGGTTTCTAGGCATCGAACGACGGCTTCGCTGCTGTGATCTCACGCGCCCACTGTTTAAGTTGGCGGTGGGAGGTGTGCAGGGAGGCACCGCCATCAACGCACATGGCCTCCATGGCCTTCTGGAACTCTTGCTCGCCGGACTCGTTGTCCTCTTCACGATCATCATCTGCTCGCTTCTTGTCACGGCCCCGGGCGGGTCGTTCTTGTTGGCTATCTTTGTCGCGGCGGCCAGGCTGGCCGCCACGTTTCTTGCCGGATCCTTCAGCACCATCTTGGACTTTCTCCTTGTCTCGCCTCTCGTACTCGGCCTTTTGCTTCTCTGCGAGCTGCTCGACTTGTCGGCAGTTTTGGAGGTCATGGCTTTTGGTACGGTGGATCTTGCAATACTGCTTGTCGGAGCTTTCCGGCTTGTCGGCGGCCGCCAAGGCCCGGCAGGCGACACACCTGGCAATTTCCTTGCAGGGGTCGTCTGCCTTGGTTTTCTTGGTGGTGTCGGCGTCGTCGGACCCCTCGACGGCAAGCACAGCCTTGCCCTTGCGCTTCCTGTTACGGTGTCGACCCTTTTTCGTCGGGGCGATGGCGTCTTCGTCCCAGGAACCGGTTTCCACACTGGCGTCTTCGCCGGGTACTTCCTTCCCTCTTCAGCCCGGGCGCATCTGTCGGCTAGAACCTAGTGTTCGGCCACATCCTTGACTTTATTCATCGCCAACTCCTCACGCATCTTGTGGTTGCGCACGTTCTGGTGGAACGCACTGATGATGGCGGCAGGATGAACGTCCGGGATGTTGTACTACACTCGGCTGAACCTCTATAGGTACTTGCGCAAGCTTTCACCTTCCTTCTGGGGGATGACATGCAAATCGCTTGCTTGGCCATGAGCCTGGTGGCCTCCCGTAAAAGCGCCAACAAACTCATGGCACAAATCCGACCAGGAAGAAATGGAATCCGCCGACAAGTGCATCAACCTTGACATGACGTTGGGTTTAAGTGCCAACGGGAAATAATTGGCAAGCACCTTGTCGTCACGCGCCCCAGCAGCCTACATCGCGATGGTGTAGATGCTGAGGAATTCTGACGGGTGAGTCTTGCCATTGTACTTCTGGCCGACGTCGGGCTTGAAGGTGCGGTGGGTCGACCACTGGAAACGTCGCAGCTCAAGGGTAAAGGCCGGACAACCTACCTCGTAAGGTAAGCCTGCAGATCCTCCCGGTGCTGGATTGTCCACAGTAGGCCCTGCCCGGCTATCCGACTGGTGGTGCGCATCGCACCGACGCTTGATGGTGGTTTGAGCGTCCTTGTGAGCACGCTCTCGAAGAACCTGGCACTGATCACGGTGGGCCCGTGGGTCGAACGACGCTATGGATACATCGTCGCAAGCGTCGTCCCGACGGGCCGGCACACGTGGTAGCTGGCGAGGAGGAGGAGAATGCACTGTGGCTGCGGCGCCTACGGTCCTCTCACCGCTGGTGCGTGGTGGCTCGGCAGAGCGTCGGCCCGAAGGCCCCGCCGGCTGAGGTTCGTCCTTGTTGGTGTTGGCAACGAGGCTACGAACGGTAGCTCTCCACTCGTTGAGCTTCTCCGTAGAAGGAGGGAAGTCGAGGAGCAACTGCGCGCGCGCTAAGGCTTCCGCCGGTATGGGTGGCGAGGAGACCTGCGTGGATCGAGACGCACTGCGACATCTAACCATGTTAGAAGAAGCTCTATCACGGCCCCGCAGCTGCACGCCATCCTCGCCAACGCCTCGATGAGCATGCTGATCTTCTACATCTCGTGACTGATGCGCGGGGCTCTTTCCGCGGCGGCGCCCGGGGTCCTCCGCGCGGCGGTGCTGCTCATCGCGCACGACCTGGCAGGAACGCACCGTGGGCGCTGCCGTGGGCGTCTTGGAAGTCATCGCGTCGCCCGTGCAGGGCACGATGCTGCTCTTGGAGGGCCCCGCGCCGCCTGCGGGGGCCCGGCTCCACCCTTGGACTTGGTGGCGAGTGGCTCGTCGTCTCACGCACGGACCACGCTGCTTTCCAGGCTTCGGCTGCTGGAACGGCGCGGGTGTTCGTGGGTCGCTCCTCGGTTCCCATCCGTGACCACCCCGTCGCCAGCCTGCGCCGGCACGGGCCGTTCAGCTGCAGACGAACCGACCGCCATGATCGTCTTCTTCTTAGGAGCCATGGCGATGAAGAATAACTACACTAACTACTAGACCAGATTTTCACAACTGTCGCCCCCTACCTGGCGCGCCAAGGATGTCGGTACGAAACAACACCTATGGGATCATTGGAATCCCTTCTACAGTTGGCGGGTGCGAGGTTGTACAAAGAGCATGTCAAAGAGTTAGCACAGCATTCGTTTACCCAGGTTCGGGCCGCGAGGATGCGTAATACCCTAGTCCTACTTTGGTGTATATTTGAGTATTCTTGAGTTCTTGAGCTAGCTACGGTGCCTGTCCAGTTTTCCAGGATCTGAATCCTTCTCCAGTATGCCGCGGGCCTCCTTTTATAGTCTAAAGGGGCTGCCACAGTGGCACACAGGAGGTGGAAAGGTGTACAGCCATTACGGGACAAGGCACGTTAAATCCATTTCTTAGGTGTTTATTTACTTTATTGAGGACGGAAAAGAAGCCCGTCCTGTCCGTGGCCGCTCTGTCTGGTCACGACGCGCGTCCAGGCCAGCGAGGCAGGCAGCTGAGGTGGCATCGTGGTAGGGCCTTCACGAAGATCTGCATGCCACCACGAAGGTGTTTGACTAGCTGGCCCAAGAACCACGTATCGCCATGTGGGTGCCTGCCTAGGACAGCGGGTCGGCCGCCGAGCTGGGGCGGCGATGGGACGGCAAGGGCTTGCCGCAGTGTTGCTTTTGTTCCCCGCAAGGGCCTTGCCGGGGCCTCCGTGAGTATCCTGCGGCAAGAGGCTTGCCGGGGTTCCGGGGTGTCTTCGGCAAGGAGCCTCGCCGGGGCCTCGTGGGCGTCCTCGGCAAGGAGCCTTGTGATCTTCATGTCTTCTAGTTCTTATCTTGGGAGTCATAGTTCTTTGTCCTCACAAAGATCTGCGTGCCATCACGTGGGCGCTTCCCGAGCGTTGGCTCCAATGTTGTCGATGTTGTTGGAGCCCATAGGTTTCAAGGGTGGCTGCGATGGAGGCGTCTGAAAGGATTGCCTCGGCAAGAGCTCTTGCCGGGGGCGCGCAGGCCGCCCAGCAAGAGTCCTTGCCGGGGGAGAGCCTATCTCCTTGCTTGGTCTTCTCGTGCCGCCGTCTTGGCGTTGTTCTGGTAACTCCGCGTTCCTGGCCCCCCGTCTGCTCTGCTATGTTTGGCCATAGGCATGGCTCTGACTGCCCATGCACAAGTAAGGGGTAAAAAAGAGCGCCCCTACTTTTGTACACCGACAATAGGTAGTTGTATTTTACATCATTTTTGCAATCTTAGTTTAGCTTCTAACATTTACTGGTTCCTTGTAGGTACATATATGAGCGGTACTGATCCACACTTCGATCCCTTTTGCATATGGGGCAATGAGATACTCATGAACAAGCGTCAAGTGAGGAAACCAATAAAGATTGTTATACGGAAGAAACAGGTGATCGGATTAAGCTCTTTATTTACACTTTGTCGAAGATAACACTAAACTTTAGGATGGTAAGTAATGTGTTGCCTTTTCCCCCTGCCCACAACATGTTACTCTATCAGACCTCAATATCTAATATTTTCTCTTTTCACTGGTTTCTGAAGCTAATTAATGATGATTTACTTGCAAACTACATGACCGGAGTGGAGGCAAGTAAGGTTAAAGTATATAATTCATGCTACCATGATAATGCTCTAGAAGTCTTCCTGAATGCTGTGAACGATGGGCGGGCGAAAGTGGTTCGTGCCTATGGCATGCAGGAAGGCACATTATTGTTGGGGAACGTAGTATTTTAAATTATTCCTACGATCACGCAAGATCTATCTACCAGATGCATAGCAACGAGAGGGGAGAGTGAGTCTACGTACCCTCGTAGACCGAAAGCGGAAGCGTTAGAACAACGCGGTTGATGTAGTCGTACGTCTTCACGACCCGACCGATCAAGCACCGAAACTACGGCACCTCCGAGTTCTAGCACACGTTCAGCTCGATGACGTCCCTCGAACTCCGATCCAGCCGAGTGTCGAGGGAGAGTTCCGTCAGCACGACGGCGTGGTGACGATCTTGATGTTCTACCGTCGCAGGGCTTCGCCTAAGCACCGCTACAATATTTATCGAGGAGAACTATGGTGGAGGGGGGCACCGCACACGGCTAAGAGATCAAGAGATCAATTGTTGTGTCTAGAGGTGCCCCCTACCCCCGTATATAAAGGAGGGAGGGAGAGGCCGGCCCTACAGGGGGCCCACCAAGTGTGGGTAGTCCTACTAGGACTCCCAAGTCCTAGTAGGATTCCCCTTTCCTTTCCGGAGTAGGAGAGAAGGAAAGAGGGGGAGAGGGAGAAGGAAAAGGGGGCTGCACCCCTTGTCCAATTCGGACCAGAAGGGGGGTGCACGCCTCCTTCCTTTTGGCCTCTCTCCTCTATTCCCGTAACTCCCCGGTACTCCGAAAATACCCGAATCACTCGGAACCTTTCCGATGTCCGAATATAGTCGTCCAATATATCGATTTTTACGTCTCGACCATTTTGAGACTCCTCGTCATGTCCCCGATCTCATCCGGGACTCCGAACTCCTTCAGTACATCAAAACTCATAAACTCATAATAAAACTATCATCGAAACCTTAAGCGTGCGGACCCTACGGGTTCGAGAACTATGTAGACATGACCGAGACACGTCTCCGGTCAATAACCAATAGCGGAACCTGGATGCTCATATTGGCTCCCACATATTCTACAAAGATCTTTATCGGTCAAACCGCATAACAACATACATTGTTCCCTTTGTCATCGGTATGTTACATGCCCGAGATTCGATCGTCGGTATCTCAATACCTAGTTCAATCTCGTTACCAACAAGTCTCTTTACTCGTTCCGTAATACATCATCCCGCAACTAACTCATTAGCTGCAATGCTTGCAAGGCTTATAGTGATGTGCATTACCGAGTGGGCCCAGAGATACCTCTCCGACAATCGGAGTGATAAATCCTAATCTTGAAATACGCCAACCCAACAAGTACCTTCGGAGACACCTGTAGAGTACCTTTATAATCACCCAGTTACGTTGTGACGTTTGGTAGCACACAAAGTGTTCCTCCGGTATTCGGGAGTTGCATAATCTCATAGTCATAGGAACATGTATAAGTCATGAAGAAAGCAATAGCAGTAAAACTTAAACGATCATAGTGCTAAGCTAACGGATGGGTCTCGTCCATCAGATCATTATCCTAATGATGTGATCCCGTTGATCAAATGACAACTCATGTCTATGGCTAGGAAACATAACCATCTTTGATCAATGAGCTAGTCTAGTAGAGGCATACTAGGGACACTCTGTTTTGTCTATGTATTCACACATGTATTAAGTTTCCGGTTAATACAATTCTAGCATGAATAATAAACATTTATCATGATATAAGGAAATAAATAATAACTTTATTATTGCCTCTAGGGCATATTTCCTTCAGTCTCCCACTTGCACTAGAGTCAATAATCTAGTTCACATCGCCATGTGATTTAACACCGATAGTTCACATCGTCATGTGATTAACACCCAAAGGGTTTACTAGAGTCAATAATCTAGTTCACATCGCTATGTGATTATCACCCAAAGAGTACTAAGGTGTGATCATGTTTTTCTTCGTGAGAGAAGTTTAGTCAACGGGTCTATCACATTCAGATCCGTATGTATTTCGCAAATGTCTATGTGTCTACAATGCTCTGCATGGAGCTACTCTAGCTAATTGCTCCCACTTTCAATACGCATCCAGATTGATACTTAGAGTCAGCTGGATTTAGTGTCAAAGCTTGCATCGGCGTAACCCTTTACGACGAACTCTTTATCACCTCCATAATCGAGAAACATTTCCTTATTCATCCAGTTACTAAGAATAATTTTGACCGCTGTACAGTGATCTACTCCTGGATCACTATTGTACCCTCTTGACAAACTCATGGCAAGGTACACAACATGTTTGGTACACAGCATGGCATACTTTATAGAACCTATGGCTGAGGCATAGGGAATGACTTTCATTCTCTCTATATTTTTCTGCCGTGGTCTGGCTTTGAGTCTTACTCAACTTCACACCTTACAAGTCAGGTAAGAACTCCTTCTTTGACTGATCCATTTTGAACTACTTCAAAATCATATCAAGGTATGTACTCATCGAAAGTCTTATCAAGCGTCTTGATCTATCACTATAGATCTTGATGCCCAATATGTAAGCAGCTTCACCAAGGTCTTTCTTTGAAAAACTCCTTTTAAACACTCCTTTATGCTTTCCAGAAAATTCTACATCATTTCCGATCGACAATATGTCATTCACATATACTTATCAGAAAGGTTGTAGTGCTCCCACTCACTTCTTGTAAATACAGGCTTCACCGCAAGTCTGTATAAATCTATATGCTTTGATCAACTTATCAAAGCGTATATTCCAACTCCGAGATGCTTGCACCAGTCCATAGATGGATCGCTGGAGCTTGCACATTTTGTTAGCACCTTTAGGATTGACAAAACCTTCTGGTTGCATCATATACAAGTCTTCTTTAATAAATCCATTAAAGAATGCAGTTTTGTTATCCATTTGCCAGATTTCATAAAATGCGGCAATTGCTAACATGATTCGGACAGACTTAAGCATCGCTACGGGTGAGAAAGTCTCATCGTAGTCAACTCCTTGAGCTTGTTGAAAAACTTTCGCAACAAGTCGAGCTTTGTAAACAGTAACATTACTGTCAGCGTCAGTCTTCCTCTTGAAGATCCATTTATTTTCGATGGCTTGCCGACCATCGGGCAAGTCAACCAAAGTCCACACTTTGTTCTCATACATGGATCCCATCTCAGATTTCATGGTCTCAAACCATTTTGCGGAATCTGGGCTCATCATCGCTTCCTCATAGTTCGTAGGTTCATCATGGTCGAGTAACATGACTTCCAGAACCGGGTTGCCGTACCACTCTGGTGCGGAACGTACTCTGGTTGATCTACGAAGTTCAGCAGTAACTTGATCCGAAGTTTCATGATCATCATCATTAGCTTCCTCACTAATTGGTGTAGGAATCACTGGAACCAGTTTCTGTGATGTACTACTATCCAATTCGGGAGAAGGTACAATTACCTCATCAAGTTCCACTTTCCTCCCACTCACTTCTTTCGAGAGAAACTCCTTCTCTAGAAAGGATCCACTCTTAGCAACAAAGACCTTGCCTTCGGATCTGTGATAGAAGGTGTACCCAACAGTTTCTTTTGGGTATCCTATGAAGATTTACTTCTCCGATTTGGGTTTGAGCTTATCATGTTGAAACTTTTTCACATAAGCCTCGCAGTCCCAAACTTAAAGAAATGACAGCTTAGGTTTCTCGTCAAACCACAGTTCATACGATGTCATCTCCACGGATTTAGATGGTGCCCTATTTAAGTGAATGTATCTGTCTCTAATGCATAACCCCAAAAGCGATAGTGGTAGATCGGTAAGAGACATCATCGATCGCACCATATCTAATAAAGTACGATTATGACGTTCGGACACACCATTACACTATGGTGTTCCAGGTGGCGTGAGTAGTGAAACTATTTCACATTGTTTTTACTGAAGGCCAAACTCGCTAACTCAAATATTTTACCTCTACGATCATATCGTAGAAACTCTTATTTTCTTGTTACGATGATTCTCCACTTCACTCTGAAATTCTTTGAACTTTTCAAATGTTTTAGACTTGTGCTTCATTAAGTAGATATTCCCATATCTGCTCAAATCATCAGTGAAGGTCAGAAAATAACGATATCCGCCGCGAGCTTCAACACTCATTGGTCCACATACATCTGTATGTATGATCTCCAACAAATCTGTTGCTCGCTCCATTGTTCCAGAGAACGGAGTTTTAGTCATCTTGCCCATGAGGCATGGTTCGCAAGCACCAAGTGATTCATAATCAAGTGATTCCAAAAGTCCATCACTATGGAGTTTCTTCATGCGCTTTACACCATTATGACCTAAACAGCAGTGCCACAAATAAGTTGCACTATCATTATTAACCTTGCATCTTTTGGCTTCAATATTATGAATATGTGTATCACCACGATCGAGATCCAACAAACTATTTTCATTGGGTGTATGACCATCGAAGGTTTTATTCATGTAAATAGAATAACAATTATTCTATGACTTTAAATGAATAACCGTATTGCAACAAATATGATCAAATCATATTCATGCTCAACGCAAATGCCAAATAACATTTATTTAGGTTTTACACTAATCCTGAAAGTATAGGGAGTGTGCGATGATGATCATATCAATCTTGGAACCACTTCCAACACACATCGTCACTTCACCTTTAACTAGTCTCTGTTCATTCTGCAATTCTCGTTTCGAGTTACTAATTTTAGCAACTGAACCGGTATCAAATACCCAGGGGTTGCTATGAACACTAGTAAAGTACACATCAATAATCTGTATATCAAAATATAACTTTGTTCACTTTGCCATCCTTCTTATCCGCCAAGTATCTAGGGCAGTTCCACTTCCAGTGACCATTTCCTTTGCAGTAGAAGCACTTAGTTTCAGGCTTGAGTTTTAGCTTTGGGTTTCTTCACGGGAGTGACAACTTGCTTGTCATTCTTCTTGAAGTTCCCCTTCTATCCATTTGCCCTTTACTTGAAACAAGTGGTCTTGTTAACCATCAACACTTGATGCTTTTTCATGATTTCTACCTTCGCCGACTTCAGCATTGCGAAGAGCTCGGGAATTCCTTTCGTCATCCCTTGCATATTATAGTTCATCACGAAGTTCTACTAACTTGGTGATAGTGACTAGAGAACTTTGTCAATTACTATCTTATCTCGAAGATTAACTCCCACTTGATTCAAGTAATTGTAGTACCCAGACAATCTGAGCACATGCTCACTGGTTGAGCTATTCTCCTCCATCTTGTAGGCAAAGTACTGTCAGAAGTTTTATACCTCTCGACACGGGAATGAGTATGAAATACTAATTTCAACTCTTGGAACATCTTATATGCTCCGTGGCGTTCAAAACGTTTTTGAAGTCCCGGTTCTAAGCCATAAAGCACGGTGCACTTAAACTATCAAGTAGTCATCATACCGAGCTTTTGTCAAAACGTTCATAACGTCTACATCTGCTCCTGCAATAGGTATGTCACCTAGCGGTGCATTAAGGACATAATTCTCTGTGCAGCAATGAGGATAATCCTCAGATCACGGAACAATTCCGCATCATTGCTACTAACATCTTTCAACTTAGTTTTCTATAGGAACATATACAAAATAAACGGGGAGCAACATCGCGAGCTATTGATCTACAACATAGATATGCTAATACTACGAGGACTAAGTTCATGATAAATTAAAGTTCAATTTAATCATATTACTTAAGAACTCCCACTTAGATAGACATCCCTCTAGTCATCTAAATGATCACGTGATCCAAATCAACTAAACCATGTCCGATCATCACGTGAGATGGAGTAGTTTCAATGGTGAACATCTTATGTTGATCATATCTACTATATGATTCACGCTCGACCTTTCGGTCTCCAGTGTTCCGAGGCCATATCTGCATATGCTAGGCTCGTCAAGTTTAACCCGAGTATTCTGCGTGTGCAAAACTGGCTTACACCCGTTGTATTTGAACGTAGAGCTTATCACACCCGATCATCACGTGGTGTCTCGGCACGACGAACTATCGCAACGGTGCATACTCAGGGAGAACACTTATACCTTGAAATTTAGTAAGGGATCATCTTATAATGCTACCGTCGAACTAAGCAAAATAAGAAGCATAATAAGATAAACATCACATGCAATCAAAATATGTGACATGATATGGCCATCATCATCTTGTGCTTTTGATCTCCATCTCCAAATCACCGTCATGATCACCTTCGTCACCGGCGCGACACCTTGATCTCCATCGTAGCATCGTTGTCGTCTCGCCAACTATTGCTTTTACGACTATCGCCACCGCTTAGTGATAAAGTAAAGCAATTACATGGCGATTGCATTTCATACAATAAAGCGACAACCATATGGCTCCTGCCAGTTGCCGATAACTTTACAAAACATGATCATTTCATACAAAACCGTATAACTCATCATGTCTTGACCATATCACATCACAACATGCCCTGCAAAAACAAGTTAGACGTCCTCTACTTTGTTGTTGCAAGTTTTACGTGGCTGCTACGGGCTTTGCAAGAACCGTTCTTACCTACGCATACAAAACCACAATGATATTTCGTCAAGTATGTGTTGTTTTAACCTTCACAAGGACCGGGCGTAGCCACACTTGATTCAACTAAAGTTGGAGAAACTGACACCCGCCAGCCACCTGTGTGCGAAGCACGTCGGTAGAACCAGTCTCACGTAAGCGTACGCGTAATGTCGGTCCGGGCCGCTTCATCCAACAATACCGCCGAATCAAAGTATGACATGCTGGTAAGCAGTATGACTAGTATCGTCCACAACTCACTTGTGTTCTACTCGTGCATATCATCTACGCATAGACCTGGCTCATGATGCCACTGTTGGGGAACGTAGTATTTTAAATTTTTCCTATGATCACGCAAGATCTATCTACCAGATGCATAGCAACGAGAGGGGAGAGTGAGTCTACGTACCCTCGTAGACCGAAAGCGGAAGCGTTAGAACAACGCGGTTGATGTAGTCGTACGTCTTCACGGCCCGACCGACCAAGCACTGAAACTACGGCACCTCCGAGTTCTAGCACACGTTCAGCTCGATGACGTCCCTCGAACTCCGATCCAGCCGAGTGTCGAGGGAGAGTTCCGTCAGCACGACGGCGTGGTGACGATCTTGATGTTCTACCGTCGCAGGGCTTCGCCTAAGCACCGCTACAATATTTATCGAGGAGAACTATGGTGGAGGGGGGCACCGCACACGACTAAGAGATCAAGAGATCAATTGTTGTGTCTAGAGGTGCCCCTACCCCCGTATATAAAGGAGGGAGGGAGAGGCCGGCCCTAGAGGGGGCCCACCAAGTGTGGGGAGTCCTACTAGGACTCCCAAGTCCTAGTAGGATTCCCCTTTCCTTTCCGGAGTAGGAGAGAAGGAAAGAGGGGGAGAGGGAGAAGGAAAAGGGGGCTGCACCCCTTGTCCAATTCGGACCAGAAGGGGGATGCACGCCTCCTTCCTTTTGGCCTCTCTCCTCTATTCCCGTAACTCCCCGGTACTTCGAAAATACCCGAATCACTCGGAACCTTTCCGATGTCCGAATATAGTCGTCCAATATATCGATTTTTACGTCTCGACCATTTTGAGACTCCTCGTCATGTCCCCGATCTCATCCGGGACTCCGAACTCTTTCGGTACATCAAAACTCATAAACTCCTAATAAAACTATCATCGAAACCTTAAGCGTGCGGACCCTACGGGTTCGAGAACTATGTAGACATGACCGAGACACGTCTCCGGTCAATAAACAATAGCGGAACCTGGATGCTCATATTGGCTTTCACATATTCTACGAAGATCTTTATCGGTCAAACCACATAACAACATACATTGTTCCCTTTGTCATCGGTATGTTACATGCCCGAGATTCGATCGTCGGTATCTCAATACCTAGTTCAATCTCGTTACCAACAAGTCTCTTTACTCGTTCCGTAATACATCATCCCGCAACTAACTCATTAGCTGCAATGCTTGCAAGGCTTATAGTGATGTGCATTACCGAGTGGGCCCAGAGATACCTCTCCGACAATCGGAGTGACAAATCCTAATCTTGAAATACGCCAACCCAACAAGTACCTTCGGAGACACCTGTAGAGTACCTTTATAATCACCCAGTTACGTTGTGACATTTGGTAGCACACAAAGTGTTCCTCCGGTATTCGGGAGTTGCATAATCTCATAGTCATAGGAACATGTATAAGTCATGAAGAAAGCAATAGCAGTAAAACTTAAACGATCATAGTGCTAAGCTAACGGATGGGTCTCGTCCATCAGATCATTATCCTAATGATGTGATCCCGTTGATCAAATGACAACTCATGTCTATGGCTAGGAAACATAACCATCTTTGATCAATGAGCTAGTCTAGTAGAGGCATACTAGGGACACTCTGTTTTGTCTATGTATTCACACATGTATTAAGTTTCCGGTTAATACAATTCTAGCATGAATAATAAACATTTATCATGATATAAGGAAATAAATAATAACTTTATTATTGCCTCTAGGGCATATTTCCTTCAATTATGAGCATTCCGCTTCTTCAACAGCGTCGACAGTCAAAATGATTTATAGTTGTCTCTTCACCTTTACTGTCTTTAAATATTGTGGTTCATCATAGTTAATTGCTGCTGAATCCTGTAATTACTGAACATATTGTACTGGAAATTTTATTTATGGATTCATTGCTGAACCATTGTGCTGAGAATTTTAATTGCACGTTTTATATTTCAAAATTTCCAAATCGGATAATAAATTACAGGCAAAAATAAAAAGAGAACAAACGGTCATGGAACTTTTCAAACGGTTCTGGCAGTAAAAGCGCTTGTGATGGATAGCCCAATGCCACACAGTTTTCTACATCAAATCGTGTGTGATGTAGCTCATAAAAGCAAATAGTTAACCAAGGCAGAGCGTTTGTGATAGTTACACCTTTCACACACGAGCGTATACACAAAACTGTGTGGGATGTACATACGAATGGAAATGTTTTCCCTGGATTGACTGTGTGGGATGTACATAAGAACGAAAACGTATTCCTTGGATTGACTGTTTGTGATATACATACCTACAGAAATGTTTTTCAGTGATTCACCGTGTGGGATGTACATACCTACAGAAATGTTTTTCTAGGATTCACCTTGTGGGATGTACATACCAACGAAAATGACTGGGTTTCGATGCCTCGCCCGATCGCACACGAGCTCATTTGGTGTCCCAAGAGGGCCTATCCCCGACAATTTCTGGGTTGTGTGGGAAGGACCCCCCTATGGCCCACACTCACTAGGCGACGGTTCCAAATGCCGTCGTGGAAAGGGGTTAAAAACCGCTTGTATAGCACCGACGCGTACTAGTGTTATAGTAGCCATGATCCGCCAAGCGGTTCGTTATTTTTTTCATGACCATGAGTCATTGGGATATTAACCCGCCCTGGCTTTCGACTATAAGTTGCCAGTACATGCATTGATGGGTCTTTTACATATTATATGTCAAGGTCTTAGGTAAGTTCAGAGACATTGCAAGACAAGATATGCATATATGACTAGATCAAGCATACAAAGAAGTTCAGTTGCTGGATAAAAAGTTGACATATCATGCTTGAAGTCATGACAAGGAAGCGCACTGTTTTTAGTTAAGCCTATTACAAGGCTTCGGTACAGCCCAAAAGTTTCAAACAAAGTTGTTGGGAGTTATATTACTCCATTGAGCCGCCCACTAGGTCGTCTGGGTTAGTGCCTCCGGGTTATCACCTTGCTGCCGTGATGAAGAAGTTCCTTGATCATCCTGAGCTAGCTCTTCGTCGTTTTTGAGCTGAAGATTGTCCGAAGTCCAGTCGATGCCAGCTAAAACTTCAAAGACTGCTTCATCGTTGATGATAGAAGAAGGGTCAATATCAGGGGTGAAAAATTGCTTATGACTTTGAGGAGTCAGTTCTACGATGTCAAATGAAGGCGACTTGATTTGTGTATTATTTTTATCATAAGCCGGCTGGTACTTATTCAGATCCAGGCTTTGGGCAAGTTGACACGTGATGTCACTTGAGATGCGTCGGTGTTTCCCCAAGGAATAAGAGAGGATGCAACAAAACAACGGTAAGGTATTTCCCTCAATGATAAAACCAAGGTTATCGAACAAGTAGGAGAACCACGCAACACTACGTAAACTGTACGTGCACACGAATAGCAGCTACTTGCAACCCGACATGTTAAAGGGGCTGTCAATCCCTTTCGGGTAGAGGTGCCAAAAAGTGACATAATGATAGGATAAAATTGTAGTAGATTGTTAGATGCAAATAAAATGCAGCAATATATTTTTGGGTTTTTGATAATATATATCTAAAAATAAAGGAATCAAATAAAAGAGAAGGCAAAATGACAATATAGATATGAAAGTATATGATAGGAAAATAGACCCGGGGGCCGTAGATTTCACTAGTGGCTTCTCTCGAGAAAATAGCGTGCGACGGGTAGACAAATTACTGTTGGGCAATTGATAGAAAAGCAAATAATTATGACAATATCCAAGACAATGATCATGTATATAGGCATCACGTCCAACATTAGTAGACCGACTCCTGCCTGAATCAACTATTATTATTCCACACATCGACAGCTATCCAGCATGCATCTAGTGTATTAAGTTCATGGAAAAACGGAGTAATGCAGTAAGGACATGACATGGTGTAGACAAGATCTATTCATGTAGGAATAGACCCCATCTTTTTATCCTTAATAGCAACGATACATGCATGCATTGCTGCCCCTTCTTTCACTCGGAAAGGACACCGCAAGATCGAACCCATTACAAAGCACCTCTTCACATTGCAAGATAAATAGATCAAGTTGGCCGATGATACGTCCATTTTGCATCATGTTTTCTTAATGTTATTTATAAATTTTTTATCCATAATAATGCTTTTTGGAGTAATTCTAATGAATTTTCTCTCGTATTTGCATGGAACACACCAAGAGGGATAATTCCGGTAGCTGGAAATTTGGACTTGGAAAAGCTACGTCAGGCCACATACTTTGCACAACTCCAAACAAGCTGAAACTTCACGGAGACTTTTTATGGATTATTTAAAAAATACTGGAGTCAATAAACACCAGAGGGGGGCCACCAAGTGGGCACAACCCACCTGGGCATGCCAGGCCCTCCAGGCGCGCCCTGGTGGGTTGTGGCCTCCACGGCCCACCTCCGATTCCCATCTTCTGGTATATAAGTGATTCTGACATAGAAAAAAAATAAGCGGAAGTCTTTCGGGACAGAGCACCGCCGTCTCTAGGCAGAACTTGGGCAGGAGCACTTTTGCCCTCCGGCAGAGCGATTCCGCTGGGGGAACTTCCCTCCCGGAGGGGGAAATAATCGTCATCATCATCACCAACCACTCTCCCATCTTGGGGAGGGCAATCTCCATCAACATCTTCAACAACACCATCTCATCTCAAACCCTAGTTCATCTCTTGTAATCAATCTTGTAACCGGAACGATAGATTGGTGCTTGTGGGTGACTAGTAGTGTTGATTACATCTTGTAGTTGATTACTATATGGTTTATTTGGTGGAAGATTATATATTCACCATTATGCTATTTAATACCCCTCTGATCATGAGCATGTTTATCATTTCTGAGTACTTACCTTTGTTCTTGAGGTCACGGGAGAAATCAGGTTGCAAGTAATCATGTGAACTTTACATGTGTTCGATATTTTGATAGTATGGATGTTGTGATTCCCTTAGTGGTGTCATGTGAACGTCGAATACATGACACTTCACGATCTTTGGGCCTAAGGGAATGCATTGTGGAGTAGTAATTAGATGGTGGGTTGCGAGAGTGACAGAAACTCAAACCCAAGTTTATGCGCTATTCCGTAAGGGACTGTCGGTACGAAACGACACCTATGGGATCATTGGAATCCCTTCTACGGTGGCGGGCGCAAGGCTGTACAAAGAGCGGGTCTAAGAGTCTGTTCAAGGATCATTTACCCAGGTTCGGGCCACGAGAATGTGTAATACCCTAGTCCTGCTTTGGTGTATATTTGAGTGTTCGTGAGTTCTTGAACTAGCTACTGTGCATGTCCAGCTCCCAAGGATCCGAATCCTTCTCCAGTATGCCGCGGGCCTCTTTTTATAGTCTAAAGGGGCTGCCACAGAGGCACACAGGAGGTGGAAAGGTGTATAGTGCACATGCTTATCTCGTGCCATTACGGGACAAGGCGCATTAAATGCGCTACTTAGGTGTCCACTCGCTTTATCGGGGACGGAAACGAGGCCCGTCCCGTCCGTGGCCGCTCCATCGGGTTGCGATGCGTGTCCAGGCCAGCGGGGCAGGCGGCTGAGGTGGCGTGGTGGTAGGGTCTTGATGAAGATCTGCATGCCACCACCCAGGTGCTTGACTAGCTGGACCAGGAACCACGTACCACCACATGGGTACCTGCATGGGCTAGTGGGTCGGCCGCTGAGTTGGGGCGACGACAGGGCGGCAAGGGCTTGCCGTGGTCCTGCCTCTATTCTCGGCAAGGACCTTGCCGGGGCCTCAGTGAGTGACCTCGGCAAGAGGCTTGCCGAGGCTTTGGGGTGTCTTTGGCGAGTAGTCTTGTCGGGGCCTCGTGGGCATCCGTGGCAAGGAGCCTTGTCATTGCCTTGTCGTCTGGTTCTCATCTCGTGAGCCATAGACTTTTGTCTTCACAAAGATCTGTATGCCATCACGTGGGCGCTTCCCGAGCCATCACGTGGGAGTTCCTAGGCTCAAGGGTGGCTACGACGGAGGCATTTGGGTGAGTCGCCACAGCAAGGGTTCTTCCCGGGGGCGTGCAGGCCGCCCCGGCAAGAGTCCTTGTCGAGAGAGTGCATGTCTCCTTGCTTGGTCTTCGTGTGCCACCGTATTCGTGTTGCTCAGGTAACTTTGTGTCTCTGGCTTCCCTCCTCTGCTTTCTTATGTGTGGTTGCAGGTGCGGCTCTAACTGCCCGTGCACAAATAAGGAGTAAAAAAGAGTGCCCCTACTTTTGTACACCGACAGGGACCGATTGGATCCAAAAGTTTAATGCTATGGTTAGAATTTATTCTTAATACTTTTCTCGTAGTTGCGGATGCTTGCAAGAGGGTTAATCATAAGTAGGAGGTTTGTTCAAGTAAGAATAACACCTAAGCACCGGTCCACCCACATATCAAATTATCAAAGTAGCGAACACAAATCAAACCAACATGATGAAAGTGACTAGATGAAATTCCCGTGTACCCTCAAGAATGCTTTGCTTATCATAAGAGTCCATTTTGGCATGTCCTTTGCCTCAAAAGGATTTGTTTATCTTTCTGCATACTTGTAACTATTATCGTTACTTGCTCGTTACAAATTATCTTGCTATCAAACAACTCGCTACTTACAGTTTCAGCACTTGCGGACATTACCTTCTGCTCCTTGTTGGGTTCGACACTCTTACTTATCGAAAAGAGCTACAATTGATCCCCTATACTTGTGGGACATCAAGGCTATTTTCTGGCGCCGTTGCCGAGGAGTGAATCGCTTTTGGTAAGTGGAATTCGGTAAGGAAACTTTTATATAGTGTGCTGGAATTTATTGTCACTTGTTACTATGCAAAACAATCCTTTGAGGGGTTTGTTCGGTGTATCTTCACCCCGTTCGGAACCACAATTAGTTACCCCTCAATCTACTGCACCTACTAAAAATATTGAATATTAAATCCCTTCGGGTATGATAGAACAACTGCTAGCTAATCCTTATGTAGGAGACAGAACTGAACATCCTGATATGCACTTGATATATGTGGAAAAAAATTGTGGATTGCTTAAGCTTGTAGGTTTACCCAGGGATAAAGTTATGAGAAAGGTTTTCCCTTTATCTTTGAAGGGAAAATCATTGGCCTGGTATAGGCTATGCGATGATATTGGATCATGGAATTGGAAACGTTTGAAATTGGAGTTCCACAAAAAAAATTATCCTATGCATCTAGCTCACCGTGATTGGAATTATATATATATAATTTTTGGACTCATGAAGGAGAAAGTACCGCTCTAGCTTGGGGGAGGCTTAAGTCAATGTTATATTCATGACCCAATCACGAGCTCCCAAGAGAAATTATTATCCAAAAAATTTATGCTTGGCTTTCTCATAATGATCGAACCATGCTAGATACTTCTTGTGCTTGTTCTTTTATGAAGAAGACTATTGAATTATGGTCGGATCTTTTTGAAAGAATTAAATGCAACTCTGAATATTGGGAACTCGACGAAGGTAAAGAGTTAGGTATTAAACTTAAGTATGATTGTAAAGAAGAAACTATGCTTTATAACGTTGATCTAGTTGTTCCTTCTGCTTATATTGAAAAACCACCTTTCCTTGTTAGGATAAAGGAACATGCTAAAGTTTCAACAGTGGTTAAAAAAAGTTATATTAGAGCACATAAACCAGATGAAAAAATTAAAGTAGAACCTAATATTGCTATGGTAAAAGATCTCTTGGAAGAAAATGTAGATGGGCATGTTATTTGCTTTAATGAAGAGGCTGCTAGAATTGCCAAACCTGGTAGAAAAGATAAACATAGAGCCGTTGTGGGCATGCCTGTTATTTCAGTTAAAATAGGAGATCATTAATATCATGGTTTATGTGACATAGGTACTACTGTGAGTGCTATTCCCTACTCTTTATACCAAGAAATTATGAATGACATAGCACCTGCAGAAATAGAAGACATTGATGTCACTATTAAACTTGCTAAGAGAGACAATATATCACCAATTGGGATTGTTAGAGATGTTGAAGTCTTGAGTGGGTAAATAAAATACCCTACTGATTTTCTTGTTCTTCGTTCCCCACAAGATGACTTCTGTCCCATTATCTTTGGTAGACCTTTCTTGAATACAGTTAATGCTAAGATAGATTGTAAGAAGCAAACTATTGGTGTTAGTTTTGGTGATGAGTCTCATGAGTTTAATTTTTCCAAGTTTAGTAGGAATCTTCATGAAAAAGAATTGCCTAGTAAGGATGGATTAATTGGTCTTGCTTCTATTGATGTGCCACCTACTAATCATTTATAGCAATATTTATTAGACCATGAAAATGATTTACATATGCATGAAAGGAATGAAATAGATAAAAAAAATCTTTGAACAACGTCCTCTACTCAAACACAATTTTCCAATTGAAACTTTTGGATACCCTCCTCCACCTAAAGGTGGTCCTGTGTTTGAATTAAGACAATTGCCAGACACTTTGAAATATGCTTATCTTGATGAAAAGAAAATATATCATGTTATTATTAGTGCTAATCTTTCAGAACATGAAGAAGAAAGATTATTGAAGGTTCTAAGGAAGCAGCGAGCTGCTATTTGATATACTCTTGATGATTTAAAGGGCATTAGGCCCACTCTATGTTAGCACAAAATTAAAATGGAACCTGATGCTAAACCAGTTGTTGATCACCAACGTCTGTTAAATTCGAAGATGAAAGAGGTGGTAAGAACGGAAATACTAAAACTTCTGGAAGCAGGTCTAATATATCCTATAGCTGATAGTAGATGGGTAAGTCATGTTCATTATGTCCCTAAGAAAGGAGGTATAATTGTTGTTCCTAATGATAAGAATGAACTTATTCCACAAAGAATTGTTATAGACTATAGAATGGTAATTGACTTTAGAAAATTAAACAAAGCAACTAGAAAAGATCATTACCCTTTGCCTTTTATTGATCAAACGCTTGAAAGACTATCTAAGCACACACATTTTTGCTTCCTTGATGGATATTTTGGTTTTTCACAAATACCTGTTTCTCAACCTAATCTAGAAAAGACCACTTTTACTTATCCTTTTGGAACCTATGCTTATAGACGTATGCCTTTTGGTTTATGTAATGCACCGGCTACCTTTCAAAGATGCATGATGGCTATATTCTCTGACTTTTGTGAAAAGATTGTCAAGGTTTTCATGGATTACTTTTCTGTTTATGGGAAGTCTTTTGATGATTGTTTAAGCAATCTTGAGCGAGTTTTGTAGAGATGTGAACAAACAAATCTCGTCTTGAATTGGGAGAAGTGCCACATCATGGTTAATGAAGGCATTGTCTTGGGTCATAAAATTTCTGAAAGAGGTATTGAAGTGGACCAAGCCAAGGTTGATGCAATTGAGAAAATGCCATTTCCTGAAGACATCAAAGGTATTCGTAGTTTCCTAGGTCATGCTGGTTTCTATAGGAGATTTATCAAAGACTTTTCTAAAATCTCTAGGCCTCTTACTAGTCTCTTGCAAAAGGATATTCCTTTTGTTTTTTTATGATGATTGTCTTGAAGCCTTTGAAACACTCAAGAAAGCCTTAATATCTACACCTACTGTTCAACCACCTAATTGGAACTTACCTTTTGAAATTATGTGTGATGCTAGTGATTATGTTGTTGGTGCTGTTCTAGGACAAAGAGTTGATAAGAAATTGAATGTTAGTCATTATGCTAGTAAAACTCTAGACAGTGCTCAAAGAAATTATGCTACTACTGAATTCTTAGTAGTGGTGTTTGCTTGTGATAAATTTAGACCTTATATTGTTGATTCAAAAGTAACTATTCACACAAACCATGCTGCTATTAAATATCTTATGGAAAAGAAAGATGCTCAGCCTAGACTTATTCATTGGGTTCTCTTGTTGCAAGAATTTGATCTAGAAAGGGAGCTGAGAACCCCGTAGCTGATAACTTGTCTAGGCTTGAAAATGTGCTTGATGACCCACTACCTATTGATGATAGTTTTCCTGATGAGCAGCTAGCTGCAATAAATGTTTCTCGTAGTACTCCTTGTTATGCTGATTATGCTAATTAAACTGTTGCTAAATATTTGCCACCTAGCTTTACTTACCAACAAAAGAAAAAAAGTCTTCTATGACTGAAGACATTACTTTTGGGATGACCCACATCTTTATAAAGAAGGAGTAGATGGTATTATTAGACGTTGTGTACCTGAGCATGAACAGGGACAAATCATACGGAAATGTCACTCCGAGGCTTATGGAGGGCAGCATGCTGCAAATAGAACTGCTCACAAGGTATTGCAATCTGGATTTTATTTGCCTACTCTCTTCAAGGATTCCTCTAAGTTTCTCTCATCTTGTGATTAATGCCAAAGAATAGGTAATATCGGTAAGCGTCAAGAAATGCCTATGAATTATTCACTTGCTGTTGAACCATTTGATGTTTGGGGATTTGACTACATGGGACCTTTTTCTTCCTCTAATGGGTATACACATATTTTGGTTGCTGTTGATTATGTTACTAAATGGGTAGAAGCTATTCCAACTAGTAGTGCTGATCACAACACCTTTATTAAAATTCTTAAGTTATTTTCCCAAGGTTTGGAGTCCCCAGATATTTAATGACTGATGGTAGTTCACACTTTATTCATGGTGCTTTCCATAAAATGCTTGCTATGTATGATGTTAACCATAGAATTGCATCACCCTATCATCCTCAGTCTAGTTGTCATGTCAAACTTAGCAATAGAGAAATAAAATTAATTTTGCAAAAGACTCTCAATAGGTCCAGGAAGAATTGGTCTAAGAAAGTAGATGATGCACTTTGGGCTTATAGAACAACATATAAAAATCCTATGGGTATGTCTCCTTATAAAATGGTTTATGGAAAAGCCTGTCATTTGCCCCTTGAGTTAGAACATAAAGCGTACTAGGCAGTTAAAGAACTCAACTATGATTTCAAACTTGCTGGTGAAAAGAGGTTATTTAATATTAGCTCATTAGATGAATGGAGAACCCAAGCTTATGGAAATGCAAAGTTATTCAAAGAAAAAGTGAAAAGATTGCATTATAAAAGAATCCAAAAGTGTGAGTTTAAAGTCGGAGAATATGTTCTTTTGTACAACTCTCGTTTTAGATTTTTTGCAGGGAAGCTCCTCTCGAAATAGCAAGGCCCACATGTTATCAAGGAGGTTTACCAGTCTAGCGCCATCTAAATAAATAATTCCGATGGTACTAACCCGAAGGTTGTCAATGGGCAACAAATAAAGCATTATATCTCAGGTACACCCATAAATGTTGAAAGTAATATTATCCAACCTTTGACACCAGAAGAGCACATAAAAGAGTCCTTCCGGAACACTCTAGAATCGTGAAAATATGGAGGTACATGATACGGTAAGTAAACGGACTCCGAAAAATCCGGAAAAATATTTTTTGTCAGTTTTGGAATATATTAAAATTTTGGAAATAAAGGAACTTCCAGGAAGCATCCCCTAGTGGGCACAAGACACCAGGGCAGGCTTACCTGGCGTGCCTAGGTGGGTTGCGCCCACCTGGGACACCTCCCGGACTCTGTTTTTCTTCCTTGTACTTGTCCTCCAAGATAAAAAAATAATATATACTTCCCGAACCTGTTAATCACCATATCATGGAGAAACCCTCTGTTCTCTTTTCTTGTTGCTTTCGGTCAAGTTCATCAAGCTAGGCATCATGTCTTCCTGCTCCTCCAACCCGATGGAAGAAGGTGCCTGGCTAATGAAGATCGAGTTGAAGAGGGAAGAACCCATAAAAGAGGCAAAGGGTGACAAGGGCAAGGAAGTTGTCGGTGACCAAGTACCGGCAATCGAGCAAGCACTGTTGGCTGAGGAGGAGGAAGATATCTTTAAACCCTACCTTACCCACCTTAATCCTACCGAGATTGAAGCTTTTTGCATCATAGAAATAGTTTGCATACAAAATAAGTATCTCACTCGCGAAAATAATCTGCATCAAGAGCATATCACCTATCTCCAGAGTGTGATCCGTCGGTTGGAGAATCTCTTGATCCTCAAAGATAGGATCGCCTTTTCACCACCATCATCTTCTTCACCACCAAAGGAGAATTGAGTATTGGGTATGGGCACTTCCCTTGGCTTTCACCAAGCTTAGGGGAGGTGCCCCGGTATCGTATCATCCCACTATCTTTTTTCTTTTACTTATTTTAGTTCAATCTTTTTGCTTTAGATAAAATAAAGTTTAGTTTGATCCTTTCTTTTCGAGAGTTTGCTTAGTGATCTATCCTTGTAATCGTGTGCAAGTTATATAATAAAGTTTAGTTTGAGTTTTTTCTTTCTTTAGTTTCATGCTACAAATAAAGAAAAGAAATAAAGAAAGAAAAAGAGAAAGGAATTAAATCAATAATATCATATACTAATCCTATGGTAGGTGACAACACCACATAAGGAAAAGTATAAGTAGCAAATTTTATTAGAGATTGACAAACATAGCATTAGTCAATGATGCAACTCATGAAAGAATTAATAAGGGAAGAGAAGATTCACATATAAATATACTATCCTAGAAATATTTTGTGATTGTGAGCCCTCATCAAAATATTATATGCCAAAATTGTTGACATTGGACAAGGAAGACAACTTAATGATCTATGCATGTTTATATTCACATAGAAGTCATATTGTCATAGATCCTTTAACATGTGATGCTTGCCCCCTATCTTTGCTAGCCAAAACATCCGCACTAAGTAGAGATACTACTTGTGCATCCAAAAACCCTTAAACCCAAATCATTTTCAAGTGTCCACCATACCTACCTAGGGATTGAGCAAGATCCCTCAAGTAAGTTTCCATCGGTGCAAAGGGCAATAAAAATTGCTTCTAAATATGTGAGATCATTTAGTGTAAGAGAAAATTGAGTGTTGTACGAACTTGGATGACAAAGAATAAAAGCGACAAACTGCATAATAAAGGTTGTCATCTTTAGGGGAAACATAACGTGACGTTCTTTTGCACTAAGGGATTGAGCATGCAAACAAATAAGCGCATGGCAACCTCTGCTTCCCTCTGCGAAGGGCCTATCTTTTACTTTTATGTATTTACTTTTATGCAAAGAGTCAAAGTTTTCCTTCCATTCCATTTATTTTTCTCCTTTGGCAAGCATCATGTGGTGAGGAAAGATCTAGGCACATATGTCCGATTGAATATAGATGGGATGAGTTATTAATTGTTGACGTCGCCCTTCAGGTGAGTATGTTGTGAGGAGAAACTATAAGCCCCTATCTTTCTATGTGTCCGGTTGAAACGTTTTGATCATGAGCACGAGGTGAGTGTTAGAAATCATAGAAGACTATATGATGGTTGAGTATGTGGACTTGCTTAAAAGGCTCCTATACGTGACCCTTCCTGAAAAGATGATGAATTGTAGTTGCAAAGTTGACTGAGAACATAGTTTGTTGGTTTCTAATAGAGTTTCTGCTTCATACTTCTATTATGTGATGGACTGTTACTTATTCATGGGAATTATATGATGCAAGTTCAATTATGAAAGTCCTATGTTTAATTTTATTGCTGTCATAATAATCAACATGATGCTTCTATGTCCGTATTTTGTTTTTATCGACACCTCTCTCTCAAATCGAGTGGACATGTTTTTATATTTTGGTTTTCGCTTGAGGACAAGCGAGGTCTCAGCTTGGGGGAAGTTGATACGTCCATTTTGCATCATGTTTTCTTACTGTTATTTAAGATGTGTTTATCCATAATAATGCTTTTTGGAGTAATTCTAATGCCTTTTCTCTCATAATTTGCAAGGAACACACCAAGAGGGAGAATTTTGGCAGCTGCAAATCTAGACCTGGAAAAGCTACGTCAGGCCACCTATTCTGCACAACTCCAAACAAGTTGAAACTTCATGAAGAATTTTTATGGATTCTTTAATAAATGCCGGAGTCAATAAACACCAGAGGGGGGCCACCAGGTGGGCACAACCCACCTGGGCGCGCCAGGCCCCCCAAGCGCGCCCTGGTGGGTTGTGGCCTCCTCGGCCCACCTCTGGTGCCCATCTTCTGGTATATAAGTGACTCTGACCTAGCAAAAACAAGCGGAAAGCTTTTGGGACGGAACACCACCATCTCGAGGCGGGACTTGGGCAGGACCACTTTTGACCTACGGCGGAGCGATTCCGCCGGGGGAACTTCCCTCCTGGAGGGGGAAATCATCGTCATCATCATCACCAACCAATCTCCCATCTTGGGGAGGGAAATCTCCATCAATATCTTCAACAACACCATCTCATCTCATACCCTAGCTCATCTCTTGTATTCAATCTTGTTACAGGAACTATAGATTGGTGCTTGTGGGTGACTAGTAGTGCTGATTACATCTTGTAATTGATTACTATATGGTTTATTTGGTGGAAGATTATATGTTCACCATTATGCTATTTAATACCCCTCTGATCATGAGCATCTTTATCATTTGTGAGTAGTTACCTTTGTTCTTGAGGTCATGGGAGAAATCATGTTGCAAGTAATCATGTGAACTTTATATGTGTTCGATATTTTGATAGTATGTATCTTGTGATTCCCTTAGTGGTGTCATGTGAACGTCGACTACATGACACTTCACCATCTTTGGTCCTAAGGTAATGCATTGTGGAGTAGTAATTAGATGGTGGGTTGCAAGAGTGACAGAAACTCAAACCCCAGTTTTCGCGCTATTCCGTAAGGGACCGACTGGATCCAAAAGTTTAATGCTATGGTTAGAATTTATTCTTAATACTTTTCTCGTAGTTGCAGATGCTTGCAGGAGGGTTAATCATAAGTAGGAAGTTTGTTCAAGTAATAAAAGCACCTAAGCACCGGTCCACCCACATATCAAATTATCAAAGTAGCGAACACAAATCAAACCAATATGATGAAAGTGACTAGATGAAATTCCCGTGTACCCTCAAGAACGCTTTGCTTATCATAAGAGACCATTTTGGCAAGTCCTTTGCCTCCAAAGGATTGGGCTACCTTGCTGCATACTTGTTACTATTATCGTTACTTGCTCGTTACAAATTATCTTGCTATGAAACAACTCGCTACTTATAGTTTTAGCACTTGCAGACATTACCTTACTGAAAACTACTTGTCATTTCCTTCTGCTACTCGTTGGGTTTGACACTCTTACTTATCGAAAAGAGCTTAAATTGATCCCCTATACTTGTGGGTCATCAGCCAAACAAAACTCAAATATCGGAGAAGAAATACAAGGCAATAATAATCAAGATTGGATATTAAATCAAAGCAAATCTGATCATAAACTCACAATTCATCGGATCCCAACAAATACACCGCAAAAATTCATTACATAAAATAGATAACTGAGATACCGTTGTATTTAGATACAAAGAGAGAAGAAGCCATCTAGCTACTGCCTACGGACCCGTAGGTCTGCGGTAAACTACTCACGCATCATCGGAGAGGCACCAATGAGGATGATGAACCCCTCCGTGATCGCGTTCCCCGCCGACGGAGTGCCGGAATAGGGCTATAGATTGGATCTCTTGGTTCTGGAACTTGCGGCAGATGGAGCAAAATTTCGTCGACTCCCCTAGGGTTTCTGGAGGAAGGAGGTATTTATAGAGAGAAGAGGCGGTGCGGGAGGCCATTGAGGTGGGCACAACCCACCTGGGCGCCCAAGCATGCCCTGGTGGGTTGTGCCCCACTCGGGGCACCCCCGAGGTGCTTCTCTGGCCCATCTGGTGTTTTCTAGTCCCAAAAAATCAAAAAAAAGTTTCGCGGCATTTGGAATCCGTTTGGTATTGATTTTATGCGATGTAAAAAACAAGCAGAAAACAACAACTGACACTTGGCACTATGTCAATAGGTTAGTCCCAAAAATGATATAAAATGACTGCAAAATGATTGTAAAGCATCCAAGAATGATAATATAATAGGGACAATCACATTTGAGCCCCTAGTTGTGTCACACCCATGTGTTTTGCCCCTAAATTCAAAAAACCCTCGTTTCTGTCCAAGCTCGTTTGCTCCTCTTATCCTTTTGCCCTTTGACCGTAACCTTGAAAACTTCATAACGAATTCATACTAACTCAGAAAAATGCAAATAAGATATCAAAATGTTCGAAATAACATCACCATAAGTACATGTCATTTGCATTCATGACAACAATGCTGAAAAGTCTATACCTCAGTTTGAGATCATATGATTTTTTTTGGATTTTCAACACGTTTGTCATGAATGCAAATGACGTGCACATATGGGTGATGTTTTTCTGAACAGTTTGATATCTTATATGCATTTTTCTGAGTTAGTATGAATTCGTTATGATGTTTTCAAAGTTAAAGTCAAACGGTCAAAGGGCAAAAGCATAAGAAGACCAAACAAACTTGGGCAGAAACGAGGGTTTTTTGAATTCAGGGGCAAAACACACGGGTGTGACACAACTAGGGGCTCAAATGTAATTGTCCCAATATAATAGCATGGAACAATAAAAATTATAGATACGTTGGATACGTATTAGCATCCCCAAGCTTAATTCTTGCTCGTCCTTGAGTAGGTAAATGATAAAAACAGAATTTTTGATGTGGAATGCTGCCTATCATGTTCATCACATATTATTTTCTTTATAGCATGGATAATTGGACTTTTATAAGGTTCAAAGCAATAGTCTAGTTTTGACATGAGGACTTTAATACTCAAGCATATCAACAAACAACTATGTGTTTTCAAAATACCAATACTAAAGCAAGGTATCCCTAGCCCATCATGCTCAATCATTGATCCATTCATGCAACACATCCAAATATTAGCTACATCCAATGCTCATGTGCGATAATAGTGTTCCGTAGTTGGTGCTTTATAAGAGAATATGGAGACTCAAAATAAAAATAAAAATTGCATAAAGTGAAAGATAGGCCCTTCGTAGAGGGAAGTAGGGACTTTTAGAGGTGCCAGAGCTCAAATTTAAATTGAGAGGTAAAATTATTTTGGGTGGCATGCTTTTCCTGTCAACTAGAATGACTTAGAGTTCCTAACACTTTCCATGCTAGATATATCATAGGCGGTCCCCAAACATAAAATAAAGTTCATTTCTTTTTCCACCAAACTTTCACAAGCCTTGGCTAGCCCTATCCACAGTTGCCCTCCATACCAACACTTTCCAAGGAATTTATTATTTGACAACATAAAGTAATTTTTGTTTTCATTTTGGGACTGGGAATCCCTATTACCTCCATACTCTCTTACAATGACAAGTGAATAAACACTCATATTGAGAATAACACATCTAGCATGAAAAATATTAGCCATCCCTGGCCGCTTCATGAGCAGTAAGGGAGCACAAAAGAGAAATTTATTTTGAAATTAGAGTTGGCACATACAAATTTGCTTAGAACGACATGTAAATACCGCATATAGGTAGGTATGGTGGCTCATTTGGCATAACTTGGGTTTTAGGAGTTGGATGCACAAGTAGTATTTCTACTTAGTACAAGGTGGAGGCTAGCAAGAGGTTGAGAAGCGACCAACCAAGGAACGGAAACCATCATGAGAGAACATTAAACATAACTAACACCGAACAATGCAACACAAGTAGGGTGTAATTTCATTGCATGACTATTGACTTTCGTTCTTGCATAGGGAATCACAAAACATAACATCAATGTTATTACTAAAACATAATTACACATTAACATGCTCACATATCACTATCATCATATCTCAAAACAATTACAAAGAATCAAGTTTATTTTGTCCAATGATCTTCATGAAAGTTTTTATTATATCCTCCTTGGATATCTATCACTTTGGGACTAGTTTCATATGTTGCTTTTGATAAGCTCAAACAAATATAAGTGAAAAACATGAGCATAATATTTCTTTCTCTTCAATTATTCTAAGTGAAGCAAGTGAGAATTTCTTAAAAAATAACAAAGCATATCGTGCTTAAAAAGATATAAGTGAAGCACTAGAGCAATTCTAAGGCTCTAAATTTTGTTAGTGAAGCATAGGAGTAAGCATAGCATAATTTGGCTTTCACAAATAGGTGTGTACAACAAGGATACTCATTGAAAATCAAAAATAAAAACAAGCAAAGGCTCATATCATACAAGACGCTGCAAACAAAACTCATAATATGTGACGAATAAAAGTATAGTTTCAAGTAAAATACTGATGGTCGTTAGAAGAAAGAGGGGGCATCCCCAAGCTTAGTTGCTTGATACATATTGAATACTATCTTGGGGTGCCTCGGGCATCCCCAAGCTTAGCCTTTTGCCACTCCTTGTTCCTTCATCCATCGCGATCTCACCCATAACTTGAAAACTTCAATCACACAAAACTCAACAAAACTTCGTGAGATCCGTTAGTATAACAAAACCAATCTTTACTCTAAGTACCGTAGCAATCTAATTCTTATTTTGTAATTGTATTATATCTACTGTATTCTAACTTTTCTATGGCAAAAATTCATTAAAGGAAACCATAGAATCATCAAAACAAGCACATAACACAACAAAAACATAATCTGTCCAAAATAGAACAGTCTGTAAAGATTTGAATTTTGCCCATACTTCTGTTGCTCAATTTTTTTTTGAAAATTTAGGGTCACGTGGAATTTTTTTATATTGATAACGCCAAAAAAACAAGAGTTTATCGCGCTCTAGTAATTGTCAGAAATTCTAACTCTAGACGCAAAAGTTTTTGAATTTGGAACATGATCAAATCAACTATCAACCAAATCATCCCAAAGGCTTTGCTTGGCACAAACATTTCTTAAAACCACAAAAACACATCAAACCAGAGGTATTATTGGGTATTTTATTGAAAACAACAAGAAAACCAAAAAAGCTAAAAGATACAAGTTGGGTTGTCTCCCAACGAGCGCTATCGTTTTACGCCCTTAGCTAGGCATAATACAAAGATCTCAAGTGTTGTCATCCTTGTTGGATGTTCCATAGGTTTGCCCTCATTATAGATACATAAGGCAATTTGATCTTTGTTCTAGGGAAGTGTTCCATGCCCTTTCTCAAGGGAAATTGGAATTTAATATTCCCTTGTTTCATATCAATCACTACACTAATCGTGCGTAAAAATGGTCTACCAAGTATAGTAGGGCAAGACGGATTACAATCAATGTCAAGAACAATAAATTCTATGGGTACATGGTTCCTATTTGCAAGAATAAGGACATCATTGATCCTTCCCAAAGGCTTTTTAATAGTTGGATCCGCCAAATGCAAATTAAGGGAACAATCTTCAATATTGGTAAGACTAAGAACATCACAAAGAGATTTCGGAATTGTGGAAATACAAGCACCCAAATCACATAAAGCATTGCACTCATAATTTTTTATCTTAATTTTTATGGTGGGTTCCCATTCATCATGTAATTTTCTAGGGATTGATACTTCAAATTCCAACTTATCTTCTAAAGCTTTCGTCATAGCATCAACAATACATTTAGTAAATGCTTTATTTTGTTCATAAGCATGAGGTGAATTTATCATGGATTGCATCAAGGAAATACAATAAATCAAAGAGCAATCATCATAATTGTGGATTGCATCAAGGAAATACAATAAATTAAAGAGCAATCATCATAATTGTGGATTGCATCAAGGAAATACAATAAATCAAAGAGCAATCATCATAAGCATGACTGTGCTTCTTCCAGACGGTTAGGCGTCATGGTCTAGAGCATCCAAGAGGAATTGTGGATCGCCGAGTGACCAAGTCTGTGAAGGTTCGGAAGTCACCTGAAGACTTACCATGAGTGATTGGGCGAGGTCTGTGTGACCTTAGCTCAAGGAGAATATGGTGAGGACTTGGTGTCTTGGACTGGGTGTCCGAGACTGTGTGTCCTCGGGTTTAAATACCTAGCTGCTCCAACCAGATGTACAACTGAGACAGCAGTTGGACTGGTCTACCAAATCATTGTCTTCACCAAGCTTATTGGTTCTATTTTCTCAACTCTTTCATTTCCTCATATCTGTGTTATGTGCTTGTTCATATCTATTTGAAGACTTTGACTGAAGACTTTCTCAATTTGCTCAGTTCAATTTCTTTAGTCTGTTTGTCTTCATCCTATGCTATCCTGTGTTTACGCTTTCTGTACTTTGTGTTTGTCTTCATATCTTCATGATGACCATGCTTGTATTCTGTCATGTTAACTTTTGAGTACTTATTCCGCTGCAAGTAGTTCTTCGCTAAGGAATTTCCTCAACAGCAAATTCCTCAGTGAAGAATTCATAAAAATCGCCTATTCACCCCCCTCTAGTCGATATAACGCACTTTCAAAATACGAGACTATAATAATTAAGATTGGATATAAATCAAGGAAAATCATATCATAAACTCACAATTCATTGGATCCCAACAAACACATCAAAAAAGTCATTACATCAAATAGATCTCCTGCCAGCCTTTGGTTGCATGTCTTTGATGCACTTGGCATAATCCGCCTCGTTAAAAGCGGACCCATCATCTTTATACTCTGGGAACTGCCAGCCTTTTTCAAGGGTCTAGTTCTGACTGATAAGCCCTTGCATGACTTATCCCGGTGATTGCTCATGCATGGGTGGCTGACTTCTTCAGCTCTCCAATTTGACAAGGCATTGTGGACAATTGATCCATTACATATTTGATGCATTGAGATGTTTTTTTTGCCATTGGATACGGCCACCAGAGTACGAAGACTACCAGCATATAATCTCTCTATCGAACTATAGACGGCTTTGAGCTTCATCGGCATATTTTTTTCCAAGGTTGGCACTCCTGGCACCTGTTATACATTCAAAACAAGAGCCGACAGGCGAGTTTACATCGTATTTAACAAGCCGCCGGGCGAGTTATTTCAATGGAGTGCAAATTTTACTTACCAAAGATGGCAGTAGTCATTTGAGAGATATGTTTCTTTAGGCCAGCTAATTCTACGGCTACCGACTTAAGCTGATTTTCAGCGCCTTCTGCATGCTTCAATAAAGAAGCCTTCTCCGATTCAAAGGCGGTTCTTTCAGCCTCAAAACCGGCCTTGATTTTTTTTCCTAGTCTTCCAAAGAAGAATTTAAGCTTGATTCCGCCTCGACGCATTCAAATTATTGAGTTTCTAGATTTTTCTTTAAGTCGGCCATGTTTGACTCGCCAGACTTAAAGCTTCATGTAGGCTCAAGAAGGAATTTGTTAAATCCAAGAAGGCAATATGAGTATGCTAGTCAACATTTGACAGAGATTTTAGGACAAATATATTCAAGTCCCAAACACATTGCAAGCAATATCCTTGGCACTTGGGGACTAATGAACGTCGTTCTCTTCAAAGAAGATCCGGTCAATCTTATAAAGCTAAGCCGTCCCTTGGGGGCTACGGGCGATTCTTCAAAATCGAAGACCCGACTCAGCCAAGCTAAGTCGGCCCTTGGGGGCTACAGATTAGTTCTATAAAATGGTTATAATAAAAGACCTGACTCATTTCATACATATAAGTCAGCCCTTGGGGCTACATGGCAAGTTTTTTCAAGTCTTTATCATATTCTGTGTTTTATATGATCAAGACTTGGGGAATAATGGATGGATATATAACAAGAGTGGAGTAAATATACCTCATACTTCTTCATCATGCCAGCCAGAGTGGCTTTCATATCCGGCTTGTCGCCAAGCAGCTTAAATAGCCGGAATGTAGTTCATCAGCACTGAGATTTTCAAAGTTTGGCGGTTCAAGTTTTAATTTACCCTTATTTAGAAAGGGTTCTTCCTCCATGGACGAGTGATTGGTTAGCACTGTTGAAACTTCGGGCGCCTTAAAAGTCGACCCTGTAGTGGCAATATCGTCAGCATTCTCTTCAAGAGGGATATTTTGAGTTGGCTTGTCAAGGGATGAAGAAGGAATATGGCTTGGTGGGTCAAGGTTATCCGCTGGGTTAAGATCAGTATCCATGGCTTCAGAAGCTAATACTTCAGCCTATGGGGTGGGTCATTTTGGTTCCTGTGATGTTCTTCATGATTATCAGTGTGGACCTCAGGGGTTATCAAAACCTGTTCTTCCGACTCAACAATTTTAGGGGCTTTGGAAGAGTCGCTAGTCTTCCTTTTCTTACTCTTGGCCTTGGTGCTATGGCTAAAACTGAAGAAAAAAATAAGGTGTATATGATAATGAGTTAAGCTATCAACAAGTTCAGTACAAATTCTTACCCCGCATTAATAACCATAGGAGGCAGCTGTGTGGTAGTGAGCCGCCTGAAGATGGTGATGACTCCTGATAATTGGAATCAGACGGGTTAAGAGGTCGTCTGATAAGGCATGTTTTAGGTAAGTATAAAGTTGTACTATGTGGCAAATCATTACGTCGCTTGCGAGACGGATCGTGAGACAACCCGGCCATCAGTTCGCCTGAGCTGCCACTTTGGGTTTGACGCCTTAACTCATGCTGAATTTTCTTTAGAATAAAGTGCAGATCTAAGTGAGCATCTGAATGAGAAAATCGTACTTTCCGGATGACCCGCTGTATTTTCTTAGGAGGTACAGAATCTGAGCCGAAAGAGATGGAAATTACCTTAATATTTTCACCCCGGCTTATAGCAGCCTCATCATAAGAAGAAGAGGCATCAGCTAATGCAATAAAGAGTCGGCTGATACATCTCCGTCGTATCCATAATTTTTTAATGTTCCTGGCCAATATTATTCATCATTTACATACTTTTGGCAATAATTTATATGATTTATTTGGACTAACTTACTGATCCAGTGCCCAGTGTCAGTTCATGTTTGTTGCATGTTTTTGTTTCACACAGTATCCATATCAAGCGAATTCCAAATGCAATAAAAATTTATGGAGAATTATTTTGGAATTCTGAATTTTGGGAGGTGGAATAAACGTAAACGGAGGCCCACGACATCCACAACCCACCAGGGTGCGCTACTCAGGTGTCTTGTGCCCTCCCCGTGAGTCGGTTGGGGCCCTTCTTCGGGCGCAAGAAAGATAATTTATGGGAAAATCGTGTAATTTCAGCGCAATCAGAGTTACGGATCTCCGGGAATTTAAGAAATGGTGAAGGGCGAGAAAACAGGAACACGAAACAGAAGAGAACAGAGAGACAAATCGAATCTCGGAGGGCTTCTCACCCCTCCGCCACCATGGAGGCCATGAACCAGAGGGGGAACCCACCTCCCATCTTGGGAGGAGGTTAATGAATAAGAAGGAGGAAGGGTCTCTCTCCCTCTCTTCTGGTGGCGTCGGAGTGCCCCCGGGGCTAGGATCGTGATGGCGATCTAAATCAACAATCTTGCTACCATCAACACCAACTTTCTCCCCCTCTATGCAGTGGTGTAACACCCCTTCTCCCCGCTGTAATCTCTACTTAAACATGGTGCTCAATTCTATATATTATTATCCAATGATATGTGGTTATCCTATAATGTTTGAGTAGAACTATTTTGTGCTATGGGTTGATAGATGATCATGATTGGTTTGAGTCGTATATTTTATTTTGGTGCTGTCCTACGGTGCCCTCCGTGTCATGCAAGCGGAGGGATCCCCGATGTGGGGTGTTGCAATACGCTCTTGGTTCGCTTATCGTGGGTGGCATGAGTGACAGAAGCACAAACACGAGTTTGGGGGTCATTGCGTATGGGATAAAGAGGATTTGATGCTTAATGCAATGGTTGGGTTTTACGACCTTAATGATCTTTATTAGTTGCCGATGCTTGCTAGAGTTCCAATCGTAAGTGAATAGGGTCCAAGTAGAGAAAGTATGTTAGCTCATGCCTCTCCCTCATATAAAATTACAACAATGAACACTCGTTTAGTTATCGGTCACCTAGGGACAAATGACTTTCTTATTTGACAAAATCTATCTACATTTATTCTCTGGAAAATTTATTCATAGTTTTATTCTCGCAAAGTACTTCTAGATTGTGACGCCCCAACACCGATGTTCCAAAGGACTTCCATATATTTCTTGATCGCCGTGTGTTTTATTTGCTTGCTCTATTTTATTTATTCATTGCATCATGTCATCATGATCATCTCATTAATTTTTGCAACTCAAATAAATAAATTGGATGGATCTTCAGTCCATTTAAATTGAGGGATATTCACAATGGTGATTTCTCTTTATAACATATCCTCCTAATAATTATAGGGAGCTATGATAAATATTCCATTCTTTAGGAATAAACCATAGCACACTTACATTTTAAGTTCCATGCATTTTCTATCTCAATTCACTGCCTCAAACTTTGCCATCAATTCTTATCTCTTTTATCTAGGCTCCTCCTAAATTTCAACATTTTGGACCTACCAAATACCCACTTCTTTCTACTCAGTTCAATTAAATTCAAATGAGTTTGAATCAACTTCATGCCATGATCACTTATATTTTTCCTTGGATCACATTTTTTTTAACAAGTTCAAGGAAATTTGTTTCGTGCACAAACTCTTTCTTGAACCCTCTATTTCTTATCTTTGGAGTTATGTTTTTTTGTCAAATAGAAGAAGTGTAGAGAGAGAGAAGAGAGCCAGCCCAACTGGGCCTCCCAGCTGCCACAGTCGGCCCAAGGCCCAGCTCGCCCCAACTCTTAAACTAGCCCCCCTCGCTTGATCCTCACACTCGCCCTCGTTCCCTTACAGCGCTGCCACCTCTCGTCCTTCCCGATCCCCTCGCTCCCTTACCATGTCCGAACCCGTCGGTCGCCTTGCCGGCCGTTCCTTGTGTCGCCGCGTCGCCATGGCTCCGTGCCCTCCTCTGCGCCGCCTCCATCGCGCCAAAGCCGACGCCGGCCACTTCCTCCCTTGCCGCCACCTCGGCCCCTGCAGGAGTTCCTACACGCAACGCAGTTGCCGGCACCCGCCTCACCCAGGCCTTCTCCGACCGTTGACCCCGCCATGCCGCTGTTCCAACAGCCAGCAGATGTCGCCGCCGAGGTGTTGCCTCGTTTGCTCAAGTGCTAGAGGCCCCGCGATCCTCCCGCTCGTCTGCATCCGCCTCTCCTTCTCCAGCTCACGTGTTCTCCTCTGACCTCTCTCTTCAAGTTCTCAACCACCTCGCCATCGACCGCTACCTCGCCTTCATGACCCGAATTTTCTTAGATCCGGCCATCTACGATGCCTCCTCGCCGGATCCCGCTATCAAGTCCCCGTCCGCGTCGCCCGCGCGTGCTCCATCACCGGGTCAAGCCGCCGGCGCCCTGCTTCCTCTGATCGCGACCCCACCTTCATCCGCCATGGGAGCCAAGGCCACAGCCTACTACTGCCATGCACAACCTCTGTTGCTGCCCTGTTTGCTTGGGTTCTCCGCACCATCGACCCAAGGTGACTATCACCATCGAGACTCCTTATCCACCCGTGCTACTGTCGCTGGTTACAAAACCATCATCTCTCACACCTCCTTATGCGTCCCACACGTAGCCTCGGCCTCGTGCTGTTGTCTCCTTATCCACCCGTGATACTGTCGCTGGTTACAAAACCATCATCTCTCACACCTCCTTATGCGTCCCACACGTAGCCTCGGCCTCGTGCTGTTGTCACGGTACCTGCCCGAACAGATGCAATTTTGGATCGGAAGTATGCTTCGGATTCGTCAAGACCCTCATGTACGACTACACGATGTGACGCCAAGTATCACGACGACCGTGTACCACTACCGTCGCCGAGGACCGATAGCACCACTACTTCCACTATCGTCGACCCTTGAAGACCCCGTGGACATCAAGTTCTTTACCACGAACCCGAACATGTACGGAAGGTGTACGACTACGAATGTGTACCACTACTTCCCACGACGACCCCTTAATGACTACTTCCACCACAAACTCCAACCGCTCTGAAAACACACGCTTCGAAGGTATAACCATCAAAACGATGACTCGTGGACGAATGCATGTGTGATGTATGAGTTGAACCGTGTGTTTGCAATGTGTCCGAATTTTCGCTTGCCATGTCACCAACACATGGGAACCCGGTATCCGGGAGCACCCCACCATCTTGCACGACATGCCCACATCAACCCTTTCTTTTGCATCGACATCTCGATTAGTTGTCGGACCATCGGAATGTTGCCGTGGCACCGTTTCCATTTTCGCCGCCATGACACCCCTTACTTTCCGTCGTCGTGACCAAATGCCCCATACAATCTTCATGTCAACTTTTAACTAAAATTGCATAAAACTTGTATATGTCATCTGCATCATGGTAACAACATTTAAAATGTTTAAAATTGTTGTTTGCATTAAAAATTGCTATATGCACATGGGGATTTTCCAGAATTGTTGTTTGTTATTTCCGGCCTCATTTAATATGCCTAAAAGTGTAGTTTACTCATGCTTCACCTCTTGCCATGTTAACTGACATTTAAACTTGTTGTGCACATAAATGAGAGCGAACTAAATATGTGAATGTGGTGTTCATCAATATGCAACTCGTTGCATATTGAGCTCCACTTAATTTGTAGTATTGTTTGTTGCACTTGCCATGCTTATTTAAATCGGACATGCATCATACTTGTTTGTGCATCATGCCATGGTTATGTTTGTGTTTACCATGTTGATTGCTTCTTTCCGGTTTGCTTCTCTCGTTAGCTTCGGTTTTGTTCCGGAGTTGTGAGGATTCGTTCCACTACGTCCGTTTGTCTTCTTCATGGACTCGATCTTCTTCCTAGCGGGATTTCATGCAAGATGACCGTTCCTTGATATGACCTCAATATTTTCTTTGCTAGTTGTCTTGCTCTATCGCCATGTCGTCCTACCTATCTATTTTCTTGTCAGCCTCCTACATTGCCATGAAAGCTCTAACCACCTTCCTAGCAAACCGTTGATTTGATAAGATACGCTTTTGCTCAGCCCCTCTTATGGCGTTGTTAGTTGTAGGTGAAGTTGAAGATTTCTCCATGTCGGAACATGGATATTTTGGCATATCACAACATCTCTTATTTAATTAATGCACCTATATACTTGGCCATGGGTGGAAGGCTTGGCATTTTGCTCGGTGTTTTGTTCCACTCATGCCGCCTTAGGATCCGATAAACCGGTGTTATATTTGTTCCTTGATTTTGTGTTCCTAACACGGTTGGGGTTTATGGCCCCCCCTTGATAGTTCACTTTGAATAAAACTGCTCCAGCAAGGCCCAACATTGGTTTTACCATTTGCCTAATAGCTAAAAACTTGCATAGGGAGTAATTAACCTGAGGATTCTTAATCAACAACCTGGGTCAGTGCTTCGCATGAGTGTTGGTCCAAACTACAGCACTTTGCGGGGCCGCCCCTTGGCAACTTGGGGTATTTTGGCTCCCGTACGTGTCGCTCATCCGATCGTGGCCTGAGATGAGATACGCGCGGCTCCTATCGGGGTGTCGGCACGTCGGGAGGTCTTGCTGAACTTGTTTTAACATCGTCGAAATATCTTGTGCACCAGGATTCCAATTCTGATTGGGTTGTCCCCAAGATGGAGGTTTTACCTCTGCTGATCGTGAGAGCTTGTGATGGGCTAAGTTGGGACACACCTGTAGGATGATACGTCCATTTTGCATCATGTTTTCTTACTGTTATTGACAATGTTTTTATCCATAATAATGTTTTTTGGAGTAATTCTAATGCCTTTTCTCTCATACTTTGCAAGGCACACACCAAGAGGGAGAATTCTGGCAGTTGGAAATCTGGACTTGAAAAAGCTATGTCAGGCCACCTATTCTGCACAACTTCAAATGAGCTGAACTCCACGAGGATTTTTATGGAATATTTAAGAAATATTGGAGTCAATAAACACCAGAGGAGGCCACCAGGTGGGCACAACCCACCTGGGCGCGCCAGCCCCCTAGCGCGCCCTCGTGTATCGTGGCCTCCTCGGCCCACCTCCGGTGCCCATCTTCTGGTATATAAGCGATGTTGACCTAGAAAAAAATCAGAAAAATACTTTCGGGATGGAACGGCGCCGCCTCGAGGCGGAACTTGGGCAGGAGCACTTTCGCCCTCCGACGGAGCGATTCCGCCGGGGGAGATTCCCTCCCGGAGGGGGAAATAATCGTCATCATCATCACCAACTACTCTCCCATCTTGGGGAGGGTAATCTCCATCAACATCTTCACCAGCACCATCTCATCTCAAACCCTAGTTCATCTCTTGTATTCAATCTTGTTACCGGAACTATAGATTGTTGCTAGGGGTGACTAGTAGTGTTGATTACATCTTGTAGGTGATTACTATATGGTTTATTTGGTGGAAGATTATATGTTCAGATCCATTATGCATATTAATACCCATCTGATCTTGAGCATGTTCCTCACTTGTGAGTAGTTACCTTTGTTCTTGAGGCCACGGGAGAAATCATGTTGCAAGTAATCATGTGAATTTGATATGTGGTCGATACTTTGATAGTATGTATGTTGTGATTCCCTTAGTCGTGTCATGTGAACGTCGACTACATGATACTTCACCATATTTGGGCCTAAGGGAATGCATTGTTGAGTAGTAAATAGATGGTGGGTTGCGAGAGTTACAGAAACTTAAACCCAATTTATGCGCTATTTCGTAAGGGGCCGATTGGATCCTATAGTTTAATGCCTTGGTTAGAATTTATTCTTAATACTTTTCTCGTAGTTGCGGATGCTTGCTGGAGGGTTAATAATAAGTAGGAGGTTTTTTCAAGTAAGAACAACACCTAAGCACCGGTCCACCCACATATCAAATTATCAAAGTAGAAGCACAAGTCAAACCAACATGATTAAAGTGAATAGATGAAATTCCCGTGTACCGTCAAGAATGCTTTGTTTACTATAAGAGACCATTTTGGCCAGCCCTTTGCCTCAAAAGGATTGGGCTACCTTCATGCATACTTGTTACAATTATTGTTACTTGCTCGTTACAAATTACCTTGCTATCAAACTAGTCGCTACTTACAATTTCAGTACTTGCAGACACTACCTTACTGAAAACTACTTGTCATTTCCTTTTGCTCCTCATTGGGTTCGACACTCTTACATATTGAAAAGAGCTACAATTGATCCCCTATACTTTTGGGTCATCAAGGCTATTTTCTGGAACCGCTGCCGGGGAGTGAAGCGCTTCTGGTAAGTGGAAATTGGTAAGGAAACATTCATATAGTGTGCCACAATTCTTTGAGGGTTTTGTTAGGGGTATCTTCACCTCGTCTGGGACCACAATTAGCTACCCCACAACCCGTTGCACCTACTAAAAATATTGAATATGAAATCCCTTCGGTTATGATAGAACAACTACTAGCTAATCCTTATGTAGGAGATGGAACAGAACATCCTGATATGTACTTGATATATGTGGAACAAATTTGTGGATTGTTTAAGCTTGCATGTGTCCCCAGGGATAAAGTTATGAGGAAGATTTTCCCTTCATAAGGGAAAAAGCATTAGCATGGTATAGGCTATGCGATGAATTTGGATCTTGGAATTGGAACCGATTGAAAATGGAGTTCCACCACAAAAATTACCCTATGCATCTAGTTCATCGTGATCGGAATTATAAATATAATTTTTGGCCTTGTGGAAGAGAAAGTATCACTCTAGGTTGGGGAGACTTAATTCAATGTTATATTCATGCCCCAATCATGAGCTCTCAAGAGAAATTATTATCCAGAATATTTATGCTCGGCTTTCTCATAATGATCGATCCATGCTTGATACTTCTTGTGTTGGTTCTTTTATGAAGAAAACTATAGAATTCCGGTGGCATCTTTTGGAAAGGATTAAACACAACTATGAATATTGGGAACTCGAGAAGGTAAAGAGTCAGGTATAAAACTTAAGTATGATTGTGTTAAAAAAATTATGGATACTGATGCTTTTCAAAAGTTTAGCACTAAATATGGACTTGACTCTGAGATAGTAGCCTCCTTTTGTGAATCATTTGCTACTCATGTTGAACTCCCTAAAAAGAAGTGGCTTAAATATCACCCACCTATTAAAGAAGAAATTAAAGAACTGGTACCAGTTAAAGAAGAAACTATACTTTATCATGTTGATCCAGTTGTTCCTTCTGCTTATATTGAGAAACCACCTTTCCCTGCTAGGATAAAGGAACATGCTAAAGTTTCAACTATGGTTAGAACACCTAAACCAGATGAGCAAAGTAAAGTAGAGCCTAATATTGCTTTGCTAAAGGATCTCTTGGAAGAAAATGTAGATGTGCGTGTCATTTGCTTTAATGAAGAAGCTGCTACAATTGCCAAACCTAATGAAAGGGACAAACATAGACCCATTGTGGGCGTGCCTGTTATTTCTGTCAAGATAGGAGATCATTGCTATCATGGTTTATGTGACATAGGTGCTAGTGTGAGTGCTATTCCCTACTCTTCATACCAAGAAATTATGAATGACATAGCACCTGCAGAAATAGAAAATATTGATGTCACTATTAAACTTGCTAATAGAGATACTATATCACCAATTGGGATTGTTAGAGATGTTGAGGTCTTGTGCGGGGAAATAAAATATCCTACTGATTTTCTTGTTCTTGGTTCCCCACAAGATGATTTATGCCCCATTATCTTTGGCAGACCTTTCTTGAACACTGTTAATGCTCAAATAAATTGTCAGAAGCAAACTATCGGTGTTAATTTTGGTGATGAGTCTCATAAGTTTAATTTTTTCCAAGTTTAGTAGGAAACTTCATGAAAAAGAATTGCCTATTAAGGATGAAATTATTGGTCTTGCTTCTGTTGATGTGCCTCCTACTGATCCTTTAGAGCAATATTTACTAGACCATGAAATTGATTCACATATGCATGAAAGAAATGAAATAGATAAAATTTTCTTTGAACAACGCCCCCTACTTAAACACAATTTGCATATTGAAACTGTTGGAGGTCCACCTCCACCTAAAGGGGATCCTGTGTTTGAATTTAAACAATTGCCAGACACTTTGAAATATGCTTATCTTGATGAAAATAAAATATATCATGTTATTATCAGTGCTAACCTTTCGGAACAAGAAGAAGAAAGATTATTGAAAGTTCTAAGGAAGCACCGAGCTGCAATTGGATATACTCTTGATGATTTAAAGGGCATTAGTCCCACTCTATGTCAGCACAAAATTAATACGAAACCTAATGCTAAACCAGTTGTTGATCACCAACGTCGGTTAAATCCGAAAATGAAAGAAGTGCTAAGAAATGAAATATTGAAACTTCTGGAAGTAGGTATAATCTATCCCATAGCTGATAGTAGATGGGTAAGTCCTATACATTGTGTCCCTAAGAAAGGAGGTATAACTGTAGTTCCTAATGATAAGAATGGACTTATTCCACAAAGAATTGGCACGGGCTATAGAATGGTAATCAATTTCATAAAATTAAAAAAAGCTACTAGAAAATATCATTACGCTTTGCCTTTTATTGATCAAATGCTTGAAAGATTATCTAAGAACACACACTTTTGCTTCCTTGGTGGATATTCTGGCTTTTCACAAATACATGTTTCTCAACCTGATCAAGAAAAAACCACTTTTACTTGTCCATTTGGAACTTATGCTTACAGACGTATGCCTTTTGGCTTATGTAATGCACGTGCCACCTTCCAAAGATGCATAATGGCTATATTATCTGACTTTTGTGAAAAGATTGTTGAGGTTTTCGTGGATGACTTTTATGTTTATGGGAAGTCTTTTGATGATTGTTTAAGCAATCTTGAGCGAGTTTTGCGAAGATGTGAACAAACAAATCTCGTCTTCAATTGGGAGAAGTGCCACTTTATGGTTAATGAAGGAATTGTTTTGAGTCATAAAAGTTTTGAAAGAGGTATTGAAGTGGACCAAGCTAAGGTTGATGCAATTGAGAAAATGCCAAGTCCTGAGGACATCAAAGGTATTCGTAGTTTCCTAGGTCATGTTGGTTTCTATAGGAGATTTATCAAAGAATTCTCTAAAATTTCTAGGCCTCTTACTAGTCTCTTGCAAAAGGATATTCCTTTTGTTTTTTATGATGATTGTATTGAAGCCTTTGAAACACTTAAGAAAGCCGTAATATCTGCACCTATTGTTCAACCACCTGATTGGAACTTGCTATTTGAAATTAGTTGTGATGCTAGTGATTATACCGTTGGTGCTGTTCTAGGACAAAGAGTTGATAAGAAATTGAATGTTATTCATTATGCTAGTAAAACTCTAGACAGTGCTCAAAGAAATTATGCTACAACTAAAAAAGAATTCTTAGCAGTGGTGTTTGCTGGTCATAAATTTAGACCTTATATTGTTGACTCTAAAGTAACTATTCACACAGACCATGCTGCTATTAAATATCTTATGGAAAAGAAAGATGCTAAGCCTAGACTTATTCGTTGGGTCCTCTTGTTGCAAGAATTTGATCTACATATCATTGATAGAAAAGGAGCTGAGAACCCGGTAGCTGATAAATTGTCTAGGCTTGAAAATGTGCTTGATGACCCACAACCTATTGATGATAGTTTTCCTGATGAGCAGTTAGCTGCAATAAATGTTTCTCATAGTACACCTTGGTATGTTGACTATGCTAATTACATTGTTGCTAAATATTTGCCACCTAACTTTACTTACCAAAAAAAGAACAAATTCTTCTATGATTTAAGACATTACTTTTGGGATGACCCACATCTTTATATAAAAGGAGTAGATGGCATTATTAGGCGTTGTGTACCTGAGCATGAACAAGGACAAATCCTACGGAAATGTCACTCTGAGTCTTATGGAGGGCATCATGCTTGAGATAGAACTGCTCACAAGGTATTGCAATCGAGATTTTATTGGCCTACTCTCTTCAAGGGTGCCCGTAAGTTTGTCTCATCTTGTGATGAATGCCAAAGAATAGGTAATATCGGTAAGCGTCAAGAAATGCCTATGAATTACTCACTTGTTGTTGAACCATTTGATGTTTGGTGATTTGATTACGTGGGACCTTTTCCTTCCTCTAATGGGTATACACATATTTTGGTTGCTGTTGATTATGTTTCTAAATGGGTAGAAGCTATTCCAACTAGTAGTGATGATCACAACACCTCTATAAAAATTCTTAAGGAAGTTATTTTCCAAAGGTTTGGAGTCCCTAGATATTTAATGACTGATGGTGGTTCACACTTTATTCATGGTGCTTTCCGTAAAATGTGTGCTAAGTATGATGTTAACCATAGAATTGCATCACCTTATCATCCTCGGTCTAGTGGTCAAGTTGAACTTAGCAACAGAGAACTAAAATTAATTTCGCAAAAGACTGTTAATAGGTCTAGGAAGAATTGGTCTAAGAAGTTAGATGATGCACTTTGGGATTATAGAACAGCATATAAAAATCCTATGGGTATGTCTCCTGATAAAATGGTCTATGGAAAAGCTTATCATTTGCTTCTTGAGTTAGAACATAAAGCATATTGGGTGGTTAAAGAACTCAACTATGATTTCAAACTTGCCGGTGAAAAGAGTTTATTTTATATTAGCTCATTAGATGAATGGAGAACCCAAGCTTATGAAAATGCAAAGTTATTCAAAGAAAACATTAAAAGATGGCATAACAAAAGAATCAAAAAAGCGTGAGTTTAAAGTCGGAGAATATGTTCTTTTGTACAACTCTCGTTTCAGATTTTTGCAGGGAAGCTCGTCTCAAAATTGGAAGGCCCATATGTCATCAAGGAGGTTTACAGGTCTCGGGCCATCAAAATAAATAATTCTGAAGGTACTAACCCGAAGGTTGTCAATGGGCAACGAATAAAGTATTATATCTCAAGTACGCCCATTAATGTTGAAAGTAATATTATCCAAACTTTGACACCGGAAGAGTACATAAAAGAGTCCTTACGGAACACTAAAGAACCATGAAAATAAGGATGTAAATGATATGGTAAGTAAACGGACTCCAAAAAATCCACAAAAATATTTTCTATCAGTTTTGGTATATTTAAAATTTTGGAAATAAAGAAACTTCCAGGGTGCGTCCCCTGTTGAGCACAATACACCAGGGTGCGCCAGGCATGCCTGACGCGCCCAGGTGGGATGTGCCCACCTCGGGCACCTTTTGGACTCAGTTTTTCTACAGCTTGCTTCTTTCCCAAGATAAACATTATGTATATACTCCCCAAACCTGTTCACCACCGTATGGCAGAGAAATCTTCTGTTTTCTTTTCTTGCTGTTTTCGGTCAGATCTACCAAGCTAGACATCATGTCTTCCTCCTCCTCCAACTTCATGAAAGAAGATGGTTGGCTGATGAAGATCGAGACGGAGAGGGAGGAGCATACAGACGTCATCAATGGAGAATTGAGTATCGGGTATGGGCACTCCCCTTGGCTTCCACCAAGCTTGGGGGAGGTGCCCCGGTATCATATCATCCCACTATCTTTTTGCTTTTACTTATTTTAGTTCAATATTTTGCTTAGATGAATAAAGTTTAGTTCTATCTTTTCTTGTTTGAGAGTTTGCTTAGTGATCCATCCTTGTTACCATGTGCAAGATATATAATAAAGTGTAGATATAATTTTTGCTTTCTTTATTTTCATGCTGCAAATAAAGAAAAGAAATAAAGGAAAGAAATAAATCAATATGATCATATACTAATCCTATGGTAGGTGATAGCACCACATAAGGTAAAGTATAAGTAGTAAATTTTGTTAGAGATTGACGAACATAGAATTGGTCAATGATGCAACTCATGAAAGAATTAATAAGGGAAGAGAAGATTCACACATAAATATACTATCCAAGAAATCTTTTGTGATTGTGAGCCCCCATCAAAATATTATATGCCAAAATTGTTGACTTTGGACAAGAAAGACAACTTAATGATTTATGTTTGCTCATATTCACATAGAAGTCATAGTCATAGATCCTTTAACATGTGGTGCTTGCCCAATATCTTTCCAGCCGAAAATTCTGCACTAAGTAGAGATACTACTTGTGCATCCAGAAACCCTTAAACCCAAACATTTTTCGAGAGTCCACCATACCTACCTATGGATTGAGTAAGATCCTTCAAGTAAGTTGTCATCGGTGCAAAAAGACAATAAAAATTGCTTCTAAATATGTGAGATCATTTAGTGTAAGAGAAAATTGAGCGTTGTACGAACATGGATGACAAAGAATAAAAGCTACAGACTGCATAATAAAGGTTGTCATCTTAAGGGGCAATATAATGTGATGTTCTTTTGAACTAAGGGATTGAGCATGCAAACAAATAAGCGCATGGCAACCTCTGCTTCCCTCTGTGAAGGGCCTGTCTTTTACTATTATGCAAAGAGTCAAAGTTTTCCCTCCTTCCTCTTTTATTTTTATCCTTTGGCAAGCATCATGTGGTGAGGAAAGATCTAGGCACCTATGTCCAGCTGAATATGGGTGGCATGAGTTATTATTGTTGACATCACCCTGGAGGTGAGTATGTTGGGAGGCTACCGGGAAAACTGATCCTCGAGCACCTATGGGACCGGCGGACCGAGCCCCTTTCGGTTCGGCGGGGGGCGGAGATCGCACGAAGAGCAGATTGAGGCGAAGCACACGAGCAGTTTACCCAGGTTCGGGCCGCACGGATGCGTAAAACTCTACTCCTGCTTTGTGGTTTGTATTGAGTTCTTGCTCGGGAGCGCTGAGTGCTACAGTACACACCAGCAGCTAACGAGACCGAGCGTGAGTGTTCTTCTCTTCTTGTGTCCGTCCTCGTCTACGTTGCGCATGGGCCTCCTTTTATATGCTCAAGGGGTCACCGACAGGTGGCAACGTAGACAAGGGTAAAAATGGAAAGGTGTTGCGGTTGGTACAACTACCTGTACAGTGTAACATACCTAACCCTGACGGCAGGGGACAAGGGCATTAAATGCCCGTCTGCGTCGCCCAAATAGTGCAAAAGGGACCGTCAGGGACGCCACCGCTTGCCACGATGGCAATCTTGTCAGGGACGCTTGCCACCGCGCACCGCTGGCTGCGCAGCCTCCCGCCACGTACGCCTGGAATGGTCCCAGAGCGACACGTTGGTGGATGTGCTGGAGCGTGGGTACAGAGTGGTAGCTTGCCGCGGCAAGCGCCTTGCCGCGGTTGATGTCTTGTCGCGTTCGGGAGCTTGCCGCTCACCGGGCCTTGCCGGGACGTGTGGCGCGTCGCGGCAAGTTCCTTGAGATGCCTTGGTTGGCCTTCCCGGCAAGCTCCTCTTGTTGGGGTCTTGTCTCCTTGGCTTAAATACTTTGTTCTTGAATGGCTCCAAAGGAACCACGGAGGACCTTGGCGGTCACCCGGCAAGCCTTGCCGCGGGGTGCTGCGACTGCCCGTGCACAAGTTCGGGACACTAGGGTACCCCTACTCTAGTACACCGACAGGAGCCCCAGGGCCTGGGCCATACACGGTGCCGAGCGCTGTTGGGCCAGGCCCAAAACAGGGCACGGGCATGCGCGGCCTGGGTTACGCCGTATCTCACTCCGTATCCACCGCGCCCTCCCCGAACGGCACGCGTTGATTGCGGCGTCGTGGGAGAGATCGTGGGTGGTTTCTATATTCGGAAAGGCGGAACGTCCGCCCCCTCCCTCCTTATTAGCAGGGGAAACAGGGGCAGTTCGCCCATCCGTCAGTTGCTACTCCAACCTCGGAAACCTCCGCCGCTCCCCTTCTTCCCAAAGCTGAAAGAGAGCAGCGCTCCGCCCCCCATCACCACCGGCACCACCAATGCCGTCGACCTCCCCCGCCACTTCCGCCATGGCTCTGAAAGCCGAGAAGGGGAAGGTCGTGAAGTCGGCTGAGGCGCAGCAGCTCGGGGCGCTCCGAAAGGAGCGGGCAATCTCCCCCCCCCCCCCC
>LR738711.1:528476407-528499243 GCA_902687465.1 Secale cereale | reverse complement strand
CCCCCAAGCTCGCTGCGAGGGAGCTGAGGGAGTACTACTACCTCTTCTGGTCGACGGAGACGCGGGCGCACCCGCGCACGAAGGTACTTCCAGCCGTCGCTTGGAAAATGGCTCCAACTGGATATCCCTTCTTCGCCTTGTTCTTCTACTGCGGGCTCTGCCCGCCTTTCTCTGAGTTTTTCTGCGATATTATGAACACCTACGAGTTCCGCCTCCTTGACTTCACCCCCAATGTTGTTCTGACCATGGCAGTTTTCCCACATCTCTGCGAAAACTTTGTCAGAGTCTATCCAAATGTAGCCCTTTTTCGCCACTTCTTTATGCCCCGAGTTGAGAGAGGAGAGCCTTTATCCGGTGGAATCGCCTGGATCTCGAGAGCCGGTAAGAAGGACGCTTATCTGGAGGGAGAGTTCCGCAGCAAGTGGGAGGAATGGAGAGCAGACTGGTGCTGGATTGTCGAGGAGAACCCGCATCCGTTTACCGCCCGGCGCCAAGCCCCAGTAGCGCGCGGCAACGATTGGAGCAACGTGGCCCCGGAAGATGACAGGCTGAAGATTGCCGTCACCCGGATCCAACGCCTCAGGCTTGCCGGGCTCACTTTAGGCGTTGTCGGCGCAGATTTCCTTCGCCGCCGCGTCGCCCCCCTGCAGGAGAGGAGGAGACCCGCCTGGGAGTTCAAGAATGCGGCGGACATCATGAGGCTGCGCCCGGGCCTCAACTTCAACTTCACTGTTCTGGAACTTAACGCGATGCTCCAGGAGCTATTCAAGTACGACCCTCAACATCCCGAAGTGTTCAGGTTGCTGAAGGACGTCGTTCCGCTGTGCAACAACTCCTCGCTCGACCACATCCGTGCAATGATGCCGCTGTGCGACTCGCACGGAATCGTCCCAACTTGGCAAGAGCCTGAAGATGTCGTCGTGCAGGAGTTCTTTGACGGCTTGGTAGAAAAGACGGTCCGCTCCGACGAAAAGAAAAGCCTCACCCGCGACACCACCGATGCGGAGATGAAACGCATCGCCACTAGACTGGAAGAGGCGGCGGCAGCCGCGGCCGCGGGCGAGTTTGGATTCACCGTGGAGGAGGCAGAGGCAGCAGAGGCGGCAAGCCTTGCCGAGCGAGAGGGGCTTGCCGGCGAGGAGGAGCTTGATGGGCATGACGTCGAGTCGAGCGAGCCCGCCGAGGATACGAGTGGCTCGTTGGAGATCGACTCCTCTTCCTCCTCATCTTCAGGCAGCTCGCCGCAAGCAGAGCCCCCAGCCCCACCAAGAAGGCGTCTCTGCAAGGCCGGGGACGTAGCGGAGCGGTAGACGAGTCGACAGCCGCCGCGCCGCGCGACACGCTCCACCACGGCAAGTAATGTTGCCGCGGGAGCACCTCTCGCTGCTGCGGCAACTGGAGCAGGGTCTTCTCGGATCACCGCTTCTGCTCCTACCGCTTCTCATGCCGCGGTGGCAGCCGGAGCGGGGTCATCTCAGACCACCGCCACTGCTCCCGCCAAGCGGCCAAGGGAGCCTACTCCTCCGCCTCCTCGCGCCGGATGTGAGCCGGGCTTCGACTTCTCCGCGCTCAGCTCCGAGGAGGAAGAAGAAGATTAAGATTCTTGTTGTACTTGTATTTCTTCAATTCTTGCTGTTTTGTCTTGTATCTCATTTGCCTTACTCCGAACTTATCCCTTTTCAAGACTCTGGCCCAGAGAGCGGCGAAAAGAGCCAAGGTCCCGGCGAGGAGAGAGGAGGTGATCATCGTCGAGGACGAACCCACCGAGACCACCTTGCCGGACCCGGCAACTAATCTTCAGAGCAACCCCCAGCGCAGCCCCCAGCGTAAGTATATGGTTCACTTTCCGCTGTTAGGCGCGCGTGGATGCTCTTTCTTTGCTGGCATCTGATTTTGGTTTGTGTAGGAGCAGAGCAGCCCCACCAGGAGCGCCCGGAGACCGCCCCCGACATGCCATCTGCTTCGACTACGCCGCCAAGGGAGAGTTCTCCGGCAAGGGACTCTCCGGCAAGGGAGGGTTCTCCGCCAAGGGAGAGTTCTCCGGCAAGGAAGAGTCCTCCGGCAAGGGAGAGTTCTCCGGCAAGGGATAGCACCAGCGGCCCCCGGCGGCCAAAGATGCCGGGAAAACTGATCCTCGAGCACCTATGGGACCGGCGGACCGAGCCCCTTTCGGTTCGGCGGGGGGCGGAGATCGCACGAAGAGCAGATCGAGGCGAAGCACACGAGCAGTTTACCCAGGTTCGGGCCGCACGGATGCGTAAAACCCTACTCCTGCTTTGTGGTTTGTATTGAGTTCTTGCTCAGGAGCGCTGAGTGCTACAGTACACACCAGCAACTAACGAGACCGAGCGTGAGTGTTCTTCTCTTCTTGTGTCCGTCCTCCTCTACGTTGCGCATGGGCCTCCTTTTATATGCTCAAGGGGTCACCGACAGGTGGCAACATAGACAAGGGTAAAAATGGAAAGGTGTTGTGGTTGGTACAACTACCTGTACAGTGAATCATACCTAACCCTGACGGTAGGGGACAAGGGCAGTAAATGCCCGTCTGCGTCGCCCAAATAGTGCAAAAGGGACCGTCAGGGACGCCACCGCTTGCTACGATGGCAATCTTGTCAGCGCCGCTTGCCACCGCGCACCGCTGGCTGCGCAGCCTCCCGCCATGTACGCCTGGAATGGTCCTAGAGCGACACGTTGGTGGATGTGCTGGAGCGTGGGTACAGAGTGGTAGCTTGCCGCGGCAAGCGCCTTGCCGCGGTCGATGTCTTGTCGCGTCCGGGAGCTTGCCGCTCACCGGGCCTTGCCGGGACGTGTGGCGCGTCGCGGCAAGTTCCTTGAGATGCCTTGGTTGGCCTTCCCGGCAAGCTCCTTTTGCCGGGGTCTTGTCTCCTTGGCTTAAATACTTTGTTCTTGAATGGCTCCAAAGGAACCACGGAGGACCTTGGCGGTCACCCGGCAAGCCTTGCCGCGGGGTGCTGCGACTGCCCGTGCACAAGTTCGGGATACTAGGGTACCCCCTACTCTAGTACACCGACAGAGGCGAATCTATAAGCCCCTATCTTTCTATGTGTCCGGTTGAAACATTTTCCTGATGTGTATGCGGTGAGTGTTAGCAATCATAGAAGACTGTATGATGGTTGAGTATGTGGACTTGCCTAAAGGCTCCGATACGTGACCCTTCCTGAAAAGATGATGAATTGTAGTTGCAAAAGTTGACTGAATACATAGTTTGTTGGTTTCTAACAGAGTTTATGCTTCATACTTTGATTATGTGATGAATTGTTACCGATTCATGTGAAGTATATGTTGCAAGTTCAATGATAAAAGTCCTATGTTTAATTTTATTGCTGTTATTAATAATCAACATGATGCTTCTATGTCCGTATGTTGTTTTTATAGACACCTCTCTCTCTCAAAGCACGTGGACATGTTTTTCGATTTTGGTTTTTGCTTGAGGAAAAGCGAGGTCTAAGTTTGGGGGAGGTGACGCGTCCATTTTGCATCATTTTTTCTTACTGTTTTTTACAACGTTTTTATCCATAATAATGCTTTTTGGAGTAATTCTAATGCCTTTTCTCTCATAATTTGCAAGGTACACACCAAGAGGGAGAATTCTGGCAGCTCGAAATCTAGACCTGAAAAAGCTACGTCAGGCCACCTATTCTGCACAACTCCAAATGAGCTGAAACTCCGCAAAGATATTTTATGGAATATTTAAGAAATATTGGAGTTAATAAACACCAGAGGGGGGCCACCAGGTGGGCATAACCCACCTGCACGCGCTAGGGGGGCCTGGTGTATTGTGGCCTCCTCGGCCCACCTCCTCGGCCCATCTTCTGGTATTTAAGCGATGTTGACCTAGAAAAAAATAGAAAAAGACTTTCAGGACGGAACGCCGCCACCTCAAGGCGGAACTTGGGCAGGAGCACTTTTGCCCTCCGTCAGAGCGATTCCGCCGGGGGAATTTCCCTCCATGAGGGGGAAATGATCGTCATCATCATCACCAACTACTCTCCCATCTTGTGGAGGGAAATCTCCATCAACATCTTCACCAGCAACATCTCATCTCAAACCCTAGTTCATCTCTTGTATTTATTCTTGTTACCGGAACTATACATTGTTGCTAGGGGTGACTAGTAGTGTTGATTACCATATGGTTTATTTGGTGGAAGTTTATATGTTCAGATTCATTATGCATATTAATACCCCTTTGATCTTGAGCATGTTCATCACTTGTGAGTAGTTACCTTTGTTCTCGAGGCCACGGGAGAAATCATGTTGCAAGTAACATGTGAATTTGATATGTGTTCGATATTTTGATAGTATGTTTGTTGTGATTCCCTTAGTCGTGTCATGTGAACGTCGACTACATGACACTTCATAATATTTGTCCTAAGGGAATGCATTGTGGAGTAGTAAATAGATGGTGGGTTGCGAGAGTGACAAAAACTTGAACCCCAGTTTATGCACTATTCTGTCAGGGACCGATTGGATCCTAGAGTTTAATGTTATGGTTAGAATTTATTCTTAATACTTTTCTCGTAGTTTCGGATGCTTGCGGGAGGGTTAATGATAAGTAGGAGGTTTGTTCAAGTAAGTACAAAACCTAAGCACCGGTCCACCCACAAATCAAATTATCAAAGTAGCGAACAGAAACCAAACCAACATGATGAAAGTGACTAGATGAAATTCCCGTGTACCCTCAAGAACGCTTTGTTTACTATAAGAGACCATTTTGGCATGTCCTTTGCCTCAAAAGGATTGGGCTACCTTGCTGCATACCTATTACAATTATCGTTACTTGCTCGCTACAAATTACCTTTCTATCAAACTACTCGCTACTTACAATTTCAGCACTTGCAGACACTACCTTACTGAAAACTACTTGTCATTTCCTTCTGCTCCTCGTTGGGTTTGACACTCTTACTAATCGAAAAGAGCTACAATTGATCCCCTATGCTTTTGGGTCATCACAGGGTTATGATCTTTCGAAAGTTGTGCCCGCGGTTATGTGGCAGATTGGAGTTTGTTAATATCTGGTTATAGATAACTTGACACAAAAACTCAAATAATATACACTACCTGTGTGAGTAGCTGTGATGGTCTCTTTTTGAGGGAGTTCTGGAAGAGAACACGGCTGGGTTATCAATGACTCGTAGGTAGACAGGATCACTTAGTGGTCATAACTAGTTCACGATCGTTGGCGTAGCTTCTCATCTCACTCTGAAAGTTCGTAAGCTAGCCACCTCATATATGCTTAGTCCTTGTGACTCACAGATTACTACACAAACAGGTGCAGGTACAACTGAGTTCGATGCAGGCGATGACCAGGAGCTCCAATGTGAGTTCGATGAAGAGGGCGAGCGTATGTATGTGACATACCCCGATGATTGTTAGTGGTTCCTACTAGGGCCGATCAGGCATAGTATGGGTGGTTATCTTTTTCATTTGGCCCCGTACATAGTCGGACTTTGTGTGTACTCTGAATGATATATGAATAATTTGATTATTGTGTGACGTGGCGATTGTAAGCCAAATATTTACTTCCATGTTCATTTTGAATGGGAATGTGTGAAGAGGACCCTTCTTGCGATCATACCAAAATGCGGTTATGCCTCTGAGTCGTGCCTCGACACGTCAGAGATATAACTGCATCTTGGGCATTATAAGTTGGTAATCAGAGCCTTCCTCGACCTAGGAGCCCCTGCTTGATCGAACCGCTGCCTATGTTGAGTCTAGAAACAAAAATTGTTTTGATTCCTAGGAATATATATATCGGAGAGTAGGAATTCTTTTACTCCTTATCCCCTTCGTCGCTCTGGTGAAGACTCCTGACATAGAAGTTTTGACTTCACTCTCCTCTTTTTCACAATATTTTTTTAGGATCACACAGGTATTGTTGGGATCGTTCCAATATCTTTGTGACGAGCATTCTGTCTTGGTGCCTCCCGTCTGTTTGGATTGGACCCGGGGATTGAGCTCTGAGGTGTGGTCGTCATAGTTGTATCATTACAGTTCCATAATACCAGAGGTCACCGAGATCGAAAACTCTTCTATGCATGTCTGGTGGTGAGATAACCCCGATGTCACCCAGTACTGGGGGGATAGTTCGGGAGTATTGCCACAACTAGTATAGCGGATGCTTTTCAAAGGTCTCGAGTACATGATTTCCGTAGGTTCCTGGTTATGTGTTGACGGATGGATACAGCTGGATGTAGGGATTGTTAGTTGTGTGAGATATTGTGCTTCCCCTGTATCCCCAACACCAGATTTCATATAACCACAAAGTTTAGGGAATTAGTAAGTGGGAATTCAAGTAGCTCTAGGATTTCTTCCAACAAATACATGATTTGAGGTTGGGATCCAACGTCTACTGGTTCGCTTGTCATGGTCAATTTTACAGTGGTCTCGTCGCGTGTGATAGCTTGGCTTAATAGGGATGATAGACTACTCATATCAATAAGGAACTTCTTCTTTTCCGGGAGCCCATTCGAATAGAACTCTAAAGTTAAGCATGCTCAGCTTGGAGTAATTTCAGGATGGGTGATCGACCGGGAAGTTGGTCCTGGGTGCGCACGAGTGAGGAGAAAGTGCCCAGAAAAGACTAGTTTTGATCTGTGGGGCCAGTCTAGATCCCGCCAGGAGTAACGACCACCGACGGGTGTGTCCGGGGCATTACAAGTTGGTATCAGAGCCGACCCTCGCGGTTACACAGATGTTTGAAGACAGGTGCACGGTCATGTTGTTCATGACGTTCGTGACGTGTCGTGGCACACGGCATGGCACATGTGCCGGACTAGATGCACAGACGTATGTGCCAAGTGGGAATGTTCCTGTGGCCCGACGAGGACGTCGGTTCCTCTGAGTGGGGGCGTATGTGATAGCCTGGCCTAATAGGGATGATAGACTAGTCATATCATATGTTTTGATTGTGCCCAGAAAAGACTAGGCTTCGCACGAGTGATAGACTACTCTTGCCTGGGGGCCCTCATCATGAAAACTTTGGATGAAATCTTTTATCATATGTTTGTTCCGGCTTCTTCGCATGCCAAATCCTTTGTTTTGTTTTTATTGTGGTATTCGAGTTGCTTCGATGTCAAGTGTTGATTCCATACCTTTCCTAAGTGGTGTTCTCATATTTATGGGAGTGCTAGTCCTTCTTGATCTTCGAGATTGTCATGTAAATTCTTCTCAACCGGCGTGCTTCTCTTCAAGTTAACCCGATCCTTTCAATATGTGCAAGAACAATTCTTGGTTTTTCTCAATGGTGTTTGTTTCGTTTATCTCAAGTTGCCTTTGTTTTTCCCACCCTCCCACCCCTTTTCTTCAAGGAGCCAGAATTCTTAGTCAAGTATCCATTTTATTCATGTGAAGTCTCTTCATTCTTTTTCTTCAATGTTCTCATCCGGTGATTCTCATGAAGATGCTCAGGAAGCTTCAAGTTTATCATTCTCTGTTCTCTTTTCTTCTGTGGTGGACTAAATTCAAGCTTTAGTGTTTATCATATCTCTTCCTCTTGTTTCACATGTTTTACCATGTTGGAATTTCTTATCCAAGGCTGTCTTATTTATTCACCTCTCTATTCATATTCGGAGTGCTGAAGATATCTCAGAAGATTCGTGCTTCCATTCTAGATCCGTTCGCTCTATTTTGTGGTTCTTATCTCATTCAAGCAATTTAATTCAACCGGTGCAATATGTATTTCAAGAAATCTTTTCCAACGATGTTTCTTTTGAGTGAGCCCTAACCCACGGGTCCTTTTCCAGGATCTTACTTGGCTGTTCTAATTTTTCTGGAGTTATTCTTGAATTCTTTTCAAAGTGTGACATAAGAATGGATTCCATCAGTCATATACCTTCTCCAAGACCGCTTTCAAATTCTTTTCATCGTTGGTTCAGCCTTTTAATTCTTCATTTCGGAGTGCCTCAATAATCAATGGTTGTGTATCTCGTCGTCTTTCTCAGGTTTTGAAGACAGAAGAAGAGTTTTTCCTCTAAATATTGTCCGTTCTCTCGACTATTCGTTGTTCAAGCTTAATGCTATCCCCTCAAATTGTTCGGATCGTGACAAATTCTTTTGTTACACATCCAAAGTATTTCATGAATTCTTCCATTGTGATCTTCTGGAGACCATCCTTTTCAGAAGAATAATTCATCTTCAGTTTTGCTCCCGTCCTCTAATTCTTATCGATGGATGGTTCAGGTATTTGCTAGTCAGCTCATGTTCTCTTCATTGTCTTATATCTAAATTTCCTCAAGTGTCTTCATTCGGTTTCTAATTCTTAACGGCGATTCATTATCTTTTCTTCATTTGTTTCAATTCTTAGGATGGTTAGTTCAAGATAAATTTTCCTTTGTTACAATATCAATTCATTCATTATTTTCAAAATCCTACTGGTGAGTCGTTCAAGACTTTTCTCAAGTTTGCGCTATATCTCTCTTAATATTTTTCAACGCGAATAAGTAGTATGAAAATTCATTGCTTCTCATTAATTTAATTGGTGAAGGATACAAATAACATAATTGTTATTCTTATTTCATCCAAGTGATTAATTCCTTCTCCCATAGTTTGTTCTTGATGAAGAAATTCTTGGTTTCAAGTTGTTCGTCTTCTCTCCAGGTGTTCTAAGCTCTCTCAATTTTATCATCATGAAGATCCATCTAAATCATTCCAAGGCTTGAATCTTATTCTTTTCATCCTTCACTTCTCATCCTTTTGTTACCAGAGTTCTTCATGGTGGTTAATCATGATTTAATTCATGCTTGAAGTGTTCATCAAGATTCCTGTCGGAGAAGATCAAGTATTCTTCTTCTTGCATTCCAAAGTGCAATTCTTTCTACCTTATCTTTTTAGGTGGTGTTATGTCATTTCTGACAATTTCCCTTCATGTTTCATGATTCACAAGTTGTCAGGAATGAGATATGGGAAACCATCATTTTCTCTTCGATCATGTGTAGTTTCAACCCATAATAATTTCTTCCTTGGAATTATATTGGGTTAGATTCCACCTAAAGTATTCCCTAAGGATTGTTGCTATTGTGGTGCTTATCAATGATCCAAGTTTTCTCCTATCCTGTCGCCGAAAGAAGTTTCGACTCTTGGTTAATCTCAAGCAAGCAATTGTTTCCGTTAGTGGCAGAATTTCACCTCAAGTTTTGAGATGTTTTCCATAAGACCACTACAAGCTTATTCTTTTGTTGTTGATTTTTTCAACAACTCAATAGCATTCTTCTTTCTAAGGATGCTTTCAAATTCATTTGTAGTAGAAGTTATCATTTTCTTTAACTTTCTTTCTTCCTAACGATCTAGCTTCTATTCATTCGTTCCGAAGGCTTTGTGATATTGCTCTCTTCGAACCATCATCTTGTCATATCAAGGTCATGTTCTTTTCCTTTCTGCTCCACTTAATAGTCTCGTGTCCTCCATTCAAGTTCTCTCATCTTATCAAGTTTAGCCTCTTTTTTTTAACTGGAGTCCTGACATCTTTCTTACCCCTTGTGCCATTCTTTCAATAGTTCCAGAGGCCGTGTGTTGTTGATTTCATCAAGTATCATCCAATCTTCTCTAGTTCATGCTAATTCCTTCCATTTTCAGTCGGAGTGATGTCTGAATTATTTCAGTCTTATTCCTTCTCTATCTTGTTTTAACTGGAGTGGTTTCAAAGTCTATATTATCCCTTGAGCTCTGGGTTCTCATTGTATTCCTCGTTCCTCTTGTCTAACTGAGTGTTTGCAATCTCGTTCATCTTTGTTCTATTCTTTCTTTCAAGTTGTTCAACTTTCCAAGGTTTGTGGTTTCACTCGTTTGTCGGAGAAGCAACTTTGTTTTACCTCTCCTTTTCCGTTTCTCTCCGGTGCCATTCCTAGGATCTCGGGTCGAGATCCTCTGTTAGTGTGGGAGAGTTGTGACGCCCCAAGACCGACGCTTCGGAGGACTTCCATATATTTCATGACCGCCATGTGTTTTATTTGCTTGCTCTATTTTACTTTTGCATTGCATCATGTCATCATGCTCATCTCATTAATTGTTGCAACTCAAATAAATAAATTGGATGGATCTTCCATCCATTTAAATCGAGGGATATTCACAATGGTGATTTCTCTTTATAAAATATCCTCCTAATAATTAGGGAGCTATGATAAATATTCCATTTATTTAGGAATAAACCATAACACACTTACATCTTAAGTTCCATGCATTTTCTATCTCAATTCCCTACCTCAAACTTTGCCATCAATTCTTATCTCTTTTATCGAGTCTCCTCCTAAATTGTCAACATTTTGGACCTACGAAATACCCACTTCTTTCTACTCATTTGAATTAAATTCAAATGAGTTTGAATCAACTTCACGCCATGATCACTTATATTTTTCCTTCGATCGCATGTTTTTCAACAAGTTCAAGGAAATTTGTCCTGTGCACAAACTCTTTCTCGAACCCTCTCTTTCTTATCTTCGGAGTTTTGTTTTTTGTCAATTAGAAGAAGTGTAGAGAGAGCGAGAGAGAGAGGGAGAGAGAGAGAGAGAGAGAGAGAGAGAGAGAGAGAGCGAGAGAAGAGAGCCAGCCCAACTGGGCCTCCTAGCTGCCACAGTCAGCCCAAGGACCAGCTCGCCCCAACTCTTAACCTAGTCCTCCTCGCTCGATCCTCACACTCGCCCTCATTGCCTCACAGTGCCGCCACCTCTCATACTTCCCGATCCCCTCGCTCCCCTACCACGTTCGACCCCGTCGGTCGCCTCGCCGGCCCTTCCTTGCGTCAGCATGTTGCCATGGCTCCGCGTCCTCCTCTGCTTCGCCTCCATCGCGCCAAGGCTGATGCCAGCCACGTCCTCCCCTACCGCCACCTCGGCCCGTGCAGGAGTTCCTTGCTGCAATGCTATCGCCGGCATCCGCCTCGCCCAGGCCTTCTCCGGCCATCGACCCCGCCGCAGCGCTGTTCCAACAGCCAGCAGATGTAGCCGCCGAGGTGTTGCCTCCTCTGCTCGAGTGCCAGAGGCCCAGCGAGCCTCCTGCTCGTCCGCATCCACCTCTCCTTCTCCCGCTCACGTGTTCTCCTCTGACCTCTCTCTTCAGGTGCTCAACCACCTCGCCACCGGCCACTACCTCACCTCCACGACCCAAATTTGCCTGGATCCGGCCATCTTCGACGCCTCCTCGCCGGATCCCACTGTCAAGCCCCCGTCCCACCCGTGCGTGCTCCATCACCGGGTCAAGCCGCCCGCGCCCTGCCTGCTCTGCTTGCGACCCCAGCTTCATCTGCCAGGGGAGCCAAGGCCACAACCTACTACTGCCGTGCACAACCTCTTTTGCTGCCCTGTTCGCTTGGGTTCCCTGCACCATCGACCCGAGGTGACTATGACCATCGAGACTCCTTGTCCACCCATGCTACTGTCGCTGGTTGCAAAACCATTAGATCTCACACCTCCTTATGCGTCCCACACGTAGCCTCGGCCTCGTGCTATTGTCACGGTACCTGCCCGAATAGAAGCAGTTTTCGATCACAAGTACGCTTTTGTTTCGTCAAGACCCTCATGTGCGACTACACGATGTGACACCAAGTACCACCATGACCATGTACCACTACCATTGCCGAGGACTGATAACACCACTTCTTCCACAACCGTCGACCCTCGAAGACCCCATGGACATCAAGTTCTTCGCCACGAACCCGAACATCTTCGGAAGGTGTACGACTACGAACGTGTACCACTACTTCCCATGATGACCCGTGAACAACTACTTCCACCATGAACTCAAACCGCTCTGAAAACGCACACTTCGAAGGTATAACCACCGAGATGATGACTCATGGATGAATGCATGTGTGATGTATTACATGAACAATGTGTTTGCACCATGTCCAAGTTTTCGCTTGCCATGTTACCAACACGTGGGAACCCGGTATTCGGTAGCACCCCACCATCTTGCATGACACGCTCACGTCAACCCTTTCTTTTGCATCGACATCTCGACGAGTTGTCGGACCATCGGAATGTTGCCGTGACACCGTTTCTGTTTTCGCCGCCAAGACACCCCTTTCGTTCCGTCATGAAGACCAAATGCCCCATATCATCTTCATGTCAACTTTTAACTAAAATTCCATAAAACTTGTATATGTCACCCGCATCATGGTAACAACATTTAAGATGTTTAAAATTGTTGTTTGCATTAAAAATTGCTATACGCACATGGGGATTTTCCGGAATTGTTTGTTATTTCCGGCCTCATTTAAAATGCTTAAAAGTGTAGTTTACTCATGCTTCACCTCTTGCCATGTTAACCAACATTTAAACTTGGTGTGCACATAAATGAGAGCGAACTAAATATGTGAATGTGGTGTTTCGTCAATATGCAACTCGTTGCATACTGAGCTCCACTTAATTTGTAGTATTGTTTGTTGCACTTGCCATGCTTATTTAAAACGGACATGCATCATACTTGTTTGTGCTTCATGCCATGGTTATGTTTGTGTTTACCATGTTGTTTGCTTCTTTCCGATTTGCTTCTCTAGTTAGCTTCGATTTCGTTTCGGAGTTGTGAGGATTCGTTTGACTACGTACGTTTGTCTTCTTCATGGACTCGACCTTCTTCCTAGCGGTATTTCAGGCAAGATGATCGTTCCTTGATATCACATCTATCTTTGCTTTGCTAGTTGTCTTGCTCTATCGCTATGTCGTGCTACATATCTATTTGCTTATCAGCCTCCTACATTGCCATGAAACCTCTAACCACCTACCTAGCAAACCGTTGATTGGCTAAGATACGCTTTTGCACAGCCCCTCTTCTGGCGTTGTTAGTTGCAGGTGAAGTTGAAGATTGCTCCATGTTGGAACCTGGATATTTTGGAATATCACAACATCTCTTATTTAATTAATGCACCTATATACTTGGCAAAGGGTGGAAGTCTTGGCCTTTTGCTCGGTGTTTTGTTCCACTTAGGCCACCTTAGGATATGATAAACCGGTATTATGTTCCTTGATGTTGCGTTCCTAACACGGTTGGGGTTTATGGGCCCCCCTTGATAGTTCGCTTTGAATAAAACTCCTCCAGCAAGGCCCAACATTGGCTTTACCATTTGCCTAATAACTAAAAACTTGCATAGGGTGTAATTAAACCGAGGATTCTTAATAAACAACCCGGGTGCTCCTTATTTGTGTTGGTCCAAACTAGGGCACTTTTCGGGGCCACCCCTTGGCAACTTGGGCTATTTTGGCCCCCTTACGTATCGCTCATCCGATCGTGGCCTGAGACGAGATACATGCGGCTCCTATCGGGGTGTCGGCATTTCGGGAGGTCTTGCTGGACTTGTTTTACCATTGTTGAAATATCTTGTGCATTGGGATTCCAAGTCTGATCGGGTTGTCCCCAAGATGGAGGTTTTACCTCTGCTGATCGTGAGAGTTTGTGATGGGCTAAGTTGGGACACCCCTGCAGGGTTATGATCTTTCAAAAGCCATGCCTGCAGTTATGTGGTGGATTGAAGTTTGTTAATATCCGGTTGTAGATAACTTGACACAAAAACTCAAATAAAATACACTACCTGTGTGAGTAGCTGTGATGGTCTCTTTTCGAGGGAGTTCGGGAAGAGAACACGGCTGGGTTATGAATGACTCGTAGGTAGACATGATCACTTAGTGGCCATAACTAGTTTACAATCGTTGGCAAAGCTTCTCATCTCACTCTGAAAGTTTGTAAGCTAGCCACCTCATATATGCTTAGCGCTTGCTGCTACCCCACTTGATACCTTCCCCCCACCTAAAATCTATGGTATTTTTGATACCCATGAACAAGATTGTCGAGTCCTCGTGACTCATGGTTTACAACACAAACAGGTGAGGTACAACTGAGTTTGATGCAGGCGATGACCAAGAGCTCCAATGTGATTTCGATTAAGAGCGCAGGCGTATGTACGTGACATACCCTGATGATATGTCCATTTTGCATCATGCTTATATGTTGATATTTATTGTGTTATGGGCTGTTATTACACGTTATGTCACAATACTTATGCCTTTTTCTCTTATTTTACAAGGTTTACATGAAGAGGGAGAATGCCGGCAGCTGGAATTCTGGGCTGGAAAAGAAGCAAACTCTGGAAACCTATTATGCACAACTCAAAAAGCCCCGAAACTTCACAGGACTCCGTTTCAGAAAATATAAAAAATATCTGACAAAAGAAGATCACTAGGGGGCCACCCGCTATCCACGAGGGTGGGGGGCACGCCCCCCCCCCCCCTCTCTGGGCGCGCCCCATGTCTCGTGGGCCCCCCGATAGCCCCCCGATGCCCATCTTCTCCTATATGAGGTTTTTTTACCTGGAAAAAAATCATAAGGAGGCTTTCGGGACCAGATGCCGCCGTCTCAAGGCGGAACCTTGGCGGAAATCAATCTAGGGCTCCAGCAGAGCTATTCTGCCGGGGATACTTCCCTCCGAGAGGGGAAATCGTCACCGGCGTCATCACCAACAAATCTCCCATCTTGGGGAGAGCTATCTTCATCAACATCTTCACCAGGACCATCTCCTCTCAAACCCTAGTGCATCTCTTGTATCCAATCTTTGTACCCAATCCTCAGATTGGTACCTGTGGGTTGTTAGTAGTGTTGATTACTCCTTGTAGTTGATGCTAGTTGGTTTATTTGGTGGAAGATCATATGTTCGGATCCATTATGCATATTAATACCCCTCTAATCATGAACAATATTATGTCTTGTGAGTAGTTACTTTTGTTCCTGAGGACATGGGAGAAGTCTTGCTATTAGTAGTCATGTGAATTTGGTCTTCGTTCGATATTTTGATGAGATGTATGTTGTCTCTCCTCTAGTGGTGTCATGTGAACGTCGACTACATGACACTTCACCATTATTTGGTCCTAGAGGAAGGCATTGGGAAGTAATAAGTAGATGATGGGTTGCTAGAGTGACAGAAGCTTAAACCCTAGTTTATGCGTTGCTTCGTAAGGGGCTGATTTGGATGCACTTGTTTCATGCTATGGTTAGGTTTACCTTAATACTTCTTTTGTAGTTGCGCATGCTTGTATTAGAGGTTAATCATAAGTGGGAGGCTTGTCCAAGTAAGGACAGCACCCAAGCACCAGTCCACCCACATACCAAATTATCAAAGTACCGAACGCAAATCAGATGATCGTGATGAAAACTAGCTTGACGATAATTCCCATGTGTCCTCGGGAGCGCTTTCCTCCATATAAGAGTTTGTCCAGGCTTGTCCTTTGCTACAAAAAGGATTGGGCCACCTTGCTGCACCTTATTTACTTTTACCTTTTGTCACTTGCTACCAATTACCTTATCACAAAACTATCTGTTACCTATAATTTCAGTGCTTGCAGACAATACCTTACTGAAAACTGCCTATCTTTTCCTTATGCTCCTCGTTGGGTTCGACACTCTTACTTATCAAAAGGACTACAATAGATCCCCTACACTTGTGGGTCATCAAGACTATTTTCTGGCGCTATTGCTGGGGAGTGAAGCGCCTTTGGTAAGTGGAATTTGGTAAGGAAAATTTTATATAGTGTGCTGAAATTTATTGTCACTTGTTACTATGTCTCATAATCCTTTGAGGGGCTTGTTCGGGGTATCTTCACCCCGACCAGAAGAGCAAAGAGTTTCTCCTCAACCTAGTACACCTACTGAAAATGTTTTCTTTGAAATTCCTTCGGGTATGATAGAGAAACTGCTAGATAATCCTTTTACAGGAGACGGAACACTGCATCCCGATTTACACCTAATATATGTGGATGAAGTTTGTGGATTATTTAAGCTTGCAGGTATGCCCGAGGATGTTATCAAGAAGAAGGTATCCCCTTTATCTTTGAAGGGAGATGCATTGAAATGGTTTAGGCTATGTGATGATATTGGATCATGGAACTATAATCGTCTGAAGTTGGAATTTCATCAGAAGTTCTACCCTATGCACCTGGTTCATCGTGATCGTAATTATATTTATAATTTTTGGCCTCGCGAAGGGGAAAGCATCGCTCAAGCTTGGGGGAGGCTTAAGTCAATGTTATATTCATGCCCCAATCATGAGCTCTCAAGAGAAATGATTATTCAAAAAAATTATGCTCGGCTTTCTCGTAATAATCGCTCCATGCTCGATACTTCTTGTTCTGGTTCTTTTATGATGAAGACTATTGAATTCAAATGGGATTTATTGGAAAGAATTAAACACAACTCTGAAGATTGGGATCTCGACGAAGGTAAGGAGTCATGTATGACCCCTAAGTTTGATTGTGTTAAAGCTTTTATGGATACCGATGTTTTCCGTGAGTTTAGCACTAAGTATGGACTTGACTCTGAGATAGTAGCTTCTTTCTGTGAATCATTTGCTACTCATGTTGATCTTCCCTAGGAGAAGTGGTTTAAATACCATCCCCCTATTGAAGTGAAAGTAGTCGAACCTGTTAAAATTGTAGAAAAGACTATCACTTATAATGTTGATCCTATTGTTCCTACTGCTTATATTGAGAAACCACCTTTCCCTTTTAGAATAAAGGATTATGCTAAAGCTTCAACTGTAGTTTGTAAGAGTAATACTAGAACACCTACACCCTCTAAGAAAATTAAAGTTGAACCTAGTGTTGCTATGGTTAAAGATCTCTTCGTAGAAGATTTAGATGGACATGTTATTTACCTCCAAGGGGAATCTGCTAGAATAGCCAAACCCGATACTAGGAATAAACATAAACCTATTGTAGGCTGACATGTTATCTCTGTTAATATAGGAGATCATTGCTATCATGGTTTATGTGACGTAGGTGCTAGCGCGAGTATTATCCCTCATACCTTATATCAAAAATTATGCATGATATTGCACCTGTTGAGTTAGAAGGGATTGATGTTACTATTAAGCTAGCTAATAGAGACACTATTTCACCAGTTGGGACTGTTAGAGATGTTGAAGCCTTGTGTGGGAAGGCTAAATACCCTGCTAATTCTCTTATTCTTAGTTCCCACAAGATGAATTTTGTCCCATTATATTTGGTAGACCCTTCTTGAATACTGTTAATGCTAAGATAGACTGCGTGAAAGATATTGTTACTATTGGTTTAGCGGATATGACTCATGATTTTAACTTTGCTAAATTTCATAGACAACCCCTTGATAAAGAACTACCTAGTAGAGATGAAATTATTGGTGTTGCTTCTATTCCTATACCTCCTAATGATCCTTTAGAACAATACTTGCTAGACCATGAAAATGATATGCATATGAATGAGAGAAGGGAAATAGATGAAATATTCTTTAATCAGGGACCTTTATTGAAAAACAACTTGCCTGTTGAAATCCTAGGGGGTCCTCCTCCACCCAAGGGTGATCCCGTATTTGAACTTAAACCTTTACCTGATAATCTTAAGTATGTTTATCTTGATGAAAAGAAGATATATCATGTTATTATTAGTGCTAACCTTTCAGAGCAGGAAGAAGAAAAACTATTGAAAACTCTGCAGAAGCACCGTGCTGCTATTGGATATACTCTAGATGATCTTAAGGGCATTAGTCCCACTTTATGCCAACACAAGATAAAGTCGGAAGAAAACTCTAAACCGGTTATTGATCATCAGCGACGGTTAAATTCTAAGATGAAAGAAGTGGTAAGGAAGGAAATACTAAAGCTTCTAGAGGCAGGTATTATCCATCCGGTTGCTGATAGCTAGTGGGTAAGTCCTATCCATTGTGTCCCTAAGAAGGAAGGTATGAATGTAGTTCCTAATGATAAAGATGAATTGATCCCACAAAGAATTCTTACAGGTTATAGGATGGTAATTGATTTCCATAAATTAAATAAAGCTACTAAGAAAGATCATTACCCCTTGCCTTTTATTGATCAAATGCTAGAAAGGTTATCCAAATATACTCATTTTTGCTTTCTAGATGGTTATTCTGGTTTCTCTCAAATACCTGTGTCAAAAGGGGATCAAGAAAAGACCACTTTTACTTGCCCTTTTGGTACCTTTGCTTATAGACGTATGCCTTTTGGTTTATGTAATGCACCTGCTACCTTTCAAAGATGCATGATGGCTATATTCTTTGATTTTTGTGAAAAGATTCTTGAGGTTTTCATGGATGATTTCTCTGTTTACAGAACTTCTTTTGATGATTGCTTAAGCAACCTTGATCGAGTTTTGTAGAGATGTGAAGACACTAATCTTGTCTTGAATTGGGAGAAGTGCCACTTTATGGTTAATGAAGGCATTGTCTTGGGACATAAAATTTCCGAAAGAGGTATTGAAGTTGACAAGGCTAAAGTAGATGCTATTGAAAAGATGTCGTGCCCCAAGGACATCAAAGGTATACAAAGTTTCCTTGGTCATGTCAGGTTTTATAGGAGGTTCATAAAGGACTTCTCCAAAATCTCCAGGCCTCTGACTAATCTCTTACAAAAAGATATTCCTTTTGTCTTTGACAATGATTATCTAGAGGCATTTGAAATACTTAAGAAAGCATTGATCTCTGCACCTATTGTCCAGCCTCCTGACTGGAATTTACCCTTTGAGATTATGTGTGATGCTAGCGATTATGCTGTAGGTACTGTTTTAGGGCAAAGAGTTGATAAGAAATTGAATGTTATCCAGTATGCTAGTAAAACTCTAGATAGTGCCCAGAATAATTATGCTACTACTGAGAAAGAATTTTTAGTAGTTGTATTTGCTTGTGATAAGTTTAGACCCTATATTGTTGATTCTAAAGTAACTATTCACACTGATCATGCTGCTATCAAACACCTTATGGAAAAAAAGATGCTAAACCTAGACTTATTAGATGGGTTCTCTTGCTGCAAGAGTTTGACTTACATATTATTGATAGAAAGGGAGCTGAGAACCCCGTTGCATACAACTTGTCTAGGCTAGAGAATATACTTGATGACCCACAACCTATTGATGATAGCTTTCCTGATGAACAATTAGCTGTCATAAATACTTCTCGTACTACTCCATGGTATGCTGATTATGCTAATTATATTGTTGCTAAGTTTATACCTCCTAGCTTCACATACCAGCAAAAGAAAAAGTTCTTCTATGATTTGAGACATTACTTTTGGGATGACCCACATCTTTGTAAAGAAGGAGTAGATAGTATTATTAGACGTCGTGTACCTGAGCATGAACAAGAACAGATCCTACACAAGTGCCACTCCGAAGCTTATGGAGGACACCATGCGGGAGATAGAACTGCACATAAGGTATTGCAATCTGGTTTTTATTGGCCAACTCTCTTCAAGGATGCTCGTAAGTTTGTCTTATCTTGTGATGAATGTCAAAGAATTGGTAATATCAGTAGACGTCAAGAAATTCATATGAATTATTCACTTGTTATTGAACCATTTGATGTTTGGGGCTTTGATTATATGGGACCATTTCCTGCCTCTAATGTGTACACACATATTCTAGTTGTTGTTGATTACATTACTAAGTGGGTAGAAGCTATTCCAGCTAGTAGTGTTGATCATAACACCTCTATTATGATGCTTAAAGAAGTTATTTTTCCGAGGTTTGGAGTCCCTAGATACTTAATGACTGATGGTGGTTCACAATTTATTCATGGTGCTTTCCGTAAAATGCTTACAAAGTATGATGTCAACCATAGAATTGCATCCCCTTATCACCCACAGACTAGTGGTCAAGTAGAACTAAGTAATAGAGAGTTGAAATTAATTTTACAAAAGACAGTTAATAGGTCTAGAAAGAATTGGTCCAAGAAACTTGATGATGCATTATGGGCCTATAGAACTACATACAAAAACACTATGGGTATGTCTCCATATAAGATGGTTTATGGAAAAGCTTGTCACTTACCTCTTGAGCTAGAACATAAGGCATATTGGGCTATTAGAGAGCTCAATTATGATTTAAAACTTGCCGGTGAGAAGAGGTTATTTGACATTAGCTCCCTTGATGAATGGAGAACCCAACCTATGAGAATGCCAAGCTATTTAAAGAAAAAGTTAAAAGATGGCATGACAAAAGGATACAAAAGCGTGAGTTTAACGTCGATGATTATGTCTTGCTATACAACTCTCTTTTAAGATTTTTTGCAGGAAAACTTCTCTCTAGGTGGGAAGGACCTTACGTTATCGAGGAGGTCTATCGTTCTGGTGCCATAAAAATCAACAACTTCGAAGGTACAAATCCGAAGGTGGTGAACGGTCAAAGAATCAAACATTATATCTCAGGTAACCCTATAAATGTAGAAACCAATGTTATTGAAACCGTAACCTCGGACGAATACATAAGGGATACTTTCCAGAATGATTCAGCCTCCTAAAAGGAAGAGGTATGTGGTACGGTAAGTAAAGCGACTCCAAAAGAGTTCTAAAGGCAATTTTTCTCCGTTTTGGAATATTTAGAAAAATAGAAAAATAAGTAGCAGTCCGGAAGAGACACGAGTCGTCCACGAGGGTGGAGGGCGCGCCCCCCTTCCCTGGGCGCGCCCCCCTGCCTCGTGGGTATCTCGTGTGCCTCCCAGGCTCCGATTTCTAGTATGGTACTCCTTTTGGTCGGTAAAAATTCATTATATATACTCCTGAAGGTTTTGACCTCTATATCACGCAAAAATCCTTTGTTCTTGTTTTGAGCTATTTTCTGCTAGGGTTGACGAAGCCAGGCACTATGTCGTATCCCTCCTCCAACAACGAAGGCAACGATGCTTGGCTAATGAAGATAGATCTGAAGAGGGAAGGACCCGAGGAGATCAACAAGAAGAAGAAGATCAAGAAGGAGGTGCAAGATCCGGCTCTGGCATTGGGAGAAGAAGACATCCATCAACCTCTTCCCAACCTCTTTACCTCAACTGAGATTGAAGCTTTCAAGATGATTGAGTTAGATCAAATTCAAAACAAGCATCTCACAAGTGAAAATATTTTGTTGAAGGAATATATAGCTGCACTCAAAGGTATTATCCACAAGCTGGAGGATCTCCTACGCTCGATATATGATGATCCGGCGTCACTACTTTCAACTCCATCATCACCACCAACGAAGAAGGAGACATAATCATATGGGTATGGGCACTCCCCTTGACAGCTGCCAAGCTTGGGAGAGTGACCCCAGTATCGTATCACCATCACCCATATCTTTACCATTTTTCTTAGTTCGATCCTTTTGGTAGTATCTTGCTCTAGTAGAATAAAGTTAGCATGATCTAGTTGTGAGCTTTTGCCTTTTGATCTTTACCCTTTGTAATCGAGTCCGTGAGCTATATAATAAAGATTAGTGTTGAGTCAAGGGCTTGATTTCCTCACTTTGGTCATGATAAAAATAAAGAAAACATAAATAGTATCCAAGAGATCATATTGATCTTATGGGAAGTAATGACTTCACATATAAAGAGTATGATGAACAAAAGTTATTGAGGGTGGACAAACATAGTTTTGGTCATCGTTGCAATTAATAGGAAGTAATAAAGAAAGAGAAGCTTTACATACAAATACACTATCCTGGACATCTTTTATGATTCTGAGCACTCATTAAAATATGACATGCTAAAGAGTTGATGTTGGACAAGGAAGACAACATAATGGGTTATGTCTTCTTATATCCGAAATAAAGTATATTGTCATGGATCATCCAACATGTTGAGCTTGCCTTTCTCCCTCATGCTAGCCAAAACTCCTTGCACCAAGTAGAGATACTACTTGTGCTTCCATACTTCCTTAAACCCAGTTTTTCCATGAGAGTCCACCATACCTACCTATGGATTGAGAAAGATCCTTCCAAGTAAGTTGTCATGTTGCAAACTCGCTAATATATGTATGATTTATTAGTGCGGAGGAAATAAGCTTTATACGATCTTATGATATGGAAGTAATAAAAGAGACGGACTGCACAATAAAGGTCCTTATCACAAGTGGCAATATAAAGTGACGTTCTTTTGTGCTAAGACTTTGTGCAGCCAACCATAAAGCACATGACAACATATACTTCCCTCTGCGAAGGGCCTATCTATTATTCTTGCCTTATAAGAGTCAAGGTGAAATTCACCTTTCCTTTTTACATTTTATCCTTTGGCAAGCACATTGTGGTGGAAATATCATGACATATATACCCACTTGGATGTAAGTTTTCATGGTCTATTACTGTTGACATTACCCTTGAGGTAAAAGGTTGGGAGGCAACACCATAAGCCCCTATCTTTCTCTGTGTCCGATTAAAACACCATAAGCATAAGTATTGCATGAGTGTGAGCAATTGTGAAAGACTATATGATAGTTGAGTATGTAGGCTTGCTGAAAAGCTCTTATATTTACTCTTTTCGATGTTACGATAAATTTCAATTGCTTCAATGACCGAGATCATAGTTTGTTGGTTTTCAATGAAGTTTCTGATTCATGCTTGATATTGTGAATAAATTGTTACTTCATTGAAAACCAACAAACTATGATCTCGGTATGAGAATGATCATGATGCCCTCATGTCCGTATTTTATTTTTATCGACGCCTCTATCTCTAAACATGTGGACATATTTTTTGATATAGGCTTTCGCTTGAGGACAAGCACGTCAAAGCTTGGGGGAGTTGATACGCCCATTTTGCATCATGCTTATATGTTGATATTTATTGCATTATGGGTTGTTATTACACGTTATGTCACAATACTTATGCCTTTTCTCTCTTAATTTACGAGGTTTACATGAAGAGGGAGAATGCCGGCAGCTGGAATTCTGGGCTGGAAAAGAAGCAAACTCTGGAAACCTATTCTGCACAACTCAAAAAGCCCCGAAACTTCACAGGACTCCATTTCAGAAAATATAAAAAATATCTGGCAAAAGAAGATCACCAGGGGGGCCACCTGCTGTCCATGAGGGTGGGGGCGCCCCCCCCC
>LR738711.1:528448222-528476397 GCA_902687465.1 Secale cereale | reverse complement strand
GGGGCCCCCCCCCCCCCCCTCTCTGGGCGCGCCCCCTGTCTCGTGGGCCCCCCGATGACCATCTTCTCCTATATGAGGTGTTTTGACCTGGAAAAAAATCATAAGGAGGCTTTCGGGACCAGACGCCGCCGACTCGAGGGGGAACCTTGGCGGAAACCAATCTAGGGCTCCGGCAGATCTGTTCCATCTTGGGGAGAGCTATCTTCATCAACATCTTCACCAGCACCATCTCCTCTCAAACCCTAGTTCATCTCTTGTATCCATTTTTTGTACCCAAACCTCTGATTGGTACCTATGGGTTGCTAGTAGTGTTGATTACTCCTTGTAGTTGATGCTAGTTGGTTTATTTGGTGGAAGTTCATATGTTCAGATCCATTATGCATATTAATACCCCTCTGATCATGAACAATATTATGTCTTGTGAGTAGAGACTTTTGTTCCTGAGGACATGGGAGAAGTCTTGCTATTAGTAGTCATGTGAATTTGGTCTTCGTTCGATATTTTGATGAGATGTATGTTTTCTCTCCTCTAGTGGTGTCATGTGAACGTTGACTACATGACACTTCACCATTATTTGGGCCTAGAGGAAGGCATTGGGAAGTAATAAGTAGATGATGGGTTGCTAGAGTGACAGAAGCTTAAACCCTAGTTTATGCGTTGCTTCGTAAGGGGCTGATTTGGATCCACTTGTTTCATGCTATGGTCGGGTTTACCTTAATACTTCTTTTGTAGTTGCAGATGCTTGCATTAGAGGTTAATCATAAGTGGGAGGCTTGTCCAAGTAAGGACAGCACCCAAGCACCGGTCCACCCACATACCAAATTATCAAAGTACCGAAAGCAAATCAGATGATCGTGATGAAAACTAGCTTGACGATAATTCCCATGTATCCTCGGGAGCGCTTTCCTCCATATAAGAGTTGGTCCAGGCTTGTCCTTTGCTACAAAAAGATTGGGCCACCTTGCTGCACTTTATTTACTTTTACCTTTTGTCACTTGCTACCAATTACCTTATCATAAAACTATATGTTACCTATAATTTCAGTGCTTGCAGACAATACCTTGCTGAAAATTGCCTATTATTTCCTTCTGCTCCTAGTTGGGTTCGACACTCTTACTTATCGAAAGGACTACGATAGATTCCCTACACTTCTGGGTCATAACCTGATCATCAGTAGTAGTTCCTACTAGGGCCAATCGGGCATAGTATGAGTGGTTATCTTTTCCATTTGGTTCCGTCCGTAGTCGGACATTGTGTGTACTCTGAATGATGTATGAATAATTTGATCATTGTGTATCATGGCGATTGTAAGCCAACTATTTACTTCCTTGTTTATTTACATGGGAATGTGTGAAGATGACCCTTCTTTTGATCATACAAAAATGCGGTTATGCCTCTAAGTCGTGCCTCAACACATAGGAGATATAGCCGCATCTTGGGCGTTACATAGATTCATACGCGTTTTAGGTAAAGCAAACGTTAAGTGTGCGTAGAGTTGTATCGATGGTCGATAGAACTTAAGGGATTATTCGTTCTACCTTTAGCTCCTCGTTAGGTTCGACACTCTTACTAATCAAAAAATGCTAGAAACGTTCCCTACACGTGTGGGTTACCAAGACCTTTTTCTGGCGCCATTACCGGGGAGCAATAGAGTGGGGCGAATATTCTGATGTGTGCATGTTTTCTTTATCACTAAGTAGTTTTTATTTTGTGATCTTGTTTTCTACCTTTAATTATGGGTAGGAAACACAAAATACCCAAAAAATAGTCATACCTACTAAACCAATGGTTGAAGAACCACCCTAAATTTATCACACTACTAAAGCTTTCTACTTGGATCATCTTCGATCCCTATGTGCTCGTGCTGAAACCCCAACTACCTTAGTTGAGGGAAAATCATTAGATGGGCATGCTTATGATGTGCGACACCGCTTATCTCAAAAAGGGAAACTTTTATGGCGTCAAATTAATACTATGCAATGCAATGCTTGGAGTTTATGTGAATTATATGATTTTACTTGTTGTTAGAAGACCCTAAGAAACACCTTCCCTACCAATGTGAGTTAGTGATAATGGAATCTTATCTTCTTATGCCAAGGGTATTTATAATTACTATGAGGTTTAACAATTTGAACAATTTGTTGCTTTTAAGGGTGCTTATCAAAATTGCTTCTTCGATTGAAAAGTATGATGCTAATGTTTACAAATCTGAAAATTTTGCCATACTTAAATACTGCTATGATAATTATGCTTCTAATGCTTATGTTAAACCATATATTGAGCACTTCTCCGCTATCCAAGAAGAGACTAATATTGTGCAGGAGTCTATGGAAGAAGAAATTGAGGACACTTTTAGCTCATTAGATGAAAAAGATGAGTAGGTGAGTGAAGAACAAAAGGAGGAAGAGGGGATTAGCTACCTATGCCCACCTTGTGACAACAGTAACCCCTGAACTCATACATTGTTTAATTTCCATGCATACTTACCGAAGGATGAATTCTATGATGATTGCTATAATCCCATTGATGCATTTGAAATACCCTTTTTTGGTGAAATTGATGCTTGCTATGCTTGTGGCCATGATGCCAATATGAATTATGTTTATGGAGATGAACTTGCAATAGTTACTTATGTTAAAAATGAAATTGTTGCTATTGCACCCACACATGATAGTCCTATTATGTTTTTGAATTCTCCCAAATACACTATACCGGAGAAGTTTGCACTTACTAAGGATTACATTGATGGGTTGCCTTTTACCCTTGCACATGATGATTTTGATGAGTATAATATGCATGTGCTTGCTGCCCCCTACTTGTAATTATTATTAGAGAGGAACAACATCTCCGCCTCTCTATGTTTCTAACACGATAAAATTGCAAGAAACTGCTTAAACTATGCATTGGCCTTTACTTAATGTGCATGAATTGTTCTTTTATGGCATGACGATGCATAGGAAGAGAGTTAGACTTCATCATTGTATAATATATGTTGCTTTGTGCTCACTACTAAATTATAAATCATTCTTAATTCAAATTGGCTTTTATATACCTTGGGACCCAGGTGGATCCATTACTTGAGCACTATATGCATAGCTTAATGGCTTTAAAGAAAGCGCTGCCAGGGAGACAACCCGGAAGTTTAGAGAATCATTTATTTTTGTTGAGTTCTTTTATAAAGTTTAAAAACAAAAGAATATAGAGGGGAACCTAAAAACTTTTTCAAAAAGAAAAGTGAAAGTGAGAGAGACAAGCATTGCTAAAGTGGGAGCTAGCCTGGAACTTTGTTCATTCCCATGGAAACTTTCTGAATCTCAATTACAGAAACTTTTCAACAAAAATAATTATCCCCTTGTACACTTCCATTGTATTATAAAAAATAATGTGCAAACATTTTTCTTTAGGCTGTTTAGATTGGTTGTTGGTATGTGCGATGCAAAAAACAGAAACTTTGTCTATAGTGCATGATTTTACATTTTTTCACTGGAACATCAAAGGTTCATGAAATCTTTACACATTACTGCTATGCAATATTTTTTATTTTGTCCTATTTTTCAGAATTTGTAGAGTTACCGAAGCATGATCAATGTTCAAATCTTTACATATTTTCCTGTTTTCATAGATTGCTGTTATAGCTTAATTATTTCCGTATGTTTGAAATCTTGTTGAGCCTCCTTTGACTTGAGGCCATAGAATTATGATAGCACACAATGGGTAAAGTTTGATTATATTTATACAATAATGTTACAACAGTACATGATGGGATTTGACTGCCATATTCACTAACCCCACTACTAAAAGTTTGGTTAAGTTTTGTGTGGATGAAGTGTTCAAAGATTGAGGAGGTCTCGATATGAGGAGAAGGAGGAGAGGCAAGAATTTAAGCTTGGGTATGCCCAAGGCACCCCAAGTAAATATCCAAGGAGACTCAAGCGTCTAAGCTTGGGGATGCCCAGAAGGCATCCCATCTTTCTTCAACAAATATCGGTATGTTTTCGTTCTCGTTTTTTTGATCTGATATGTGTAAATCTTGGAGCGTCTTTTGTGCTTATTATCACTTTTCTTTTATGCACCATGCTGGTATGAGATATTCCATGGTTGATTTATAGAATGCTCATCGCACTTCACTTATACTTTTGAGTATGGCTTTATGGAATGCTTCATGTGTTTCACTTATATCATTTGAAGTTTGGATTGCCTGTTTCTCTTCATATAGAAAACTGTTATTTGAAGAATGCTCTTTTGCCTCACGTATATTATAGAGCATGGTCTTTCGTAGAAAGAATTAAAATCATATGCTTCACTTATATCTATTTAGAGAGTCAACATGAATTGGTCATTTGCGTGGTTAGTCATAAAATCCAACATAAAACATGTGGATCACTTAATTTGATATGTTTGATTCCTTGCTATAGTTTTGCGATATGGAGATGAAAATATGTGGGAGGTACTAGTGGATGATCATGTTTACTAAGGTATTGGTGTTAAGTTTTGTGATTCCTGAAGCATGCACGTATAGTCTCTCGTTATGCCGGGAAGTTGGAGCACAATTTATCCTTGATTGTCTATCTTTGTGTGAAGTTCGGGCGTGCGATGGTTAACTCCTACCAACCTCCCCTAGGAGCATGTGTAGTAGTACTTTGCTTCGAGGGATAATAAACTTTTGCAATAAGTATATGAGTTATTTATGACTAATGTGTTTCAATGGATATTACGCACTTTTACCTTCCATGATTGCTAGCCTATCTAGTGCCGCGCAAATTTCGCCGGTGCATAAACCTTATTATTCCTTCCTCAAAACAGCCATCATACCTACCTATTATGGCATTTCCATATCCATTCCGAGATATATTGCCATGCACTTCCATCATATAGATGACTTGAGCATTCATTTTTATATTGCTTTGCATGATCATAAGACAACTAGCATGATATTTTCATGGCTTGTCCGTTTTTTGATATATTTGCTACGCTAGATCATTGCACATCCTGGTACACTACTAGAGGCATTCATATAGAGTCATACTTTGTTCTAGGTATTGAGTTGTAATTTTTATTTCTTTTGCATTGTAAGTGAATAGAAGTGTGATGATCATCATTATTCATTATTAGAGCATGCCCCAATAAGTAAAGGATGATGGAGACCATGATTCCCCCACAAGTCGGGATGAGACTCCGGACAAAGAATAAAAATGAAAAAACAATAAAAAGGAAAAAAAAGAAAAAAAAGAGAGAAGGAGAAGGGGCATGCTAATTCCACACTTGTGCTTCAAAGTAGCGCCATGTTTTTCATATAGAGAGCCTCCTATGTTATCACTTTCATATACTAGTGGGAATTTTCCGTAGTAGAGTTTGATGCATACCCACTTAGCTTCATATTGAGCTTTCATACACTTATAACTCTTAGTGCATCTGTTGCATGGCAATCCCTAGTCCTCGCATTGATATCTATTCATGGTCCATCTCCATAGCCCATTAAATTGCCTAGTTGATGTGAGAGTCTCTCCCTTCTTTTGTCTACTACCACCGCATTCTATTCCACCCATAGCACTATATCCATGGCTTGCGCTCACATATTGTGTGAGAGTGAAAATGCTGAAGCACGTTAAAATGTATGAACCAATTGCTTGACTGACACCAGGGTAGTACATGATTTATACTTTGTGTTAAGAAGACAGAGCATGACAAGACTATATGATTTTGTAGCGATAATGTTCTTTAGCATTGATATTTGGAAAGACATGATTGTTTGTTGGGATGCCCGAGTATTGATGTATTTATGTCAACTTATAGACTATTGCTTTGTATCACTCATGTCTTAATATTCATGCCATGATTAGATATATGATCAACATTATGCTAGGTAGCATTTCACATCAAAAATTATCTTTTTTATCATTTACCTACTCGAGGACAGGCAAGAATTAAGCTTGGAGATGCTGATACTTCTCCGTCATATATATACCTTTTCATTATTTCATGCCAATATTATTCAACTATTACATGCTTTTGGCAACAATTTATATGATTAATTTGGACTAACTTGTTGATCCAGTGCCTAGTACCCGTTCCTATTTGTTGCATATTTTTTGTTTCACAAAATATCCATATCAAACAAAGTCCAAATGCAATAAAAATTTACGAAGAATTATTTTGGAATATTTGTGAATTTTGGGAGGTGGAATCAACGTAAATATAAGCCCACAGCCTCCACAACCCACCAGGGCGCGCTAGGCACCCCTTGGCGCGCCCAGGTGTCTTGTGCCTCCCCGTAAGTCGGTTAGGGCCCTTCTTCGGGCGAAAAAATGATAATTTGTGGAAAAAAATCGTGTAAAAATTTCTGCGCAATGGGAGTTACGGATCTCTGGGAATTTAAGAAATGGTGAAGGGCTAGAAAACAGGAACGCGAAACAGAAGAGAACAGAGAGACTGATACAATCTCGGAGGCGCTCTCGCTCCTCCGCCACCATTGAGGCCATGGACCAGAGGGGGAACCCTCCTTCCACCAAGGGAGGAGGCCAAGGAAGAAGAAGGAGGGGGGTTCTCTCCCCCTCTCTCCCGGTGGCGCCGGAGTGCCGCCGGGGCTAGGATCATGACGACGATCTACATCAACAATCTTGCTACCATCAACACCAACTTTCTTCCCTCTATGTAGTGGTGTAACACCCCTTCTCCCTGCGGTAATCTCTACTTAAACATGGTGCTCAATGCAATATATTATTATCCAATGATATGTGGTTATCCTATGATGTTTGAGTAGATATGTTTTGTCCTATGGGTTGATAGATGATCATGATTGGTTTGAGTTTTATATTTTATTTTGGTGCTATCCTAAGGTGCCCTCCATTTTGTGCAAGAGGAGGGATGCCCGCTGTAGGGTGTTGCAATACGGTCATGGTTCGCTTATGGCGGGTGGCACGAGTGACAGAAGCACATACCCGAGTTTGGGGGTCATTGTGTATGGGATAAAGAGGACTTGATACTTAATGCCATGGTTGAGTTTTACAATCTTAATGATCTTTAGTAGTTGCGGGTGCTTGCTAGAGTTCCAATCATAAGTGCATATGATCCAAGTAGAGAAAGTATGTTAGCTCATGCCTCGCGCTCATATAAAATTGCAACAATGATCACCAGTTTAGTTATCGATAACCTAGGGACAAATGACTTTCTTATTTGACAAAAGCTATCTACATTTATTTTCTTGCAATTTTATTCATAGTTTATTCTCGCAAAGTACTTTTAGATTCATATTCGTTTTAGGTAAAGCAAACATTAAGTGTGTGTAGAGTAGTATCGATGGCCGATAGAACTTGAGGGAATATTTGTTCTACCTTTAGATTCTCGTTGGGTGTGACACTCTAACTTATCAAAAAGGCTGCAAATGATCCCCTAAACTTGTGGGTTATCATCGACCAAGAGAGTCGAGTTCTACCTTTGTCTGGTTATCAACTTTAGCTAACTCGCCTACAGCGGACAATTCAGCTGCGGCCGTCGGCTTATTCTTTTTTGGCTTAGGTTTAGGCTTGGATTTGGCTAAGCAGTTTTAATACTCCTATTCCAAAAATCGGAGCTAGGCTGTGTGACAAGAAATGCTTAATCAATATGATACAGAAAGAATCAAACGACATTTTTAAGCTGCAAGAAAATGAATACTTACAGCTGGGGCCGGGTTGAACTTACAGAATGGTGCTAGCCCCGTCTTATTGCATTTATCTGGAGGCTCCCCAAGCAGACCTTTCACTGTCTAGTTGACCTCCTCAATAGTAATCTTCAGAACTGTATCGCTGGGGGTCATATGTCTTGCCTGAGTACTCATACATTAAGTTGGGTCGACGACTTAGGGGGGTGGATTCTCCATGAAACCCAGCACCAGGTCAGATCAACTCTAGTTAGCCCACTGGCCAGCAGGGCCTTAACCTTTTATTAATGTGGGAGTGCTTCAGCATGCTCCTCTAGAAGAATTTGGCTTGGTGGGTTAAAGTCTATTGGAAGACGATCAAGTCTATAACCCGGCAAGGACTTCTCATCGGCTAGGGCAGTATTTTTGCAATAAAACCAAGTGGTTATCCATCCTTTAGGATGGCTCGGCAAGGTAGATGAGGGAAAGCCTCCATCTCGGTGTCTCTGAATTGAGACTCTGCCTAATTCCTGGCTCGGACCATTTGTTCACTCGGTCTGACGGTTTTTGTAAAAGATTTCCTTGAAAAGAGCAACAGTGGGCTCTGTTTGCAGATAGACTTCACAGAAAAATTGGAAGTGAGAGGTGTTTGATACTGAATTTGGGCCTATGTCTTGAGGATGAAGATGGAAAGAGTGCAAAACCTCCCGAAAGAACTTTGACCCGGGCGGTGTGAAACCTCTGAGGATATGGTTAGTTTATATTACAACCTCTCCATCAAGAGGTTTAGGGGCTTTTTCCCCTTGACTGACTCGCCAGCCAATTTCCTCCTGAGATTCCAGGAGACCGTTGGCTTGAAAATTCTCGAGGATGGTTTCAGTGACAAGGGAAGGCACCCAATTACAAATGGTGACTTTGGACATGATGAGTCACCTGATTGTGATAAGAAACTACGGAAATATAAAGTGGCAAGTTAAATAAAAGCGGCAATCTCCAGAAGGATGGCAAGTTACGAACATGCCGATAGGCCGCCCAACATGTAAGGGCGGGTCATATATGATTCTGAATTATTGAAAATTCTGCTAAGTATTGAATAAACAAGTTCCACAATCAGTGGCTATATTTACGGATCTACGGGAAGTTCAAAAAAGAAAAATAATGGATAAACCTAAATAGCAGAGACATAACTACTAATGAAATACCTGTTGATTCTGAGGAAACTATAGTCTGTTCAAACTACCAGATTGATGTCAAGCTTACGGCTGCAGTAATTCTATGGCATTTCGAATCAAAAACATGTTCTGCTCAAAGATATGACGAAGTAGGAAAAGGATAAACGTATACGAACTCCACGAACGTAGGTGACGTAATGTAGATCTGAGAAGGGGAAAAGGTGGTACCTGATGGCGATGGAGGAAAGCAGAGGCGTGCTGTTGAGTCCTGACGGTGACGGGGTGGTGCTGCGACTTCGGGTGAAGAAAGTTGGCGTGATAACCCACAAGTGTAGGGGATCACAACAGTTTTCGAGGGTAAATTATTCAACCCAAATTTGTTGATTTGACACAAGAGGAGCCAAAGAATACTCTTAAGTATTAGCAGCTAAGTTGTCAATTCAACCACACCTGGAAACTTAGTATCTGCAGCAAGATAGTTTAGTAGCAAAGTAATATGATAGTGGCGGTAGCAGCAATAAAAGTAACGGTAGTGTTCTTGTAGTTTTTGTAATAGTAGCAGCGGAAAAGTAAATAAGCAACAAGCAATATGGGAAAAGCTCGTAGGCATTGGATCGGTGATGGGAAATTATGTCGGATGCAATTCCTCATGTAAAAGTTATAACCTAGGGTGACACAGAACTAGCTCCAGTTCATCAATGCAATGTAGGCATGTATTCCGAATATAGTCATACGTGCTTATGGAAAAGAACTTGCATGACATCTTTTGTCCTACCCTCCCGTGGCAGCGGGGTCCTATTGGAAACTAAGGGATATTAAGGCCTCCTTTTAATGGAGTACCGGACCAAAGCATTAACACATAGTGAATACATGAACTCCTCAAACTATGGTCATCATCGGGAGTGGTCCCGATTATTGTCACTTCAGGGTTGCCGGATCATAAAACATAGTAGGTGACTATAAACATGCAAGATAGGATCAAGAACACACATATATTCATGAAAACATAATAGGTCCAGATCTGAAATCATGGCACTCGGGCCCTAGTGTCAAGCATTAAGCATAGCAAAGTCATAGCAACAACAATCTCAGAACATAGTGGATACTAGGGATCAAACCCTAACAAAACTAACTCGATTACATGATAGATCCCATCCAACCCATCACCGTCCAGCAAGCCTACGATGGAATTACTCATGGACGGCGGTGAGCATCATGGAATTGGTGATGGAGGAAGGTTGATGATGATGATGGTGACGATCTCCACTCTCTGGAGCCCCGAACGGACTCCAGATCAGCCCTCCCGAGAGAGTTTAGGGCTTGGCGGCGGCTCCATCTCGTAAAACGCAATAATTCTTCCTCTCTGATTTATTCTCCCCGAAAGTGAATATATAGGATCTGGGGATACGTCGGTGGAGCACCAGGGGGCCCACGAGGCGGGGGGCGCGCCCTAGGGGGGCGCCCCCACCCTCGTGGACAGGGTGTGCCCCCTGGTCTGGATCTTCTTGCAGGTATTTTTTATATTTTTCAAAATAATTCCCCGTGAATTTTCCGGTCATTCCGAGAACTTTTTATTTCTGCACAAAAACAACACCATGGCAATTCTGCTGAAAACAGCGTCAGTCCGGGTTAGTTCCATTCAAATCATGCAAGTTAGAGTCCAAATCAAGGGCAAAAGTGTTTGGAAAAGTAGATACATTGGAGACGTATCAACTCCCCCAAGCTTAAACCTTACCTTGTCCTCATGCAATTCAGTTGATAAACTGAAAGTGATAAAGAAAAACTTTGACAAACTCTGTTTGCTCTTGTTGTTGTAAATATGTAAGCCAGCATTCAGGTTTTTAGCAAGATCATGAACTAACCATATTCACAATAACTTTTAGGTCTCAAGTCTACTCATATCAATGGCATAATCAACTAGCGAGCAATAATAATAAACCTCAGATGCCAAAACTTTCTCAAAACAATTATGATATAATATAACAAGACGGTATCTCGCTAGCCCTTTCCGAGACCACAAAACATAAATGCAGAGCACCTTTAAAGATCAAGGACTGACTAGACATTGTAATTCATGGTAAAAGAGATCCAGTCATGATCATACTCAATGCAAATTAATAGTAATACATGCAAATGACAGAGGTGCTCTCCTACTGGTGCTCTTTGATAAGAGGATGATGACTCTGCATAAAAGTAAATAGATAGGCCCTTCACAAAGGGAAGCAGGGATTTGTAGAGGCGCCAGAGCTCGATTTTTAAATAGAGATGAATAAAAATTTGAGTGGTATACTTTCATTGTCAACATAACAACCAAGAATCTCGTTATCTCCCATGCTACACACATTATAGGCGGTTCCCAAACAGAATGGTAAAGTTTATACTCCCCCAACCACCAACAAGCACACTCCACGGCTAGCCCGAAACAACGGGTACCGTCCAAACCAGCAACAGCCCTGGGGGAGTTTTGTTCAATTATTATGATTTTGAGCATGGGACTGGGCATCCCGATTACCAGCCATTTTCTCATGAATGATGAGCGGAGTCCACTCATCGTGAGAATAACCCACCTAGCATGGAAGATATAGACAGCCCTAGTTGATACATGAGTTGTTCGAGCATACAAAGCAGAATTTCATTTGAAGGTTTAGAGTTTGGCACATACAAATTTACTTGGAACGGCAGGTAAATACCGCATATAGGAAGGTATAGTGGACTCATGTGGAATAACTTTGGGGTTTCTAGAAGTGGATGCACAAGCAGTATTCCCGCTTAGTACAGGTGAATGCTAGAAAGAGACTGGGAAGCAACCAGCTAGAGAGCAACAACGGTCATGAACATGCATTAAAATTAATCAACAGTGAATGCAAGCATGAGTAGGATATAAATCACCATGAACATAAATATCGTGGAGGCTATGTTGATTTGTTTCAACTACATGCGTGAACATGTGCCAAGTCAGACCACTTGAATCGTTCAAAGGAGGATACCACTCTATCATACTACATCACAACCATTTTAATATCATGATGGCACACAAGATAGACCATTATAAACTCTCAGCTAATTAAGCATGGCATATGAAGCTATGATCTCTAATTTTCATTGCAAGCATGTTTCATTCATAACAAGCTGAATCAGGAACAATGAACTATCATATTTACAAAAACAAGAGAGGTCGAGTTCATACCAGCTTTTCTCATCTCAATTAGTTCATCATATATCATCCTTATTGTCTTTCACTCGCATGACAGAACGATGTGGATAATAATAATAGTGCACGTGCATTGGACTAAGCTGGAATCTGCAGACATTTAATACAAGAGAGAAGACAAGGTAATATGGCTCAATGTTAAATCAACAATAAAGCATATAAGAGCCACTAAGCAATTTCATGCATGGTCTTCTACTCTTAACCCCCAAAGAAAGAAAAGAAACTATTTACACGGGAAAGCTCCCAACAAGCAGAAGAAGAGCGGGAAATCTTTTTGGGTTTTCTTTTAGTTACTACTGCAAGAAAAGTAAACTAGCTAGAAGCTACAACTAATATTTTTTTGTTTTTCTTGAGGATTTTTCTAGCACACGGGAAAAAATAAGAAAAAGAAATGAAACTAAACATGGATGGTACAGTGAAAGAGTGTGAGCACCGACAACTAGAATAAGTGTGAACATGAATGTAAAGTCGGTGAGAAACACGTACTCCCCCAAGCTTAGGCTTTTGGCCTAAGTTGGTCTATGGCCAGTATTGGCCTGATGGATATCCAAAGTCGTAGTTGGGGTTGTACTGGGATGCATCAGCTACTGCATGCTGAGCTGCAGCTCGAAGGCGGGCTGCTCCTGTCATATTATAATAAGCATTTGCCTCCTCCATAGTTATAGTGTATCTCCCTTTTGCCTGATCCATAAAGTCATTTGACGGCCATTCACAAGGCCGCACGTCAGCATCCCTCGGTAGTTCATCGTGCAGCTCACGAAACGCGAGCCTCGGTTCTTGCTTCCTTGAAGAACCTCCTTGGAAGTTTCTCCTATGCATTTTTCTGAAATTTTCTGAAATTTTTAGTAACTCAAAATAAAAGTTCACCAAACTCAACAAGATTGATAGCAACAACTCCTACAAGTGCCTAGAGACTATATCATGCATTAGAACTACTTGGGACCAAGAAAATTTGACATGCAAGTTCAAGAACAAGGTCAGCACAACAACATAAATTTTCAATAAATAAAGCACTAGAACAAAAACTAATTGGACCAATGGAGGAGTCACATACCAAGGAACAATCTCCCCAAATAGTTTGGTGAATGGTGCTTTGTGCAAGGAGATCGAAAATGGCAGTAAGATGAGCTAGAACTCGGGTTTGAGCTGGTTGGTGATTTTTTTGGGAGGAAGAAGAAGAGTGTGGGTTCAGGAATAAGTGGAGGGGGGCCACGTGAGGCCCACGAGGCAGGGGGCGCGCCTTGGCATGGGGGGCGCGCCCTGGACCCTCGTGGCCAGGTACTGGCTCCCCTCGCTGTGTGTTTTGTGCCATATTTTCTCATATATTCTAGAAAAAATCATATTTCATTTTCATGGCATTTGGAGAACTTTTATTTTTGGGGTATTTTTTTATTGCACGGATAAGTCTCGAAACAGACAGGAAATGCTATTTTTGTTTTATTTATCCTAATTGACAGAAAGTAAAAAGAGTGCACAGAAGGTTTGTGCTATCTAGATTCACCCATCTCATGCTCATCAAAAGGAATCCATTAACAAGGTTAATCAGGTCTTGTTAATAAACTCTTTCCGAATAACATGAAACCGGAGAATTTTCGAATAACACTAGGTTACCTCAATGGGGATATGCATGTCCCCAACAATAAGAATGTCATATGTCTTCTTGATAGTAGGAAGAGGAAATTCAAACCTCCAATAATGATAGTTAAATTTTTTTCCAATATAATTGATACTGTAGACCTGAGGTTGTTTCCTTGGAAAGTGTACCGTATGCTCATTACCATTGACATGAAAAGTGAGATTGCCTTTGTTGCAATCAATAACAGCCCCTGCAGTATTCAAAAAGGGTCTTCCAAGAATAATAGACATACTATTGTCCTCGGGAATATCAAGTATAACAAAGTCCGTTAGAATAGTAACATTTGCAACTACAACAGGCACATCCTCACAAATACCGACAGGTATAGCAGTTGATTTATCAACCATTTGCAAAGATATTTCAGTAGGTGTCAACTTACTCAAGTCAAGTCTACGATATAAAGAGAGAGTCATAACACTAACACCGGCTCCAAGATCACATAAAGCAGTTTTAACATAGTTTCGTTTAATGGAACAAGGTATAGTAGGTACTCCTGGATCTCCTAGTTTCTTAGGTATTCCACCCTTAAAAGTGTAGTTGGCAAGCATGGTGGAAATTTCTACTTCAGGTATCTTTCTTTTATTGGTAATAATATCCTTCATATACTTGGCATAAGGATTTATTTTAAGCACATCAATCAAACGCATACGCAAAAAGATAGGTCTAATCATTTCAGCAAAGCGCTCAAAATCCTCATCATCCTTTTTCTTGGATGGTTTCGGAGGAAAAGGCATGGGTTTCTAAACCCATGGTTCTCTTTCCCTACCATGCTTCCTAGCAACAAAGTCTCTCTTATCATAACGTTGATTCTTGATTGTAGGTTATCAAGATCAACAACAGGTTCAATCTCTACATCATTATCATTGCTAGGTTGAGCATCATCATGAACATCATCATTAATAGTATCACTAGGTTCATGTTCATTACTAGATTATGTCTCGGCATCAGAAACAGATATATCATTGGGATTCTCAGGTGTGTCAACTATAGGTTCACTAGAAGCATGCAAAGTCCTATCATTTTTCTTTTTCTTCTTCTCAGAACAACTAGGTGCATCTAAATTAGCTCGCTAAGAATCTTGCTCAATCCTCTTAGGGTGGCCTTCAGGATACAAAGGTTCCTGGGTCACTTTACCACCTCTAGTTGCAACTCTAACAGCATAGTCATTATTCTTACTATTTAATTCATTGAGCAAATCATTATGAGCCTTAAGTACTTGTTCTACTTGAGTGGTGACCATAGAAGATGTATACTAATAAGTTTCAGTTCACCTTTAGCTCTAGACAAATAATCACTCAAGTGTTCAATGATATAAGCATTGTGTTGTAATTGTCTACCAACATAAGTATTGAAGTTTTCTTGTTTCACAATAAAATTATCAAACTCATCTAAGCATTGGCTAGCAGACTTATAACGAGGAATATCACCTTCATCAAATCTATATAGAGAATTTACCTTTACTACATGTGTCGGGTTATCAAGACCATGTATTTCTTTAATAGGCGGTAAATTCTTAATATCTTCAGCTTTAATACCTTTTTCCTTCATAGATTTCTTTGCCTCTTGCATATCTTCAGGACTAAGAAATAGAACACCTCTTTTCTTTGGAGTTGGCTTAGGGGCTGGTTCAGGAAGTGTCCAATTATTTTCATTGGCCAGCATATTATTCAATAGTAATTCATCTTGATCAACTGTTCTTTCCCTGAAAACACAACCAGCACAACAATCCAGGTGGTATCTGGAAGCATCAGTTAGTCCATTATAAAAGACATTAAGTATATCATGCATCTCAAGAGGATGATCAGGCAAAGCATTAAGTAATTGGAGAAGCCTCCCCCAAGCTTGTGGGAGACTCTCTTCTTCAATTTGCACAAAGTTATATATTTCCCGTAAGGCAGCTTGTTTCTTATGAGCGGGAAAATATTTAGCAGAGAAGTAATACATCATATCCTAGGGACTACGCACACAACCAGGATCAAGAGAATTAAACCAAGTCTTAGCATCACCCTTTAACGAGAAAGGAAACAACTTAAGGATACAATAGCAACAAATCTTTTCATCGTTGGTAAACAAGGTGGCTATATCATTCAACTTAGTAAGATGTGCCATGGAAATGATCAGATTCAACCAAAGTAATTAACTCAGGATCAACAGAGAATTCATAATCCTTATCAGTAACACAGATAGGTGAGGTGGCAAAAGTAGGGTCATGTTACATTCTAGCATTCAAGGGCTTTTCTTCCAGCTTAGCTAATAATTTCTTAAGATCATATCTATCATTGCAAGCAAGAAAGTCTCTATCAGTTTCTTCATCCATAACATAACTCTCAGGAACAACAGGCAATTCATATCTATTGGGAGAAGCTTCATCATCACTTTCATAAATAGCATCAGTTTCAATATTTGCATTCTCCCTAACTCTAGAAATTTGTTCATCTAGAAATTCACCTAGTGGCAGAGTATTATCAGGCGTAGAAGTAGTTTCATCGTACATAGCAGATGTGGCATCATCAAGAACATACGACATATCAGATTCAATAGCATGAGTAGGTGTCGCAAATTTACCCATAACAGAAGGAGAATCAAGTGCAGAGCTAGATGGCAGTTCCTTACCTCCCCTCGTAGTTGAGGATAAGATCTTGGTTTTTGAGTCCTTCAGATTCTTCATAGTGATCAACAGATATAAATCCCAAGTGACTTAAAGAATAGAGCTATGCTCCCCCGCAACGGCGCCAGAAAATAGTCTTGATAACCCACAGGTGTAGGGGATCACAACAGTTTTCGAGGGTAAAGTATTCAACCCAAATTTGTTGATTCGACACAAGGGGAGCCAAAGAATACTCTTAAGTATTAGACCTTGCAGTAATAGTGGATAGTCTGCAAAATTTTGCAGTAAATGTCAGTATTACCTTATGATATCTTGAGGTAGTCACATCAAAAATCAATATTTGGAAGAGCACTTCGAAGGTAGTCATCTTGTTAAAATGGCAAGATGTAGACCTCACAGTATTGATGGATAATCTGCAAATTGTGCAGTAGATGCCACCATTACCTTGTGATTCACAAATAAATGTGGGTAGTCATATTGAGTATGACACATCATAATTCATGTTCGAATTACAATTATATTTGCAAGAAAAAGAAATCGGTTGCAAAAATTACAGTTGTTCTCCTAAAACGTATGCCTTAGGAAACGTTTGCGGCAAAGGCATATATATTGTCTTAAATTCCGAAGGAATAAATTTATGCCAAACATTCTTTTGCATTAGCGTTACTTTGGTAATACATATAGATGCAAAACGTAATTTTACATGGTGTAAAACTGTGTGTAATTATATTTTATGCAATTTACGAATAGATTGTCCTATATCCAAGGACTTGAAATGCGTATGGTAATAGCAACCAAAAAGATTAAAACGCTAGAAAAAAATGAGCCTGAGGGCTCTATGCAATCGGTACTAAGGCTGATGGCCATACTTGACATAAGAGAAATTAGAACTGCTAAACAGTTAAATGGCCCAAAAGATAAGGTCCTCCAGTGATTCTCGGTACGGCCAAGAATCCACCGATTGAGTTAGCTTTGGCTGTACAGTCATAACACATCACCTCATGAGGAATTAGGAGGGAAGAAGATGCGTCGCCAATCGAAGGTCGTCTGCGCGTGGGGAGCATTTCTGCGGTTGGCCGCCGGCCCGTAGCCTTGTGTCGGAGGAAGCCGCGACCGACGGCGCGTTGCGCCGCTCGCCGGCTTTGCAACTGCTCGAATCGGGGAGTCGGGCCATGGCTGAAGGCCCAGGCGAGTGCGGGAGGTCGACGGTGATTCGCCGATGGCAGCGGCATAGCGCGGGTGCGCGTGCGGCCGGAGCCGAGGCGACGTCGCCGCATGCCTAAGGGCTTCGCCACGCGCCGTACGTTTGTCGCCTCCTCTGCAGCCTTCAGGTGTTAGAATTGGGCCCATTATTTTGGGCAGCCCAATAAGCAAATTCTGAAATCACAAATGGGCCCATGTTTGTGGCAGCTCACTTGCTAGTGGAGTGGGGAGTGGGAGCTAAATTTTAGTCCCACCATGGAAGTTGGAGGAGATGTACACCACCTTATAAGGTGGAGTGTTCTACCACTTGTAAGTGAGTGAGAACAGGAGAACCTCTCGCGCACTCCTCCTCCAATGCCGCCGCCGCTCGCACGCACCGCCCGCCCGTCTCGTCACGTCACGACGCGCCGCGGGTTGCGGGAATCTCGCCGAGCCGAGCTTATTTTTGCTGTGCAGGAAAAACGTGACAGACATGTCAACAGTTAGCCAATTCGGGTCGCTCCCGGATCGTGGGCTACTGTAACCGACCCGAACGTGCGCGACGTGGACTCGGCCCACGTTCGCCGCCTCCGTTAGAGTTTTCCTGAGCCGCACTATATAAGTTGTGCACTGCCTGCGACGCAAACCACCGAAACCAATCTAGGGTTTTGCCACTCTCGTTCCTTGCGCCGCCACCGTAGTCTACTCCATCCCGAGCGCCGGCGTGCACCGGCGAACGGGAGAGCAGGTCTCCGGAACCACTCGCTCTTGTGATCCTGTACGGGAGAGGGTGAATTAGGTTTTTGGGAAGCGCCTCGCGCGACTGCTCGCTGCTTCCACCACGGCTCGTCTACCTGCTGCTGCGGCGGTTCGCCACCGACGCCGTCTTCGACCGATCATCACCAACGTCGTCATCAATAACATCGCCACAACGAGCACCGCTGCTTCATCTGCAAACGCTCGGTACGTGCGCAGTGTCTCTGTTCGTTGTCTAAACATGTTTAGTGTGTACGTGTTTAGCGATCTGTTGCTGCTATTCTGCATGTTGATTAGTACATCTACTGTATTGGAGTTTCACATGTTAGTAGTTGTTGTCGTCATGTTTAATATGCTGGAATTAATCATGGAAAAGATGCCTAATTATCCAACAATCCAAAAACCTAATTGTAGGCAATTTCCTAATTTATCAATGGCTGGATTTACCGATGCGATGAAACCGGATAAGTTTACCGGGGTGAACTTCAAGAGGTGGCAGATTCAGTGCCAACTCTGGCTTGAGGCCCTGAAGATCTGGGAGGTCAGTAAGGGCAAACCTGAAGGAGCTATGTCTGAGGAAGATCAGACTAAGTTCAACGATGCCACTACAGCCTTCAGAGGCTGTGTTCTGAGTGTTCTTGAGGGACGTCTGCGAGATGTGTATATGCACATAACAGACGCCAAAGAGCTCTGGGATGCACTGGATGCTAAATTCGGTGCAACCGATGCAGGCAGTGAATTGTATGTCATGGAGAGCTTTAACGACTACAAGATGGTGAACAACCGTGGCGTAGTCGAGCAGGCTCATGAAATACAGGTCATTGCAAAGGAGCTTGAACTACTCAAGTGCGTCCTACCTAACAAGTTTGTGGCTGGGTGCATAATTGCAAAGTTGCCTTCTTCGTGGAGGAACTTCGCCACAACGCTCAAACATAAGAGACAGGAGATATCGGTTGAAAATCTGATAGCGTCTCTTGATGTTGAGGAGAAAGCTCGGGCTAAGGACGCTCATGAGAGAGGTGTTGAGGGTCAGTCTAGCGCCAACATGGTGCAGAAAAACTCACACTACAAGAACAACAACAACAGCAAGAAAGGGAACTACAAGCCTCTGACAAATGTGCCTGTCAATACTACTTCCTTCAAGAAGAAGAAGAAGCCGAACAAGCTGGCCAGACTAGGGTGTTACACCTGTGGAGTAGTCGGCCACTTTTCCAAGGACTGCCCAGACCGTACAGACCGGAAGAAGAATGTCAACGTCGTGACCGCTAGCGGTGCTGATGGGTACGGTAATTTACGGTTTGTGTTTTCAGCTTTTCAATCTTCAAGTTGGTTGATTGATACGGGTGCTAATGTTCATGTGTGTGCTGACATCTCTATGTTCACTTCTTATCAGGTCGTCCGAGATTCTCCCGTCATAATGGGGAACGGTTCGCATGCTACTGTTCATGGTGTTGGCACGGTAGATCTGAAGTTTACTTCGGGAAAGATCGTGCAGCTGAGGAACGTGCAGCATGTCCCTACTATAAACAAGAATCTCGTTAGTGGCTCCCAACTTTGCAGAGATGGGTTTAAAGTAGTATTTGAGTCCAATAAAGTAGTTGTGTCGAGATTTGGACAATTTATTGGTAAAGGCTATGAGTGCGGAGGCTTGTTCCGCTTATCACTTTCTGAGTTTTGTAATAAGTCAGTATACCATATTTGTGACAATGTTGATTCGGATGCTAGTGTTTGGCACTCTCGTTTATGTCATGTTAATTTTGGTTTACTGTCTCGGCTTTCCAGTATGAGTTTGATTCCGAATTTCACTATTGCCAAAGGTTCTAAGTGCCATAGTTGTGTGCTATCAAAGCAACCTCGGAAGCCTCACAAGGCAGCCGAGGAGAGAAACTTGGCACCTCTAAAACTCATACATTCTGATCTGTGTGAGATGAATGGTGTGTTGACAAAAGGTGGAAAGAGATATTTAATGACGTTAATTGATGATGCTACTAGATTCTGCTATGTTTATCTGTTGCAAACTAAAGATGAGGCACTAGACTACTTTAAAATCTATAAGGCTGAAGTTGAAAATCAATTAGAGAGAAAGATCAAACGTCTTAGGTCGGATCGTGGTGGAGAGTATTTTCCCAAAGTATTTGATGATTTCTGTGAGGAACATGGTATTATTCACGAGAGGACGCCTCCCTACTCGCCCCAGTCAAACGGGGTTGCTGAGAGGAAAAACCGCACGCTGACCGACTTGGTGAATGCCATGTTGGACACTGCTGGTTTATCTAAGGCATGGTGGGGGGAGGCTTTATTGACTTCATGTCGTGTCCTGAATAGAATTCCGAACAAGAATAAAGATAAGACCCCTTATGAGGAGTGGGCTGGGAGAAAACCATCACTTTCTTATTTGCGCACTTGGGGATGTTTGGCTAAGGTCAACGTTCCAGTTCCCAAGAAACGCAAACTCGGACCAAAGACAGTGGATTGTGTCTTTCTAGGCTATGCACAGCGTAGCGTTGGCTATAGATTTTTAGTGGTTAAATCTGAGGTACCTGATATGCATGTTGATAGTATTATGGAATCTCGCGATACAACATTTTTTGAGAATATGTTTCCAATGAAAGATATGCATAGACCTGCTAGATTTTCTTCTGAGCTCATTCCTGAATCTAGTACATCTAGTGATTATTCTGAACAACCACATGTTGAGGAAATCCATGAGAAGGATGACAATGAAGCTCCCTAGAGGAGTAAGAGACGGAGGGTTGAAAAATCCTTTGGTGATGATTTCATTGTGTACCTTGTGGACAATACTCCCACGTCCATTGCAGAGGCATTTGCATCTCCTGATGCAGATGACTGGAAAGAAGCTGTCAATAGTGAGATGGACTCGATTCTTTCCAATGGAACTTGGGAGTTATCTAAACGACCCTATGGTTGCAAACCAGTGGGTTGTAAGTGGGTGTTTAAGAAGAAGCTAAGGCCTGATGGTACTATTGAAAAGTACAAGGCACGGCTTGTAGCCAAAGGCTACACTCAGCGAGAAGGCGAAGATTATTTTGACACCTATTCACCTGTTGCTAGACTGACCACCATTCGTGTACTACTTTCCCTGGCTGCCTCTTATGGTCTTATCGTTCATCAAATGGACGTAAAGACAGCTTTCCTTAACGGAGAGTTGGAAGAGGAAATCTATATGGATCAGCCTGATGGGTTTGTGGTAAAGGGTGAAGAGAGAAAGGTGTGCAAATTGTTAAAATCTTTGTATGGGCTGAAGCAAGCACCTAAGCAATGGCATGAGAAGTTTGACAGAACTCTAACTTCTGCGGGCATTGTCATTAATGAGGCTGATAGGTGCATTTATTATCGCCATGGTGGGGGCGATACGGTTATACTGTGCTTGTATGTTGACGACATACTGATCTTTGGTACAAGTATGAGTGTGATAACTGAAGTCAAGTCTTTTCTATCAAGTTGCTTTGATATGAAAGATCTGGGAGAAGCTGATGTGATTCTGAACATTAAGCTGATTAAGGATGAGAGTGGGATTACGTTAATGCAATCACACTATGTTGAGAAGGTCTTGAGCTGGTTTGGCTTTATAGACAGCAAGCCCTCTCCAACGCCTTACGATCCCAGCGTGACACTGCGAAAGAATAAGAAAGGACCGAGAGATCAACTGAGATACTCTCAAGTGATCGGTTCGCTCATGTACCTTGCGAGCGCGACACGACCTGATATCTCTTTTGCTGTGAGCAAGTTGAGTAGGTTCATGTCTAACCCGGGTACTGATCATTGGCATGCACTTGAAAGGGTCATGCGTTATCTCAATGGTACAATGAGCTATGGGATACACTATTCAAGGCACCCTGCTGTGCTCGAGGGATACTGTGATGCCAACTGGATCTCAGATGTTGATGAGCTCTATGCCACAAGTGGATATGCATTTCTTCTTGGAGGTGGCATAGTGTCATGGAGGTCTTGTAAACAAACCATATTGACGAGGTCAACCATGGAAGCAGAACTTACTGCTTTAGATACAGCCACTGTTGAGGCGGAATGGCTGCGTGAGCTTTTGATGGACTTGCCGGTGGTTGAAAAACCATTACCGGCGATCCTTATGAACTGTGACAACCAAACGGTAATTGCCAAAGTGAACAATACTAAGGATAATGCGAAGTCATCAAAACACATTAAGAGACGTCTCAAGTCTGTCAGGAAAATGAGAAACTCCGGAGTGATAACTGTCACATATATTCAGACAGACAGAAACCTGGCAGACCCCTTTACGAAGGGACTATCGCGTAATGTGATAGAAGGTGCATCGAGAGAGATGGGTATGAGACCCGTGAATGTTACACCATAGTGGTAACCCAACCTATGTGATCGGAGATCCCGTGAATTAGGACCTGGGAAGAACAAGCTATTGGTTTAACTGAGGAGAGTTCTATGTGAGACCCTCTCTAGTGAAGATGCAGAACTCTCAAGTGCTGTAAGGCAGGTTGGCAATATTGCCTTAATGTGTTCATGTTGGCTATTCATAGCAAAGATGCTGTCCTACAGAGCATTCTTGAAAGAACACACCTATATGAGTCCGACTGTCAAACGTCGCAGTCTATGAGATTTGGGTGATCTCTAGTAAACTCATGAAGAGACCAGGGAGTACGACGCATATGCTCCACCCGCGGGGTAGGCTACTGGCAGCCAGGTACTGGTTATGACTTTGAGTGAAGTCTGTTGGCACAATCTTGCAATTCAAGGCATAGTCCATTGTTCAAGTTGCTGGCGGATGTAGCTTAAAGCTCTAGGCGGAAGTTCAACTTAACAGTCTCTGCTGAAACACTGGTATATAAACAAGTAACGAGGATTGGCAAAACTCTAAATAGGCATTTGAGATCTGGTGGGGGATTGTTAGAATTGGGCCCATTATTTGGGGCAGCCCAATAAGCAAATTCTGAAATCTCAAATGGGCCCATGTTTGTGGCAGCTCACTGGCTAGTGGAGTGGGGAGTGGGAGCTAAATTTTAGTCCCACCATGGAAGTTGGAGGAGATGTACACCACCTTATAAGGTGGAGTGTTCTACCACTTGTAAGTGAGTGAGAACAGGAGAGCCTCTCGCGCACTCCTCCTCCGACGCCGCCGCCGCTCGCACGCACCGCCCGCCCGCCCGTCTCGTCACGTCACGACGCGCCGTGGGTTGCGGGAATCTCGCCGAGCCGAGCTTATTTTTGCTGTGCAGGAAAAACGTGACAGACGTGTCAAGAGTTAGCCAATTCGGGTCGCTCTCGGATCGTGGGCTACTGTAACCGACCCGAACGTGCGCGACGTGGACTCGGCCCACGTTCGCCTCCGTTAGGGTTTTCCTGAGCCGCACTATATAAGTTGTGCTCTGCCTGCGACGCAAACCACCGAAACCAATCTAGGGTTTTGCCACTCTCGTTCCTTGCGCCGCCACCGTAGTCTACTCCATCCCGAGCGCCGGTGTGCACCGGCGAACGGGAGAGCAGGTCTCCGGAACCACTCGCTCTTGTGATCCTGTACGGGAGAGGGCGAATTAGGTTTTTGGGAAGCGCCTCGCGCGACTGCTAGCTGCTTCCGCCACGGCTCGTCTACCTGCTGCTGCGGCGGTTCGCCACCGACGCCGTCTTCGACCGATCATCACCAACGTCGTCATCAACAACATCGCCACAACGAGCACCGCTGCTTCATCTGCAAACGCTCGGTACGTGCGCAGTGTCTCTGTTCGTTGTCTAAACATGTTTAGTGTGTACGTGTTTAGCGATCTGTTGCTGCTATTCTGCATGTTGATTAGTACATCTACTGTATTGGAGTTTCACATGTTAGTAGCTGCTGTCGTCATGTTTAATATGCTGGAATTAATCATGGAAAAGATGCCTAATTATCCAACATCAGGATCTCGCCACGCGCCGTGGTTGTGCTCCGCCGGAGGGTGGAGCGACTCGTCGGCTGCCGAGACGCGCCGCGCCGCGCTGTTTGCCAATGGAGCAAAGAGCCGTGTGGAAGTTGCGCCTGAGAGCGTCGCCTCTTGTAATACACGATCGATGGTTTCTTCTTGTGATTTGCGTGAGTACATATATGCAGGAGAAAAGCAATCCATCGTTAGATTATTGGTTGATCACATGAATACTAGATCAAAATAGGCAAAGATTAAATAGGTAATCTCTGTTATTATTTTCTTGATTGAGGCAGATCGACAATCTGAGTTCTTCCTTCTTTTCTGTCTCTTTCCTAATTATTTGATATCCCCATTATGTGCGAGGATGATCATTGAGTCGATGGAGATTGGCGCCCCCTGATCATCCTTGTTCTTCTCTATTCTTGCCTGGCTAAATTGCTCGATTGGAGAGCAAAGTGCATGATAACGTGTTTAGAGTGAAAAGTAAAGAACAAGATAGTTGAATGAAAGATGATCCATTAGTCTTTATTGATGATAGAAGTGGGGTATTTATACCCAGGCGGAAGTACACATGATGCTTGGCGGTCAAGTAAACACATAGTTACTTGAGAGCCAATGAATTACATAGTTGCCTTGAGAGCCAAGAAAGTACATTGTTGCTTGGGAACCAAGCAACCTATCTAACAATTAACTTAATCCTAATTAGCTTTATTAATAAGCAACTATTCTATTCTTAACAGATCTATCGCCAACGCTGTAATCCGTTCTCTCCTAGGGTTGCCACACGCACCGCTAGGATCAATCTGGATCGATCGACTCCGCTGGCACCAACTGCTGCTGCAATACCGCTGCCCTGACTGCTTCCGATTCGTGCCGTTGTTGCTATACTGGCCGAGACTTCTCCGTGACATGAAAAACTACCCGCAACATTGGCTGCCGCCCAATCGCGTCGCCTGTCATCGACCTTCTCCACAACCACGACCTCCTCTAGATCAACAATCCGCGACCCCGATCTTCAAACCTTGCTCATGATACCACTTGTTAGATCATCTGAGGACCAAGAAATCACGCAAGCACGACACCGAGATTTGTTAACGAGGTTCACCATCATGGCTACATCCCCGGGGCTTGACTACGGGCGCTCCTCCCCGTGACACCGTCACACGACGCCGGTTCCCCCACGTACCTATGCTATTATGTTGGCATAGGTTGCATTGTGTGTCTACCCTCTCTACATATAAGAAGCCTAGGATACAAGTGCCCTACTAGGACACAACACCTACCCTGTCTACACACAGTTCGGAACCAAGTCCAACTGTAACCTACCTTGTACAAATAATATTCGACACAACTCTAGCAATCACGTCCAATGGAACAAGTTGCGGCGGTAGTGGTAGCCTACAACGGCGGTGGGGACGGTTGGCGCTAGGTGTTGATGCGGAGCATCCAGCAAGCATCCCCATGGACACCCCGTCATCGGCACAAGCACTCAAGGGACCAATGACTAGAGCACGTGCACACACTATCGAGCACGAGGTGAATTCTCTCCTCTTCGAGTTTCGTTTGGATTCGCATGAGGACTGGGTTCTACCTCACAAGAAGATGTTGTGCATTCTCAGTTACCAAGGAGGCGATCACGTGGAAGCAAAGGAGAACCTATCCAGCCCGGATCACGTGGAAGCAAATGAAGACCTGTCCAACCCGGAACGAGCGGTACTACCGCTCCGCCAAAACGGTACTACCGCTCCTGGCCAGTCCGGAACCAGCGGTACTACCGCTCCTTAAGCGGTACTACCGCCTGCAAGCGGTACTACCGCTCGAGTGGGCGGTACTACCGCCCTGCCTGCGTGCAGCCTTCGGCCCTTGGCCATGTACCCCTCTCTTTTCGTACCCCTTCGTAGCATAAACTATAAATAGACCTTCCCCATGTCTTTTGAAGGGTTAGCAAAGATATTGAGAGACCTTGAGAGTTTTGCTCCTTGTATCCCCTCCGTGAGGAGATCAAGACCTCCCAAGGGAGAAGAATCCTCGTGGATTGCAAGACCTCCCAAGGGAGAAGAATCCTCTTGGATTGCAAGACCTCACCTAGAGTGGAAAGAACCTTACCTTTGTGCTTGTTTCCTTGGATTGATCTTGTGATCTTGTGGATCCTTTGTATGCTACTCTAGTGGATGTGATATTGGGTTTGTTTTGAGAGATTTGTGTCTTGTGTTCTTGTGTGTTCTTCCTCTTTTTCCCCTCCAAGTGTGAAAAGATCCCTTCTAGGGTTTCACCCTACAACAGGTGTGGACGGGATCGAGGCCACGGGCGTGCAAATGCGGACCAGAAGGGCTGGGCGTCTCCTACGCAAAGCCACGAGCACGCGTGGGTGCACGGTTGAGCCGAAGGAGCAATACAACAGCGACAGCAAGCACGGCGACGGAGGCAAGCTTCAGCATCCATGGCGGGACGAGCTAGGAGACGGATTCTAGCGGGTCAGATGGGGTTTTTGAGTGGAAGCTCATCATGGAAGCACACGAGGGCTCAACGGGAGGCTTAGGAGCGCAGGAGACGGTGGATACAACAGAGAAGGCCCGACAATAGAGGAGGATTGAGGAGTCGATTCAGTCGATGCAGAGGCGCCCAACTCGCATTCGTTGGTGCAGGTAACGTAGTGGACGACGGTGCATCTTCGTGACACTGATTCAGTCAGAGAGGAACACGATAGCTACACACACGTGGTTGGTGTAAGGGCATGTCCCTTCCTTTGTGGTTTTGGTGATTGTTGACAATGCGATTGCGAACTAATGTGTGTGCCAAGTTTTTCATATATGAATCCAGAGGCACGAGACGATTATCTACCCTCCAAGTTATCAGCTCAAGACGTGTTGTCTTGCTAGGCTTTTGTTTTTGTGGACTTGAGTCGTAGAAGACACTGTACTATCAAGGGGGGTCTGCATTGGAAAGGCCAGGGTGGAATCATCACGTACACTCATTCTTGCACCCGCATCCTCTCCCTTCTCCTAGCTTCTTCACTGCCTTGTGTGGGCACGGTAGTACCGTTGTCAGGGCGGTAGTACCGCGTAGACGGCCTAAGCGGTAGTACCGCTGTGAAGGCGTGGTAGTACCGCTCGTGCCTATACGCGGCAGTACCGCCGCGGCTATCCTCCACCTCCGCGTCGATTCAGGACGAACTTTTTCGTGTCGGGTTCTACGATGGTAGCAACGGTAGTAGCAGTGGTAGTACCGCTGCCACCACCGTGGCTACCACCGCTTCTTTCCTCCGAACCCCGTCCCTAACACTGGGTGGTAGTACCACTGGGGGGCACGGTAGTACCGCTCGCTCCAGCGGTAGTACCGCTCTACGCGGGCTGAGAAGAGTGTAACGGTTCACTCTTCCCCTCCACTACATAAAGTGTTCTTCCTCCTCAAGAACACTGACCTCTTCTCCCCCAAGCTCCATTGTTGCTCCAAAAGCTTATTTCCGCTCGATCTCTCCCCCTAGCCAATCAAACTTGTTGATTTTCTAGGGATTGGTTGAGAAGGCCCAAATCTACACTTCCACCAAGAGAAATTTGATTCTCCCCACTAATCCCTTGTGGATCTTGTTACTCTTGGGTGTTTGAGCACCCTAGACGGTTGAGGTCACCTCGGAGCCATATCCATTGTGGTGAAGCTCCGTGGTTTCGTTGGGAGCCTCCAATTCAGTTGTGAAGAGAACCCCAACCTTGTTTGTAAAGGTTCGGTCGCCGCCTTCAAGGGCACCAATAGTGGAATCACGGCATCTCGCATTGTGTGAGGGCGTGAGGAGAATACGGTGGACCTAGTGGCTTCTTGGGGAGCATTGTGCCTCCACACCACTCCAACGGAAACGTACTTACCCTCAAAGGGAAGGAACTTCGGTAACACATCCTCGTCTTCACCGGCTCCACTTTTTGTTATATCTATCCTTTACTTGTGCAAGCTTTAGTGTGTTAGTATCTTGTTCTTGCTTGCTTAATTTTCTTGTTGCATCATATATGTTGTTCACCTAGTTGCATATCTAGTAAACCTATTTTGTTCCTAAGTTTAATTTGGTCAAGAAAAGCTAAAATTGTTATTTGCCTA
>LR738711.1:528406328-528448127 GCA_902687465.1 Secale cereale | reverse complement strand
CCCCCCCTCCCCTCTAGTCAACCATATTGATCCTTTCAATTGGTATCAGAGCCTCGTCTCTTTATTAAGGACTTTACCGTCCAAAGAGTATGGGTGACAGCATAGTCGAGACGGAGGAACACTCCGGTGGAACCCCGCCTTTGCCTATGTCCGATGGGGGAACCTCGGTATCTCGTGAGGAGTTCAATGTGGCTTTGAACACATTGAAAGACTCACTGACAACCGAGGTCAAAGGCATGTTCAAAGATTTTCTTGAGGGATTTAAATTATCCACCACACCGTTGGAAGTGGTTCGTCCCGCTACCAATGTGTCGGATACTATTCCCGACAAGGGAGAAGCTAGTAGTGGGCAAGTCCCGGTGACTAAAAATAGGAGTGGGATCTTTGCCCACTCCACGCCTCCTACTCATTATGGAGGACCTGTTCCTACTCCGCCTTTAAATTCGGTTGGTCCTCCACCTAAGTTTGTTAAAAATTCTGATTTTGCTACTTGGAAGTTTCGCTTTAAATGTCATTTAAATCATTGTTCTACTAATCTTTGGAGAATCATTGAGCAAGGTTTCTAACCGAATGATCCCTACAACTTAACTCCAAGAGAAGTTGTGGATCATCAATTTAACGAGTCCGTTCTTTGCATACTTCAAGAAGCTATTCCTCCCAAAGACATTGCACATCTTCGACCCTTCACCGTGGCCAAGGAAGCATGGGAGCATGTTGGTTCCATGTACAGGGGAAGCGCAAGCATTCAATGCTCAAACTATGAAGTTGTGCAAGATGAAGCCGATGAGTTTGCCATGATCGAAGATGAAGATCCCCGTGAACTTTACCGGAGATTGACCACTCTTGCGGTTTCACTTCGAGATAATGAGAGCAAGGACACGGATGACAATTGGATCAAGCGTAAGTTTCCCAAGGCCATGATGCCTTATCACAAGGCCATGTCCCCCGTCATCCGTCAACGATCGGACTTCCACACCTTGTCCTCAAGTGAAGTGTTGGATGAGTTTATTGCAATGAGGAACGTGGATAAGACCGCCGACAACGCGGTGTTGCGAGCTCAACGATCAAAGAAGCCCAACCTTGCTTTGAAGGCCAAGGCTTGTGTGGAAGATGAGGATGAAGGGGATGAAGATGAGTGTTGCCCCGAGGACACAAAATATGCTTACCATGAGCATATGGCTCTAGCATCTCGGCAGTTTTGGGGCAACAAGAAGAACTCTAGGCCCAACTTCAACAAGAACAACTCAAGTGGTCTCAAGGGCAAGCAACGAATAAGAACATGCTACAATTGTGGCAACGTGAGTCATTTTGTTGTGGATTGTCCATATGAGAAAAGAGAAGACAATGGGGGCAAGCTTATTCGAAAGGACAAGGCCAAGCCCTATCCCAACACCAACAATCTCAACAAGAAGACTCCTCCGAGAGGTTTAGTGGCCCAAGAAGAATATGTTGAGGATGATGATGAAGAAGAAGATGATGAGATGGTCACTATGGCTACCATTTCTATCGCAACAACTCCACGATCATCCCTCTTCAACTCACCAAATGAAAACATCATCGCCAAGTGCCTCATGGCCAAGGCCACCAACAAGGTAACCCCCAACATAAATTCTACTCTCTCCTCTAATCCTTCATTGACGGATTTTATTGATGAGAGTGAGGGAGCGGAGGAGGAGGAAAATTAATTTGAGTTGTTTATGAGTAAACTCAAGGGAAAACCCAAGAAGCACTTCGTTGCTCTCTTGGAACAACTCGGTGAAGCCAATGACATGATTGAGGCTCACGAGGAGACCATTTCTAAAATGGAGGGCCATAGTCGAGACTATGCCAATGAGATCTCGGATCTCTCGAATGCTCTTGAGGAAGAGTATGGTCATCGTTTGGCTCTTGAGGAGTCACACAACGATGATCATGCTAAACTAAGAAAATATCTTGATCATGCTTTAGTTGTCTCTCGTGTGCTCAATTCCGAGAAGGCAAAGCTTGTGGTTGACCATGCTAGACTCAAGGAGGAGTTTGTTACACTTGACAAGGCTCACAAGGTCTTGAAGAGTGTACATACTAGCCTCAAAGAGTCTCATGATCAACTTCAAGTTTCGCTAACCAAGGAGAAAGCTACCTTTCCTCGCATGGTTTTAATTGATAATGCAAATGCTACTAACCCATGTTGCGAGCATGTGCATCTTGTTGAAGAGAATGCCAAGTTGAAAAAGCAACTTGAGAAAGGCCTTGTGTCGTGTATACAAGGTGAGAAGAATCTCAACGAGCTTTTGAGCAATCAAAAGGAAGTTGTGGCAAAAGAAGGAATTGGGTTTGCTCCCAAGCCCAAGAAGAAGAAGAACGACAAGACCAAACAACCTCTTCCTCTCGAGCAGACCTTTGTAAAAGAAGGAGAGGGTGCTCCTAAGAAGAAGAACATTGTGGAGAATGGTGTTGTCAAGAAGAACATTGTCACGCCATCCACCAAAGCCGGCGACTTGAACCCTTCTTATGTTCTATGTCGTGCTAGTGATGGACATGTTTTTGCTAAATTTGTTGGTTCCTTTTATGAGCACATTGAATGGTCTATTTGGGTTCCTAAGACCCTTGTTACTAACCTTAAAGGACTCATTACAAAATGGGTACCTAAATCCAAGCATTGATATCTTGTAGGAGTTTGCTTCCTGTGGGGGATCATGGTTGCTCGATAGTGGAGCTACAAATCATATGACCGGAAGCAAAGACTTGGTGGTGGACGTGCACCAAGGTTTATCTATGGCCACCAACGTCGAATGGGGTGATGCTTCATCTTCTAAGGTATTGGGGCTTGGCAAGGTTGTTGTTTCTCATGATCTAACAATCGAGAAAGTCATGCTTGTTGAGTCCCTTGCATACAATTTACTTTCCATTCGTCAACTTGCACTCATGTGCTTTGCCACTTTCTTTGATATTGACACTGTTGCCCTCTTATGGAGCAAGACTCTTAAAGTAGCCTATGTTGGGCATGTCGAAAATGGTCTCTATGTGGTTAACTTCTCGGAGCAACCCACTAAGACCGCAACTTGCTTAATGGCTAAAGTTGATGTGGGTTGGCTTTGGCATCGCCGGCTAGCCCATGTCAATATGAGATCTTTGCAAAGTCTCCTCAAGGGGGGCCACGTCCTTGGACTAAAGAATGTTAGCTTTATCAAAGATCGTGCTTGCAGTGCCTGTATTGAAGGAAAGTTACATGAGAAGGCTCACCCTCCCACGACTATCATCTACTCAAAAAGACCTTTAGAGATCCTTCACATGGATCTCTTTGTGCCTCCATCCTTTGATAGTCTTGGGGGTAGAAAGTATTGCTTGGTGATTGTAGATGATTATTCAAGATACACTTGGGTATACTTCTTCAAGAAGAAGAACGAGACCCAACAAACCGTCATCAACTTTGCAAATGAAGCTCAACGTCAACATGATGCAAAGATCTTGATGATTAGAAGTGACAATGGCTCCGAGTTCAAGAACTACACCTTGGATGAGTTTCTTAGGGATGAGGGGATAAAACATCAATATGTCGCACCCTATACACCTCAACAAAATGGTGTAGCGGAGAGAAAGAACCAGACATTGATGGATGCAGCTAGAACCATGATGGCGGAGTTCAAGTCTCCGTACAACTTTTGGGCCGAAGCCATCAACACCGCTTGTCATGCATCCAATCGGATATATCTCCGCAAAGGCTTGAACAAGACTCCATATGAGATACTTATCGGAAACAAGCCCAATCTCAAGTACTTCCGGGTGTTCGGTTGTAAGTGTTTCATCCTCAAGAAAGGTGCTCGTTTGTCCAAATTTGAAGCTAGAGCTCATGAAGGCATATTTGTTGGTTATGCTACAAACTCTCATGCTTACCGTGTCCTCAACAAGTCCAATGGACTCATTGAGGAGACGTGTAACGTAGAGTTTTATGAGAATAACGGCTCCTAAGTGGAGCAAAGTGGTACTTGTGATGTAGGTGATGAAATTCCTCCCCAGGCCATAAGAAGAATGGGTGTTGGTTATATCCTAACCATTGAGGAACCCCTTGTGGCCTAAGGAGAAGGACAATGTTCCACTCAAGTGGAACCATCACCAACCCAAGACCCACACGCTTCCGAAGAACAAAGTGAAGGCCCTAAATCAGATGAACAAGGCCAAGTGCAAGATCAACCACAAGATGGTGGTGAACCACCAAGTGATGCACAAGGCCAAGTGTTCGCACACGAACACGTCACCGTGTACCTCCAACGCCGAGAGTGATGCACCGCAACACACGTCGAAGGAGACCCGCCGGAAGCGCGGTACGCAAGACAATCCGGCGGGCGCTTTTGTAGACCCGAAGCCCCGCTTGCCCGAGAGGGACCCCGTCAGGGCGCGCGGCGGCTATGGGCTGCCCTAGGTCGACCTGATCGCCCCTAGGGCCTCGAGGTTCGCCGCCCTGCAACAAGAAGAACAGACGAAGAACGAGGAAGAAGAAGAACTAGGGTTTAGGAGAAAAGGTAAAAGATAAAAAGTGGTAGATGAATTGATCGATTGTGTGTTGTTCAATCGGCCGTCACCCCTTAGGTATATAAGAGGCGGCTTGACTTCCCATGCAAGCAAAAGCCTTGGATTCACGTCCAAAACCCTAGCCAAATTCGGATTGGTTTTGTCCGAACTTTCCAAAACTGTTCGGTTTAAACTGGCTGTACCTTGCGGGTAATTTTTGAGGTGGTAAACGACCTCAGATAGAAAAGAGCCCAAAAGCAATCTTGACCATTTCGACGAGGCGAACAACTTTCATGTTGAATGTTTTTCGATTTGAAGCCACCTTCTAGGCCAAAACGGTCACGCAATAGAGGCTGTTATTCGCGCTACCCATCAGACACGTGGCGGGTGGGGCGCGCCACTTATGGCTCTGTGACAGGGCTGTGTTCGGATGGCTGTAACTTTTGCATACAAACTCGGAATGGGATGATTTTTATATCAAAATCGACCGCTTCGACGAGGCGAAGACAATTAGTGTAGAAAGGTTTTTTCCATATGAGGCAGTCTTGGTGGTCTAATCTGCCGAATACTGCTCTAGATATAAAATCTCAGTGCTTTGAGCATAGTTTTGGCACTCGAGATGAGATCGGATGACGATGGCCCAAACTTCAAAGATGTTCACCTCGACAATACGAAACCTTTTCACTTTAAGCACTTTTCCATTTGAGGCCATCTTATTTGCTTTTTATGCCGTGCCAAAATCTGGTGTCAACACATGCCCCCCTGTTTTCTGGCAGAGCTTGCATGCTAGAAAATACTTCATCCAAGCACGATGTCAACACTACATCGGCTGTGCATGCTAAGAACGATAGTTGTTATCGGTCATATGCTTAAGCGTGTTGCTTCTTGGGTAGAGCCTCTTGGATAATAATCGTCTGAGAACAACAATTGGACGTCACAAAGGCCTCCATGTAAGTTTCTTATGTCAATCCGGACCTTGCTTTGTCCAGGCACTCACTGGGAATATTAGAACCCTTCGACGGTAAGCCGGTTGCTGAACGATTATGACCATGCACCACAAAGGAATAATGTCAACTGTTCGGTGACTCAACTCATTATTAATCAAAGTAAACCATCAAGCCTCCGCCGAACAATGTCTCTCTCCTGACTTGGGTCCTGCAAATAACTAACACCAGGAGTCAGAACTTTTTATGTACTAGACCCTTGGTCAGTGGCCGACTCAATAATTAAGTCGGCCTTGCCAGTATTGGCAAACACTGAGCATCAGCTATAGGAGTAGGAGATCAACCATGGTGAACACCGTTAGCCAGATGCCGGCTTTGCCAACACAATGAATTCTGAGGGCGATATGCAAATATCGGCCATGCGTTCTCATCTCAAAGGTGCTCGGGAATCCGTCCAACAAAGTGTGAATAACCGAAATAAGTCAGATGTTTCGGCCGAGGATAAATTCCATAGCGTTGATTTTGATGATACGATTGAAGAATGTGCATGACACGCCTCCTGGAGTTTCCTATAGTGAGATGAAAATTGTCGTCCTCGCCTACGGGATTTACACTTGTACTCCCTTATTTCTGCTGGCTTCGCAACAGGAGATGTGATGCCGCACTTGTCTCGAGGATTTTCCTTAGGAACCCAGGCCATGTTCCTCTTCTCCAGCTCTTTGGCCCTAAGCTATTTCAGCCTTCTTCTGTTGCGAATATGGTAAGCCGAGAGGGCATCCCGGCTGGGATTTTGGTTTATGCACTGGCAAGTTCTTCCTAGCTTTGGGCATCTCCGGCTTGGCCTGTCCAAAATCGGTGATCGGATCCCTAAGATTTACTTGCTTCACTTTCTTGTCCTTAGCAGCCAACATAGACTCGACTGGCTTTTTGTCATTTGGAGTCGGATCTGATAGCACTCTTGCGGCCATCCTTTTCTTTCTTCACTTTTTTAACACTTGTTGCAATAGAAGGTCGGACATCATTTCTATTTTGACTGCTCCTCTTGGGAACCCATGCCATGTTCTTCTTTCTCAACTCATGTGCACTAAGTTTTTGTAATTCCTTCTCTTGCCAATGCGCTAAGCCCAGTGGGCACCCCGGCTGTGATTCTGTTTCAACCAATGCCAACTCTTTTTTGGCCTTGTGCACTCTCAACTTCTTCCCTTCAGATTTGGCACTTGATTGACTTGCCTCGTTGCCTTTTGTAGCCAATGTCAATACTTTAACTGGCTCTTTGTTATTTGAGAACAAATCCGAAGTAGCACACTTACGACCATCATTCTTGACCTGGTACACTTGCTTGACCACCTCTTTCTTGTTTCTTGAGCTCCGGACCAATTCCTTATGATTGAAACGGTCTTTGACGTGTGATTGTTCATCAAATATTGATCTTTTTGGAGCTGCATAATGTTGGCGAGATAATCTAAAATAAGATGGATAATGTGCCCTTGTATCATACCTGCCCCATGATGGATGTGGATTTACATGAGCGTAGGGAGGCATCCACGACATTGGCATTGACGGCCCAAAAAGAGGATATAAGTCTGCTTGCTCAACGCCTTCCTTTGCCAATCTCGGTCTTCCGATTTATGCCTTGGGAGTGACCTCGATGCTTTTGCTTCACTCGGCCGATAAGCACTCTTTCCCTCACTTATCTTTTGGTACTTTTCTAATAACTGCGCGAAAGTGACTTTCGGCTTTTTGCTTTTGCGCTTACCATGGCCTTTGCTTTCTTTGGTTGTGCGTGCAACGGTCTTTGAATTCTCTTATTGCCTCCCAGTGCTAGATGTTACCATTTTAGCTTTGATGGAATTTCCGTCTTCAAGATTGTTCTTGATGCACTTTTTAACAATATCCTTGCTCGAAGACTTGACCCCATCATCATTTACGTGTACATATCCACTTTTAGATAAATCGGCTGGAGATAGCCGAGTCAACATTTGATGGCCGTCAAAATGATCTGATTGTCCAAATGAGCGTGCCTCAACAAACTCCAATCGTCCTATCTTGTCCGGTTGCTTGACTTGATGGATCATGTTGCAATCTTTGACATTTTGCTTGAACGAACATTGTGTTGGCTCTTGTCTTGACGGCTCGACATCGTGATCAATTATAATAATAGGATTAGTCAGTAATGTACCGATGATGTGATCAACTATGCCTGCACTGGACGTACACTCCTGGTCCATTAACCGATATTGTGATACCGGCTTTGATACAAAACAACCGAGCGGTGTGAGTTTAACATCATCCGACTCGGCTATGCATTGATTTTCGTCCTCCTTTCCCGATGCTCTTGAATCGGCTATCCTGCAGAACTTTGAACCTGGCTTTATATTCCTGCAACCAAAATAATTACAGAATATACGTCTCATCTGAGACCAAATGTTAGCCAGGCATGAAACAAACAAAGTTGTCCATATGAATATAAAGTTCAGTCGGCATGACGGGAAAAACTTTGGTTGCGAAGTTGTCACTAGTAGCCTCTATGAATGGTGCCATGTGTTGATCAAGATGATTAGTAACAAGATAATTCGAAACAAACAGATTACTCATCTCGATCGGTCTTTCAAAATTAATTAGAATCTTACTAACGGGTGCATCAACAATATGATTTTGACCGAATCGAAAACTGGGTAAACTCTCGGCTAGGTGTACCTTTGTGAAGCCGTTGGAACGAGAAGATGGTTGCACCACTGGAGCAATACCTTGCTCCACTTCTGAATAATTCTCGAATGCATCTTCCTCTTTTTCTGGATCTCGTGCCTCATCACTTGGATTTCCTGAGTAGATTTGACTTGGACTTCCCGAGTAGATTTCACTCGAATTACCCGAATGAATTCCACTCAGCCGCTCTTCGTCAGCTAAACTTCGTTCAGCTGCACACTCTGGTTCTCGATCTTCATCACTAGACAAACTTTGTTTAGCCATATAAATTCGCTCTTGATGCTCATCAATTTCTTTGGCACGGAACTCATAGGGCAGCATGTAAGCTCCCTCACATCCAGAAAAATCAAGCATGACCAATTTGTTGCGTTTATCGTTCTTTTGCTCGGTGAAGCTTGCATCTTCTATTTTGGTACACGCAGCAATAACTGGCTTGATGCACTCGGCTTTAGCGGCTTTAGCCGGTGATGCACTCGTCTGACAAGATGTACTCAGTTGGTACGATGCACTCGGCTGGCTCGATACAACGCACTCGTCCTTAAACGTCTCAGTGGTCAATTTGGTTTCGATTGAATCCACCATTGTCTTGTCACTAAAGGAACTGTTCAACTCAGCTGTAGACGACTTAGTCATATTTGACTCGGTTTTAACCGAATCAACCGTATTAGCCAAGTGAACCCCTTCTTGATGATTTTCTTGCAAAGCTTCTTTTTCATCTTGCTTCAAAAGTGCAGAAGAACCAACACGGTTGCTACATGGAGGAAGGCACTTGACGTATTCTTGCAAATATTCCACTCCACGCTTCTTCTTGAGTGCTTCATAAGCATGTCGATATTCTGCTGGTAATTCCTCAAGAGTTGGCATAGTAAATTCGTTGACGCTATTCCCTCTGAGCTTTGGCTTGATCTTGTCCAGTTAGGCCACATATTTTTCTTGAAACTCAGCCCTGCTTGGATCGGCTTGCCCCCCAATACTTTTATAATCTTTCGGCAATGAATTGATGTTGTCGAAATTTTGCGATTGTATAGGGGGTGTATAACATGATGCAATGATAGGTGAATACATGTGCACTGTTGTTGAATATTTTCTCACGCCAATTTGATCAATCGGCAACACTTCATCTTCTTTCAAAACCCTAGCTCTTATTGCCTCATAATCAGGAACCAATCCCTTTTCGTGCTGCTCAAGGCAAATAGCACTAATCTTCTTATTTTGGGCTAAACTTTTTAATGCAGCCAGAGCCACCTCATCTCCTGCAATATTAGGCACATTTGCTCCTATAGAATCTCCATCTACTCGGCCATAACCGCGAAGGCGAGCCGAGTCATGAATATTTTTAGTTTCATATGCCCCTGAACAATTAATCTTATGAGGTATAGTATATGATGTTTGAGGATAACCAGCCAAATAACTACATGATGCATGGCCGATTCCCCCGTCCATCGGCATGTTTGGGGATGAACCCGCATATCGTGAGTCGGCTGCCGATGGACAAAATTGTGAGATGCCCTCATGTACATGAGGTGTCATATATTGATCACTCGAACAAATCATGTTATTCATCGGCATATTGAAAGCTGTTGACGATGCACGAAAGTTCGGATTCATAAGTTGCATGTCGTGGTTCTGTGAATTCCAAGTTTCTCCAATGGAATAACTAGTCGGCCTTTGCTCGTTAGGGCTAGCCGACATGACATGTCCATTGAAAGATCTAGCAACATAAACATAATGGCTATTTGCATCTACGTAAGGAGATTGATGAAACATGTTACCGTTGTAGATTGCAGCCGCTCGATGACGCTCTCCTCGTAGCAAGAACAGGCTGGAGACTGTTCAAAGCTTCTTCCCCAGCGGAGTCACCAAAAAGTGTGTTCGCACACGAACACGTCACCGTGTACCTCCAACGCCGAGGGTGATGCACCGCAGCTCACGTCGAAGGAGACCCGCCGGATGCGCGGTACGCAAGACAATCCGGCGGGCGCTTTTGTAGACCCGAAGCCCCGCTTGCCCGGGAGGGACCCCGTCAGGGCGCGCGGCAGCTATGGTCTGCCCTAGGTCGACCTGATCGCCCCTAGGGCCTCGAGGTTCGCCGCCCTGCAACAAGAAGAACAGACGAAGAACGAGTAAGAAGAAGAACAAGGGTTTAGGAGAAAAGGTAAAAGATAAAAAGTGGTAGATGAATTGATCGATTGTGTGTTGTTCAATCGGCCGTCACCCCTTAGGTATATAAGAGGCGGCTGGACTTCCCGTGCAAGGAAAAGGCTTGGATTCACGTCCAAAACCCTAGCCAAATTCGGATTGGTTTTGTCCGAACTTTCCAAAACTGTTCGGTTTAAACTGGCTGTACCTTGCGGGTAATTTTTGAGGTGGTAAACGACCTCGGATAGAAAAGAGCCCAAAAGCTATTTTGACCGTTTCGACGAGACGAAAAACTTTCATGTTGAACGTTTTTCGATTTGAAGCCAAATTCTAGGCCAAAATGGTCACGCAATAGAGGCTGTTATTCGCGCTACCCATCAGACATGTGGCTGATGGGGCGCGCCGCTTATGGCTCTGTGACAGGGCTGTGTTCGGATGACTGTAACTTTTGCATACAAACTTGGAATGGGAAGATTTTTATATCAAAATCGACCGTTTCGACGAGATGAAGACAACTCGTGTAGAAAGTTTTTCCATATGATGCAGTCTTGGTGGTCTAATCTGCCGAATACTGCTCTAGATATAAAATCTCAGTGCTTTGAGCATAGTTTTGGCACTCGAGATGAGATCGGATGACGATGGCCCAAACTTCAAAGATGTTCACCTCGACGATACGAAACTTTTTCACTTTGAGCACTTTTCCATTTGAGGCCATCTTATTTTCTTTTTATGCCGTGCCAAAATCTGGTGTCAACACCAAGTTCCCTTTTCCGAGCATGTTCAAGATAAAGGCAAGCTCAAGATCAAGATCAAGCTCATGACGACGCTCAAGATGATCAACTCATAGCTCCTAAATTATCTCTTGAAGAACAATTGGAGCGTCGTGCTGCCAAAGTTGCTTCCAAGCTCACTTCTGGAGAGCATCATATGGAAAACATCCTTGGAAGCATCACAAAGGGGGTAAGCACTCGGAGACAATTAGCAAACTATTGTGATCATAAAGCTTTTGTCTCTTGTGTTGAACCTCAAAAGGTCTATGAGGCACTCAAAGACCCCGATTGGCTTAATGTCATGCATGAAGAACTCCATAACTTCGAGTGCAACAAAGTGTGGCGTTTGGTACTGATACGTCTCCAATGTATCTATATTTTTTGATTGTTCCATGCTATTATTTATGATGTTTTGGATGTTTAATGCGCTTTGTCATACACTTTTATATTATTTTTGGGACTAACCTACTAACCCAAAGGCCCAGTCCAGATTGCTGTTTTTTGCCTGTTTCAGGGTTTTACAGAAAATGATTATCAAACGGAGTCCAAACAGAATGAAACCTTCGGGAGAGATATTTTTGAAGAAAATCACGCATGGGAGACTTGAGAACCATGGAGTAGGGCACACGTGGCGCCCACGAGGGTGGGGGCGCGCCCCCCTATAGGGCGCGCCCCCTGCCTCGTGGGCCCCATGTTTGGCCCCCGGTGTCCTCCTTCCTCCTATATATACCTACGTACCCCGAAACCATCAGAACAATAGAGAAAACCCTAGTTCCACCGCCGTAACCTTCTGTTCCCGTGAGATCCCATCTTGGGGCCTGTTCCGGAGCTCCGCCGGAGGGGGGGATCTACCACGGAGTGCTTCTACGTCATCATCATCGCCTCACCATGAGTTGTGAGTAGTTTACCACAGACCTTCGGGTCCATAGCTAGTATCTAGATGGCTTATTCTCTCTCTTTGGATCTCAATACAAAGTTCTCCTCGGTCTTCGAGGAGATCTATTCGATGTAATCTCCTTTTGCGGTGTGTTTGCCGAGATCCAATGAATTGTGGGTTTATCATCAAGATTATCTATGAGAAATATTTGGTTCTTTTCTAAACTCTTTATGTGTGATTATAATATCCTTGCAAGTCTCTTCGAATTATTGGTTTGGTTTGGCCTACTAGATCTATAGTTCTTGCAATGGGAGAAGTGCTTGGCTTTGGGTTCAATCTTGCGGTGTCCTTTCCCAGTGACAGTAGGGGCAGCAAGGCACGTATTGTATTGTTGCCATCGAGGATAAAAAGATGGGGTTTATATCACTAAGTTTGAGTTTATCCCTCTACATCATGTCATCTTGCTTAAGGCATTACTCTGTTCTTATGAACTCAATACACTAGATGCATGTTGGATAGCGGTCGATGTGTGGAGTAATAGTAGTAGATGCAGAATCGTTTCGGTCTACTTGTCTCGGACGTGATGCCTATATATAATGATCATGCCTAGATAGTCTCGGAATTATTCGCTTTTCTATCAATTGCTCGACATTAATTTGTTTACTCGCCGTAGAATATCGCTATCATGAGAGAAGCCACTAGACAAAACTATGGCCCCCGGGTCTATTCTCAACATATCAATCTACAATCTACTTTACTTTTCCGCTTTTACTTTCTGTTCTTATAACCAAAAATATTAAACTATCATCTCTATCAGATCTCACTTTCGTAAGTGACCGTAAAGAGATTGACAACCCCTTATCGCGTTGGCTGCGAAGTTCTTATTTGTTTGTGCAGGTGCGAGGGACTCGCGCGTGGTCTCCTACTGGATTGATATCTTGGTTCTCAAAAACTGAGGGAAATACTTACGCTACTGTGCTGCATCACCCTTTCCTCTTCGAGGGAATACAACGCAAGATCGAGAAGTAGCAAGAAGAATTTATGGCGCCGTTGCCGGGGAGGTTTACGCAAAAGTCATACACCAAGTACCTATCACAAACCCTTATCGTTCGCATTACAATTTTTGCCTCTCGTTTTCCTCTCCCCCACTTCACCCTTGCCATTTTATTTGTCCTTCTTCTATCGTGTGTTTATCGTTCGCTTGCCTCTTGTTTGCTTGTGTGTTGCTTGCTTGCTTGTCATCATGTTTAGCACACCTATCATTATCAACACTCCCGAGAGTGAGGTCCTCAACTTTAAACAAAGGGAGGAAGAAAACTTAAAAGATGCCTGGTATAGAATTTGCAATGCTCAAAATAGATCTACTAAGAAGCTTTTCACTTCCGTGCCTCTTCACAATTTGTATGTTGGCATAACTCCGTGGAATAGATTTATCTTAGATACCATTACCGGAGGGAATTTCTTGGGTAGCCATACTTTTGATTCTTATAATGCTATGACTGAATTATTTGGCTCACCGCCTCTTATGGTTAATGGGGTCGTTTTAACTTTGGAGCATGTTATGCAAAGGTTAGAAATCATTGAAAACAAAGTTGCTATGGTAGAACTGGTAGAGAACTTGGATAAAAAGATCCATAATGAAATTACCTAATATGGATCCAAGGTAGGAGTTGTTCTGAAAAATCTGAAGGAAAAGGAACACATAGTTAAAGAAAAGCTAGATCAGGATTCTAATAGAATCAATAAGCTTGAGGATATTATTACTAATGTGGGTTCTGCTCTTTCTGCTATAAAAACTACTCCAAATACTTCTGCCACTAAATTATCTAAGTTCATGTATGTTCCTAAAGACAAGGATGAAACATCTAGTAAAGGAATCGCGGATCTCAAATCCAGAAGTGTTCACCCTAATTTTCTTACTTTTGCGAGATACCCTTTTGACACTTTAGAATTTCTTGATTTCTTGCCCAAAAGTTTGATTATCAATAGGGATAAAGAAGTGCCTAAGAATCACAAGTGCTTAATTAAAGAATTGCCCCTCAAAGATGGCATTCCCTAGATCTATCCATGTATCGTGCCTAGCTAGGGGCGTAAAACGATAGCGCTTGTTGGGAGGCAACCCATTTTTGTTGTTGTTGCTTTTGTTTAGGAATAAATATTGCATCTAGCTTCTGTTTAGATGTGGTTTTGTGTTTTGTTTAGTGTTTGTGCCAAGTAGAACCTTTGGGAAGACTTGTGTGAAGTTTATGTGATCTTGCTGTGAAAAACAGAATCGCTAGCGCTCGCTAGAATGGTCACCAGATTTTACTGGAGCGTACTATTTAGTTTATTTTTTTTGCAGATGATTAATAGAAAAATTCCTCACGTTTACCAATTTAGTTTGAATTTTTTGGAGTTACATAACTATGCGAAACCTGCAGATTACTACAGATTGTTCTGTTTTTGACAAATTCTGTTTTTCGTGCGTTGTTTGCTTATTTCAATGCATCTATGAGTAGTATTGGGAAGTATGAATCATAGATAAGTTGGAATACACTAGGTTTAACACCAATATAAACAAATAATGAATTCATTGCAGTACCTTTGAGTGGTGGTTTGCTTTCTTATACTAACGGAGCTCACGAGATTTTTGTCTAAGTTTTGTGTTGTGAAGTTTTCAAGTTTTGAGTATTGCTTTGATGGACTATGGAACAAAGAGTGGCAAGGGACTAAGCTTGGGGATGCCCAAGGCACCCCAAGGTAAAATTCGAGGACAGCCAAAAGCCTAAGCTTGGGGATGCCCCGGGAAGGCATCCCCTCTTTCGTCTTCATCCATCGGTAACTATACTCGGAGCTATATTTTTATTCACCACATGATATGTGTTTTACTTGGAGCGTCTTGTATAATTTAAGTCTTTGCTTGTTAGTTTGCCACAATTATCCTTGCTGGACACACCTATTTGAGAGATTTAAATATGGCCTTGGAATTGTTAGAACACTCTATGTGCTTCACTTATATCTTTTGAGTTGAATAGTTTTTGCTCTAGTGCTTCACTTATATCTTTTAGAGCACGGTGTTGATAATATTTTGTAGAAATTGTTGATCTCTCATGCTTCCCTTATATACTTTTGAGAGTCTATTAAAACAGCATGGTAATGTGCTTAGGCTATAAAACTAGTCTTCACATGATAGACATCCAATATCAATGTAGTAAAAACTTTCACACGTAGTGCATTGAATATGATGAGAAGTTGGATGCTTGATAATTATTTTGAGATAAGAGGATAGTGATATTAGAGTCATGCTAGTGGACTTATCATGAAATTGAGAAATTCTTGTGTTAAGGTTAGTGATTCCCGTAGCATGCACGTATGGTGAACCGCCATGTGACGAAGTTAGAGCATGAGGTATTTGTAAAGTGTCAACCTTTGTGTGGAGGTCGGCGGCGCGCGATGGTTAACTCCTACCAACCTCCCCCCTAGGAGCATGCGTTGATTGCTTTGTTTTGATGACTCGTAGATTTTCGCAATAAGTATATGAGTTATTTATGACTAATGTTGAGTCCCATGGATTATACGCACTCTCACCCTTCCACCATTGCTAGCCTCTCTTGTATCGCGCAACTTTCGCCAGTACCATACACCCACTATATATCCTTCCTCAAAACAGCCACCATATATATTCCTCAAAACATCCACCATACCTATCTATCATGGCATTTCCATAGCCATTCCGAGATATATTGCCATGCAACTTTCCACCGTTCCGTTCATATGACACGCTTCATATTGTCATATTGCAATGCATGATCATGTAGTTGATATTGTATATGTGGCAAAGCCATCATGCATAATTTTTCATACATGTCACTCTTTATTCATTGCACATCCCGGTACACCGCCGGAGGCATTCATATAGAGTCATACTTTGTTCTAGTATCGAGTTGTAATGAAAGTGTGATGATCATCATTATTAGAGCATTGTCCCATGTGAGGAAAGGCTAAATCAATAAAGCCCCTCCAAAAAAGGCCCAAAAAAAGAAAAAAGAAAAGAAAAAGGGACAATTGCTACTACCTTTTTCCACACTTGTGCTTCAATGTAGCACCACGTTCTTCATGATAGAGAGTCTCATGTTTAGTCACTTTCATATACTAGTGGGAATTTTCATTATAGAACCTGGCTTGTATGTTCCAACGATGGGCTTCCTCAAATGCCCTAGGTCTTCATGAGCAAGCAAGTTGGACGCACACCCACTAGTTTCTTTTGTTGGGCTTTCATACATTTTTAGCTCTAGTGCATTCGTTGCATGGCAATCCCTACTCACTCACATTGATATCTATTGATGGGCATCTCCATAGCCCGTTGATACGCCGAGTCGATGTGAGACTATCACCCTCCTTTTTGTCTTCTCCACAACCACCTCTCTATTCCACCCATAGTGATGTGTCTATGGCTCATGCCCATGTATTGCGTGAAAGTTGAAAGGTTTGAAAAAATAGAGTATGAAAACAAGTGCTTGGCTGAAATCGGGGTTGTGCATGATATGAATATTTTGTGTGATGAAGAGGGAGCATAGCGAGACTATATGATTTTGTAGGGATAACTTTCTTTAGCCATAGTATTTTGAGAAGACATGATTGTTTTGATAGTATGCTTGAAGTATTATTATTTCTTATGTCAATATATACTTTTGTCTTGAATCTTTCAGATCTGAACATCCATGCCATAATTAATAGTGTTACGTTGAAAAACTATGTTGGTTAGCATTCCAGATCAAAAATTCTGTTTTTATCATTTACCTACTGGAGGACGAGCAGGAATTAAGCATGGGGATGCTTGATACATCTCCAACGTATCTATAATTTTTTATTGTTCCATGATATCATTTATGATGTTTTGGATGTTTAATTGGCTTTGTCATACACTTTTATATTATTTTTGGGACTAACCTACTAACCCAAAGGCCCAGTCCAGATTGCTGTTTTTTGCCTGTTTCAGGGTTTTACAGAAAAGGATTATCAAACGGAGTCCAAACGGAATGAAACCTTCGGGAGAGATATTTTTGGAGAAAATCATGCACGGGAGACTTGAGAACCACGGAGTAGGGCACACGTGGCGCCCACGAGGGTGGGGGCGCCCCCCCCCCTATAGGGCGCGCCCCCTGCCTCGTGGGCCCCATGTTTGGCCCTCGGTGCCCTCCTTACTCCTATATATACCTACGTACCCCGAAACCATTAGAACAACAGAGAAAACCCTAGTTACACCGCTGTAACCTTCTGTTCCCATGAGATCCCATCTTGGGGCCTGTTCCGGAGCTCTGTCGGAGGGAGATCTACCACGGAGTGCTTCTATGTCATCATCATCGTCTCACCATGAGTTGTGAGTAGTTTACCACAGACCTTCGGGTCCATAGCTAGTATCTAGATGGCTTCTTCTCTCTCTTTGGATCTCAATACAAAGTTATCCTCGGTCTTCGAGGAGATCTATTCGATGTAACCTCTTTTTGCGGTGTGTTTGTCGAGATCCGATGAATTGTGGGTTTATGATCAAGGTTATCTATGAGAAATATTTGGTTCTTTTCTGAACTCTTTATGTGTGATTATAATATCCTTGCAAGTCTCTTCGAATTATTGGTTTGATTTGGCCTACTAGATCTATAGTTCTTGCAATGGGAGAAGTGCTTGGCTTTGGGTTCAATCTTGCGGTGTCCTTTCCCAGTGACAGTAGGGGCAGCAAGGCACGTATTGTATTGTTGCAATCGAGGATAAAAAGATGGGGTTTATATCACTAAGTTTGAGTTTATCCCTCTACATGATGTCATCTTGCTGAAGGCGTTACTCTGTTCTTAAGAACTCAATACACTAGATGCATGCTGGATAGCGGTCGATGTGTGGAGTAATAGTAGTAGATGCAGAATTGTTTCGGTCTACTTGTCTCGGACGTGATGCCTATATATAATGATCATGCCTAGATAGTCTCATAATTATTCGCTTTTCTATCAATTGCTCGACAGTAATTTGTTTACCCGCCGTAGAATATCGCTATCATGAGAGAAGCCACTAGAGAAAATTATGGCCCTCGGGTCTATTCTCAACATATCAATCTACAATCTACTTTACTTTTCCGCTTTTACTTTCTGTTCCTATAGCAAAAAATACCAAAAATATCAAACTATCATCTCTATCAGATCTCACCTTCGTAAGTGACCGTAAAGGGATTGACAACCCCTTATCGCATTGGCTGCAAAGTTCTTATTTGTTTGTGCAGGTGCGAGGGACTCGCGCGTGGTCTCCTACTGGATTGATACCTTGGTTCTCAAAAACTGAGGGAAATACTTATGCTACTGTGCTGCATCACCCTTTCCTCTTCGAGGGAATACAACGCAAGCTCGAGAAGTAGCAGGTACCAAGACCTAAGGAGAACCATAATGTCATTGGAACCAAGTGGATCTTTAAGAACAAGCAAGATGCTCACGGAATTGTCATTCGCAACAAGGTGCGTTTGGTGGCTCAAGGCTACTCCCAAGTCGAGGGTATCGACTATGGTGAAACCTTTGCCCCCGTTACTCGCCTTGAATCTATTCGTTTGTTGCTTGCCTATGCTTCTCATCATAACTTTAAATTGCAACAAATGGATGTGAAAAAGTGCATTTCTTAACGGTCCTATTAATGAGTCGGTGTATGTCAAACAACCCCAGGGGTTTGAGGATCCTAAGTTCCCTGATCACGTGTATCAACTCGATAAGGCGCTCTATGGCCTTAAACAAGCCCCACGTGCGTGGTATGAGCATCTTACCGAGTTGTTGCAAGATCGTGGGTTTGAAATTGGGAAAATCGACCCCACTCTTTTTACTAAGAAGGTCAAAGGGGAGTTGTTTGTATGCCAACTATATGTTGATGATATTATCTTTGGTTCACCTAACAAAGCTTTCAATGATGAGTTTGCCGCACTCATGATCGCACAATTTGAGATGTCCATGATGGGAGAGTTGAAGTTCTTCCTTGGGTTCAAGATCAAACAAAGAAGAGAAGGAATCTTCATCAAACAAGCCAAATACACTCAAGACATGCTCAAGAGGTTCAATCTAAGTGATGTCAAGTCGGCTACTACTCCAATGCCTACCAAGTGCCAACTTGACATTGATCCCAATGGTAAAGTTGTGGATCAAAAGGTATATCGTTCTATGATTGGATCCTTACTTTACCTTTGTGCATCTAGACCGGATATCATGTTGAGTGTGGGAATGTGTGCACGGTTTCAAGCCTCACCTAAGGAAAGTCACTTTGTGGCAGTCAAGCGAATCTTTCGATATTTGGCTCATACCCCAAACTTTGGCTTATGGTACCCAAGAGGAGCAAACTTCAACCTTGTAGGTTTCTCAGATTCGGATTGGGCAGGAGACAAAGTGGATAGGAAGTCCACTTCCGGAGGGTGCCAATTCCTTGGATGTTCTTTGGTGAGTTGGTCGTCCAAGAAGCAAAGCTGTGTGTCCCTCTCTTCTACTGAAGCAGAATATGTGGCGGCCGGCAGTTGTTGTGCTCAACTTTTATGGATGAGGCAAACTTTAAAGGATTACTATGTCACTTGTGACAAAGTGCCTCTTTGGTGTGATAATGAAAGTGCCATCAAGATTTCTCTCAACCCGGTACAACACTTCAAGACGAAGCATATTGAGATTCGGTATCACTTCATCCGGGACCATATTCAGCGAGGAGAAATATATCTTCATTATGTAAACACTCATGATAACCTTGCAGATATCTTCACGAAGCCATTGGATGAAGTAAGATTTCGCAAGTTAAGGCATGAGCTAAATATCATAGATTTGAGCAATGTGGATTGAAGTTGTGCACACCCCCCACTCACACCATGGTATCTTGTTTAGATGTAGGCATGGAAATAGGGGGAGCATTGTTCTCTCAATAAACTCTCCCCCCCCCCCCGTTATGCACAAATTGATCATATCTTTCACATTCAACATTCTTCTTGGTACAAATGTGCCTCAAAGATGAGTAGTGGTCATGGGCTCAAGGTTAAAATCTTCGTTGTGCCATACCACTTCACTCAAACATAGGTGGCCTCGGCCACCGCCATCTCTCTCAAGAGATGTGTGTTTCTTGTCTTGTTTGTTGGCCTTTGTGTGCGTTGTTGTGTTTTTGTTGTTTCCTCCATTCTCCTGTGTTTCCCTTCTCGTCGTTGTGTTTTTCTCGCTAGGAGGCTCTTGGGAGCAAAAATATTAGTTCCGGAGACACTGTTACTGAGTTGGGCGGTACTGCCGCTCGAGCGCATGGTACTACCGCTTACTAACCTAAGCAGTACTACCGCCCGCTCGAAGCGGTAATACCGCTGGAGCGCGAGGCTGGGGTTAAGTGGGAGGTCGAGAAGTTTTTCTTCCCACACCCATTCACCCCCGTCTTTCCTCTTCCTCTCCAACGAAGCACCAGCGACAAGGTCGCCAGTGGGGTGATTTCTTCGGGCGGTGTTTCATCTTTTCCTTCGGTGGGATCGATCCCCACAACTTCCTCAAGCCATGGATGCCGATATTGCCCCTCGTTTCTCTCTTGTTGCCTTTTCTTTTTCAGATCTAGGTTCTTAGGGGCAATGGGCATGCATTCCTTGATTTTTGGCCAAATCAAGGCTTGAGTAGGATGGTGAACTCCTCTATACTGCTAGGATTGAACTTTGATAGGGCTATTTTTGTTCTTTGCCTCTCTGGTAGTACCGGATCTGACATGGTGTGGGGGAACTGTTGTTCCTCTGCTATGAGCGGTACTACCGCCTCTCATATGCGGTACTACTGCTGAGAGCGGTACTACCGCCTCCCATATGCGGTACTACCGCTGCACTCGGTACTACCGCTTCCCATATGCGGTAGTACCGTAGAGAGGCCATTCTCCAACATATTCCTACCAAAGGTTGATTCTGTTTTGCTCTTTGTCTCATGTCTTATGCTTGTTCGTTCTCTATGTCTCTTGTGTGTGTGTGTGTGTTTGTCTTCAAGAGATGACCGAACGGAACACCTTGCTCGTCGCATCAACCCCGGGCGCGCTAGTTCAAAGCGCTATCGCACCTCTGAGGCAACAGGCGGGTCTGCGAGTGGCTCTGTAGGGGCTCAGTCGTCCAGTGCTCCTCCCTCTCAGTCACAACAGCCGTCCAAGAGCACTGCGAAGAAGCCAGCTAAGAAGGCCAAGACTGTCACGGAGATGTCAAACAAGGAGTTTTGGGAGAGGCGTCGGCGCAATCCCTATGAGTTTGAACAAGAGCCCACCCTTGTCAACCGGCCGTTTTGGAACCGGTTTCAGTATGCGACTTACTTTGATGTGATCAAGGCCAAGAAGAATCTCTATGTTGATGTGCGCTCAATCGATATTGCTCATTTGGAGAAGGATATAGAGTATTTCGGCGAAGCTCTGGAGATGTGCAACCAGCTGAACATTGTCAACATCATAACATTCACACAAGGACTTTGATGCTGATCTGGTGGCTCAATTCTATGCCACCGTTCACCTTGGCACTGATGCAGAAAGGACCTTGATGTGGATGACCAATGGCAGACGTCTGGCAGTTAAGTGGAAAGCTTTCATGGAACTCCTTGGTGTTGAAGATCTTGGTCTCGAGAGTTCAGTCGGTTTTCGACCTCATCACAATGCTACCTCCACTCACAAGCAGAATCTGTGGCCATACTGCACTAAGAAGGTCAACCCTGAGACTCTGAAGGAGACATATGAGCTGCCTGTGTTTCTGGACATCCTTCACCGCATCTTCAGGGAGACTCTTTTTCCTCGCATTGGGAACCAGGATATGGTCCACTCTTACCTTGTGGATACGCTTCTTTTCTGCCAGCACCAGAAGGAAAGGAACACTGGAGAAACATTGGATATCTCTCATGTCATGTGGTCTGAACTGTTATCTGCCATCTCAGAGCGTAAGTGTCTCATCTATGCTTCATACATCATGCTCCTCGTTGAGAAGGCGTGGGAGCACACCTACGAAGGGTACGCCCTATAGACTGGCGAGTTGGTCTCTCACGAGGTTAAGAGACTCAGGAGGAAGGATCTCTGGAACACTCCGATTACTCAGCCTAACATCCCGGCTGATGCTGATGATCCTGAGGCAGAGGCCGACCAGGATGGTGAGGATGATGAGTATATGCCATCTGGAGCTGAGCCATCTTGGGCCAAGAAGCTGAAGAAGAAGATGAAGAAGCTGTTCTGCATGGAGTCCCACGGTTAGTACATGGCCCATGTCACTGAGAAGAAGTCCAGGGCTCGTCACAAGGAGCTTATGCGTCAGCTTGGTGCCACAGTTACTAGCGGATCTGAGGGCAGGATCACTGATGAGGACGACTGGGTTCGTCAGCACTGCCACTGGACTGATTCTGACCCCGAGCAGCCCCCAGCCGATGACAGAGGTGCAGATGACCCTGCAGCGGTGTGATGACGTTGTGTCTTTCTCTGCCCCTTTTCGGTGTCTCGATGCCAAAGGGGGAGAGGTGATTTGCGATTTGCGTTGTCGTGTCGTGTCTCGTGTGTTTTAGTGTTTTACTTTTCGTTCTGGTTTGGTGTGTTCGTGGGAGCTACTTTGTGTGAGACCTATGCTATCTTATTTATATTAAGCACTCTAGTATGTGCTGCTTAATTCTCGCTCTATCCTATTGCACCTACTTGGTTACTTACTTTTGTCTCCTCTTTGATTAGATGCTATCAGACTATATAAGATAGGGGGAGCATTGATCCTAGAGTGTGTGTCGTGCATTCCACAAGCAACTTCTTTTTAGGCACACATCTAGGGGGAGCTCATCCATTTTTTTTGTAGTCCATGGGGTTTGCTTACTCCTCATATGTCATTACATTATGTGCAAATCCCGTGTTGTCATCAATCCACCAAAAAGGGGGAAATTGTATGGGCATGTCCCTTCCTTTGTGGTTTTGGTGATTGATGACAATGCGATTGCGGACTAATCGTGTGTGCCAAGTTTTTCAGATATGAATCCAGAGGCACGAGACAACTATCTACCCTCCAAGTTATCAGCTCAAGACGTGTTGTCTTGCTAGGCTTTTGTTTTGGTGGACTTGAGTCGTAGGAGACAACGTACTATCAAGGGGGGGTCCGCATTGGAAAGGCCAGGGTGGAATCATCATGTACACTCATTCTTGCACCCTCATCCTCTCCCTTCTCCTAGCTTCTTCACTTCCTTGTGTGGGCGCGGTAGTAATGTTGCCAGGGCGGTAGTACCACGTAGACGGCCTAAGCGGTAGTACCGCTGCGAAGGCGCGGTAGTACCGCTCGTGCCTATACGCGGCAGTACCGCCGCGGCTACCCTCCACCTCTGCGTCGATTCGGGACGAACTTTTTCGTGTCGGGTTCTACAGGGGTAGCAATGGTAGTAGCAGCGGTAGTACCGCTTATAAGTGGTAGTACCGCGGCCACCACCGCGGCTACCACCGCTCCTTTCCTCCGAACCCCGTCCCTAACACAGGGCGGTAGTACCGCTGGGGGGCACGGTAGTAGCGCTGGCTCCAACGGTAGTACCGCTCGGCCCAGCGGTAGTACCGCTCGGCCCAGCGGTAGTACCGCTCTGTGCGGGCTGAGAAGAGTGTAACGGTTCACTCTTCCCCTCCACTATATAAAGTGTTCTTCCTCCTCTAGAACACTCACCTCTTCTCCCCCAAGCTCCATTGTTGCTCCAAAAGCTTATTTCCGCCCGATCTCTCTCCCTAGCCAATCAAACTTGTTGATTTTCTAGGGATTGGTTGAGAAGGCCCAGATCTACGCTTCCACCAAGAGAAATTTGATTCCCTCCACTAATCCCTTGCGGATCTTGTTACTCTTGGGTGTTTGAGCACCCTAGACAGTTGAGGTCACCTCGGAGCCATATCCATTGTGGTGAAGCTCTGTGGCTTCGTTGGGAGCCTCCAATTCAGTTGTGGAGAGAGCCCCAACCTTGTTTGTAAAGGTTCGGTCGCCGTCTTCAAGGGCACCAATAGTGGAATCACGGCATCTCGCATTGTGTGAGGGCGTGAGGAGAATACGGTGGCCCTAGTGGCTTCTTGGGGAGCATTGTGCCTCCACACCGCTCCAATGGAGACGTATTTCCCCTCAAAGGGAAGGAACTTCGATAACACATCTTCGTCTTCACCGGCTCCACTTTTGGTTATCTCTATCCTTTACTTGTGCAAGCTTTAGTGTGTTAGTATCTTGTTCTTGCTTGCTTACTTTTCTTGTTGCATCATATAGGTTGTTCACATGGTTGCATATCTAGACAACCTATTTTGTTCCTAAGTTTAATTTGGTCAAGAAAAAGCTAAACTTGTTAGTTGCCTATTCACCCCACCTCTAGTCAACCATATCGATCCTTTCAGTTGGCCATGGTGACGGTTGCTCAAGCGTGTGAGTGGAAGGATAAAGCGGCGCAAGGGGGAGGGGATTGTGATCCCAGGGTTCGTCCCGGGGAGTGCGGCGATGTTTTAACCAGCAAGGACGGGGGGGTGGCCGACATGTGGCTGGGGGCGGCCATGGCCGCGGGATGGCTGACATGCCCTCTCCCGTCTCCTATAGAGAGAGGAGGGAGATGAGGGGAGGTGGGCTGGCCTCCCAGCTACATGGGCCCCCTTCTCTTGTTTTCCTTTGCTCATTTTTTCATTTCTTTTCTGTTTTCACTTTCTATTTTTTTTGTTTCTTTATTATTTGAGGCACTTAAGTATTTTTGTGAATTATGAAACTTAGTAAAGCATTGCATCGCAATGCTACGCCGATGCTCATAAAGTTTCAGACCATTTGCACACTTATAAATTCTGTTTATCCTAATTTCTCTCAATTAAATATTGTTGGATTGGTTTTAATTAGGCTAAGGCTATTTTAGTAATACCAATGATGCTGGTTAATTTATTAAAAATACTTAGAGAATATTTGCTAAATCATGAACAATTTTATTTTAATATATGAAGAAATATTTTCTGCACATATATTAAGAATTTAAGTTTGAGAAGAATTAATTGTTTAATTGCATTTTAAGTAAGAAAAATATGATTACATGGCATATTAGGGGAAGATTACTGTAGCATGATTCTCCGGGTGTTACAACCAAGAACCAGTTTACTTTGGATTTAGCTGCGCAAAATGCTCGACGAGTCAAAAGAAACCTCGCCCACTGAGAAACCTACTAAAGGAAATATTCTGTCTCACAAGACTCAATAGGCTGATCCCAATGTGCCTTCATCTTCTGAGCCCCAAGCCAGTATTGAAGAATCTGCTGTTGCTGCAGCTGACGATGAAGATATACCAGCCACCTCCGAATCAGAAACTTCTTCGGACAGTTCTTCGGGAAATGCCTCAGAGTCAATCAAATTCACCTATTTTCGCACTCATGTTATTCGTCACCTTTTTGACACTAGTTGACAAAAAGGGGAGAATCACGTCAAGAGTTTAGATGGATTTGCTCTGTTGGATTTGGTCTCCGTGTTTATTTGCTCTGGTTTATGAGACTTTTGCGTTGTACGCTTCAAAGACTGTTTATGCCACTTCATGTGCTCTGATGTAAAACTTCTACTATGGGCTGTAATATTAATAACCCCGACTGCTGCACTATATTCTCTTGAAGCATTTGGTTTGCAGGTGGAATTATTAACAGAAGTCATGAATGATTGCACTATATTATCATTGGATTACTTATCATCAGTGCGCATCATTACCTCAAATGATTGAAAAATTCTCCGAACAAGTCAATGAATTGCGGTGAATCTTATCTAATATCATTAACCCTGCATACATCTAGGGGAAGTATGCTTCATCATCGATACAAGTAACACAAGTTCTGTAATGCCCAGGATGGGACTATACCTCCTACGTGTCGAGGCACGACTTAAAGGTATAAGCCCATTCTGGAATGATCTCAAGTTTGGTATCTTTGCACGACTCACGTAAAATAGGGATGAAAATTGCAAAAGGATAGTAGGCTTACACTCGCCACGTCACACAATACATTACATAAGCAAATCATCATTCAAAACATCACAACCCGACTACGGGCGAAGATCCAAAAGAAAGATACCAAATACATAAAGCCACATGTCCGAATCGCCCCTAGTAGAAACCACTACTGATCGTCGAAATGTAACATACATACGGCTACGCTCTTCATCGAACTCCCACTAAAGTTCTGATCCATCTCCTGCACTGTTCTCATCGGTACCTGCATCTGGTGTTGTAGTATCTGTGAGCCACGAGGACTCAGCAATCCCATAACCATGGGTATCAAGACTAGCAAAGCTTTATGGGTATGGAGAAGGGTAGTGGTGAGGTTGCAGCAGCGGCTAAGCATAATATGGTGGCTAACTTACGAGTACAAGAATAAGATGAGCATCTACGCAAGCGGTCGCCAACTAGTAATGATCGCTAAAGATCCTGAACTACCTATGAGTCAAACATAACCTGTCGGGACCCCGATCCTAAGTCACACAGGCCTAGCATGTAACACACCATATCACTTTGCGGCCTCACGCACGGTATCCCCACGGGTGCCACCTTACCTGGCCCGGGACCGTTTGCGTATTTTGGCACACGTATATGATAGTGTCGCTAGCATCCATATGACAGAGAACCCGGGCCGACATGACCAGTTATAAACCAAAAGTGGCACTAAATTACAGAGACAGGCATACATGACCCAGCAACGAACATGTCGGTCATCAACGTATGAACCCAAGTCGTAGCAAGCTACAAGGACTTAAAGGAACAACGCGTGACATTTCCCCTAAGGGACAGACACAGGAACGAAGAAGGACACATGCCGGCCAGCCTAAGTGTTCCAGAGCAGTAGCAAGCTACCAAGGCTCAGTGGAATCACTAGGAGACATTTCCCTGTAAGATAGGCTACCAAAGGTAAACAACCAGGTGTCGGATCCCACACATAGCAATACACATTACACGTACACATAACATGCAAGTATGTGATGTATAACATGGCATCACAACATAACTCAACAACTCATATAGATAAAGGCCCAGAAGAGCCATCATAGCATTTATTACAATCAGGGGTCACATGACCCAACATACAGAGCATACAGGCAACGGAAGCATAACATGTCTGAGTACAGACAACTACAAATGAAAAAGGCTGAGAAGCCTGACTATCTACAAGACCCTCCTAAGGGCACAAGACCGTAGCTGAGGTAACAAGCTAAACGTCGAAGTCCACGCGGAATCACTAGCGAGACTGAAGTCTCTCTACAAAACATAAATTAAGCAAACGTGAGTACAAAGGTACTCAGCAAGACTTACATCAGAACTAACTACATATGCAACAGTATCAACAAGGGGGTAGTGGAGTTTGACTGCAGCAAGCCAGCTTTGACTCGTGGCTATCCTGAACTACGACTGCAAGTAACTCTTTTGAGGTGGCGCACACGAGTCCACATATTCACCAATCAATACACCACTACGGATCCGCTCCCGTCTCCCTACGAGAAGGCCATCCATAGCACTCACACTTGTCTTGAGTATTTTAGAGTATCCACTTTCGATTGTCTATGTACCACGTAAGCATCCAAGAAGTCCATATCCGCAGACCCGGCTATTCGAATAGATCATGTTAACCCTGCAGGGGTGTACTTCTTCACACACGCTCTCGCCACTTACCGCCAGGTACATCTCGTGTATCTCGGCAACCTTCAAGCGGAAGCCTGGCGAGGGTGTCGGCCACGACCTGACTAACCACACAAGTCTCTCGTCCAGGTTTATCGCCTATTCGGGTTCCATCCGTGGGGAGATCCGGCCGGGGTGTCGCTCACGGCCCCAAATGATGTGCGCAGGGTTCCCAAGCCCACCTCGTCGGATGGATCTACGCTTGGTACACCGTGCCACGGTGCCTAGTCTGACCCAAGCCCACATGTACCGTGTGCCACTTGGTAGACTACTAACACTACCTACAAACACCAGAAACAAGTTGCAACTCCTGGACAGAGATCTAGTTGATTAATAAGTCGAGAGGGGTCGAGTTATCGGAACCCAATGTGTGGTAGTAACTATGTCATTGGACAACTTACACAGAACTCAGTTCTTAAGGACGGCTCCAGTGAGACAACCCACCATGTACTCCTACATGGCCTCTCACCGCTACCTTTACCAAATCGTGTTCACACACTTAGCTCACACACAGTAGGACATGTTCACCACATTCCAATTCATCCCCGATGAATCAGACCTGACTCAACTCTAAGAAATAGTAGGCATAACCAGAAAGCATGAATGAGTAGGCACAACATGGCTCAAACAACTCCTACTCATGCTAGTGGGTTTCAACTATTTACTGTGGCAATGACAGGTCATGCAGAGGAAAGGGGTTCAACTACCGCAGCAAAAGCAGTTCAATCGTTGTTGTCCTAATGCAATAAAAGAGAGCAGGAGCGAGAGAGTGGGATTGTATCGGAATGAACAAGGGGGTTCTGCTTGCCTGGCACTTCTGAAGATAGTAATAGTTCTTCATCGGTGTCATCGAACTCATCGTCGGAACGTCGTCTACTGAGAGGGGACAAAACCGACAAACAGAGAAAGAACACAATCAATGCAATGCAACAATATGATGCATGAACATGACACGGCAATATGATGTGGTTTGGCCTAATGCAACTAGCAACCAAATTAAATGAAGTTGGTTTGAACCAAAGGTTCAAATTCAAACTCCATATGTGATTATTCAAATGCCATTTATTCAAATTGTCCTAAACATCAACCATAAGTTGTTCTAACATGCATGAAAATGCCATAAACAGATTCCTTGGATTTTTCTGATCAATTTTCATATATAAATTATTTTCATCTGAGCTACGGTTGATTTTATATGATTTTTAGAAGTTTTGGCTATTTTCTGAAATAAATAAATAATTTCTGATTTATTTTAAATTACATAAAATAGTTACTGCGTCAGCATGACGTCACTGTGAGGTCAGCAGTCAACAGAGGCTGGTCCAAGTCAAACCTGACCAGTGGGGCCCACTGGTCAGTGAAACAACTGACTAAACTAACTTATTTAGCACTAACCTAGTTTAGTTAGCCGGGCGGGGCCCACATGTCAGTGAGTCACAGGGTTAACTAATTTACAAATTAGCACTAACCTAAATTAACAGGGCACTGGGCCCACCTGTCAGTGACTAACCTAACTAACCAAACGATTAGTATTAACCTAAGTTAATTAACAGGGCGGGCCCCAATTGTCAGTGAGTCAGGGGTGGACTAAGGGCGTGGGACCCATGCGTCAGTGACCCGGGGTGGTCAACCCACCGGTCAAAGAGGTCAGAACCGCCGGCGGCTCGTCGCCGACGAGACCGAATGCGGCGGAGGGCTCGGAAACGAGCCACCGGGCATCGTTTTGGCCGCGGTTTGTTGCGTTCGAACGCGCGCAGTGGAGCGCGTCGAGTGGTGGTGGTGAGGGGTGCTGGGGTGGTCTGCAGAGGCGGCGGCGACCTCAACGGCGGCGGCCGGAGCTCGGGTGTGTGCGGGTTTGGGGTTGTGGTGCACTAGGAGGGGAGAGGGTGCGTGCGTTCGGCTCCTGGGAGCACGGTGAGCACGTTGGGACGCTCATCCGCGGGTTGTGGCCACTATGGCCACGGCGGCGCCATGGCCGGCGGGGCGAAGTTCTCGGGCGCGGTGGCTAGGCTAGCTGGGGGAGGTAAACAAGTATGGGGAGGGGGAAATCCGAAGCGGGGGCTCACGATGATTGTAGAAACGTCGACGTGGGCTCGGGGAAGGCTCGGAGCAGAGCAGGGCGTCGAGGGGGATCTCCGGCGACAGCGGTCGGGAACAAGCCCAGTGAGGGCGGTGCATAGCAGACGGGCGCTTGTGGCTCGGGCTTCTCGATGAAGCAGTCGACGGCGGAGCTCTCGGGCATGGCGCTGCAGCGAGGGGGCGACGGTGGCCGCGGTGGTGACGAGCGGCCGCGACAGCCTCGTTCGGTCGAGCTCGAAAGCGAGCGGGGAGAAAGGGGATGAGACCAGAGAAGGAGGGAAACACTGTGGGGGCTTCGTCCACGTCCCTTGGCGCCTGGCTTGGGTCGAAGGGGAGCGCGACACGGCGAAGCAGGAGGTGGCGCGGTCGGCGCGTGCGCTGGCGCGCAGCTGCTTCGGGGCGAGGGGGAGAAGACGACGCGCGAGGGGGTGGGCTGGGCCAGCGGTGCTGGGCCGCAGCTAGGCCAGTAGGTAAGGCCAGGTAAAAACTTCCCTCTCTCTTATTTTTGTTTCTGTTTTCTATTCTGTTATTTTGTTTTGATTTAGTTTATAGCCCAAATCATTTTAATAAATCCTAAAAATAATTGTGGGCATTAAATAAATTATTACAGAGACCCTCAACTATTTTCAGAATTGTTGGAGCATTTAAAGATATTAAAAATATTTATATGCCCCAATTCAAATACTTATTGATTTAATTCAAGGTCCAAAAATTCCCCAAAAATATTCAATATTTTTGGTTTGGACCAAAACCCTTGCCAAAATTATCAAACATTACTGAAGGCATTTTTGGGTTTATTGAAAAGGATTTTTTTGGTTAAACCTAGTTGCCTTGATTTGGTGCTAGGGTTTAATCATCCCCATTTCAAGTTTCCTTTGAAAATAAACATGATGACATGATGATCAGGCAAGGACCACAGGGGTTGATCTAGGGCTGTGACAACTCACCCCCACTAAAACAAGAATCTCGTCCCGAGATTCAGGACGTGAGGTAAGAAATCAGAGGGGACACTAACTAACACAGTCTTCTCGATTCAACTGTCCTCCTCGAAGTTGCTGATTCATTGCATCATGTTGATCTTGTCATCCTTGCTTTGAGATCTTCATCCAACCAGATGATAACGGAGTCATACTCTGTAGAAATCAATCTTCCCGAAGATCGAGGAACTCAAGATCAACTTATGGTGTGAGACATTGAAGCATCTCTTGAGCTGAGACACGGAACACACATCCAGAGGGATGGAGTGAAACAAAAGCTAAAGATTCATTTGGCCGGCAATAATTCCACACCTAAAAGATGGTGACGGAGGTCACCAGACGGAACACCTTAGAGGAGGTGACTCGTAGAACTATCCTTTAAGTGGCAAAAAGAATTACTTTTGATATAGAGATCATTGAAATTCCCTATACCAGCCTGGGGCGGACCATAATCGATCATTTGACGGATCCGAAGGAATGACATTCTCAGGCCAGAATTGATGATGTGAACTACCTTGTTGATGACAAAACAAAGGATGATTTTGCTTATCATCGGAAATGGATGGGACCCATGGCAAGTGGCACATTGGCGGTGCAAGTTGGGACCAAAATGCAAATGCTGGGAATGATTCTGGTAACTAGGATAAATCCCAATAGTAGAGAGTAATTCTACTCTTTGAGAGGTTATAGCATAACCAGGAACACTGGAAGCAATCCCGGTTAGTGTCGGTGATAACACCTAGTGCTTGTGCGTGCTCTCAAGAACTTGAGCCTTCCCATATTCATCAAGGTTTTACCAATATCCGTGTCAAGGATCCCGGCAACACCACATACTACACTGTTGAAAAACGATGGACGATGCAGATGCAAAGGAAGATAACACTTTCTCAGATTTCACCTTAGCGAGGCCAAGGGGCAAGATCTGGATGATCGACCGAGAGACATTTAGCACTCCGCTTCTAATGTTCTCCTTGATGTGCTAGCACAACCCATTTATTATAATGGTTTGGTACCTAGAACGTCAAATAAAAGGTCGGACTTCAGGAGCACAAGAATCCATAAGGAACAACTAGGGAGTAAGTCCTACGAAGTCCTTATGGGGAGGTGGCCAACTTCTTCAAACAAGATACTACAACAATAGGTCTTCCGGTTGGGTGTGTTGGCCACGACATCCACTTTACCGGTTATCGAGAGACCAATATTATAGTTCTTGGGAAATGCACCAACCATCATATCTGCCTGAGATTCAGTTCTGATTAGTGTCAGGAAATTCCAGACTCATCGGGTCTAGAAAGAATGAATGTTTGCAACACAAATCGACGAGACGGCGTTGCGAGATTCTCGGGAAATGGACTGCGGTAGTAAGCTCCAAAACATGAGCTAGTTCTGCTACAAACATGTGAACACGTTGTCCAAGACAAGCATGACCACGGAGTAGTCTTATAATAAAACACTACCGAGTTCGGGTGGGGAACCATCAACAAGGATAGCGAAGTCCTATCATAAGTCATGATTCTTAAGAGGGAACTTCTTCTCCTTGAAAAAATCTATCAGTGGCTTGGTGTGCTAGGGATACGTATGGGGTGGAGGTAATTAATCTACCAAACCATAGAATACTTTGTACATATGCATGACCGATTTAGGATGATTCCAGGGGAAGCAAAACAAACCTTTCTCAATTTCATGGCGGCATCTTACATCAAATGCACATGAATTGGAGGAAGTCACTTCTTCCATCCAAGCATAAACTTCATGACGGAACACGAAGGCATTGCTTACAAAGTTTCCAACACTAGCTTAATGTCCAACAAAATCATGGAAAGGATAAGGACGTTGTCGATGGGCTCAACAATAACTCATCCAGATTTCCATATAAGTGGAATTCCACAATCAAGTGAACACGGTGATAGCATTGGTCAGACCAAAAGATATAAAGGTGTATACTCGAGGAATCAACCACGAGTAAGACAACATTACGAATATCGTTGGTTCTGATTTGACTTGGCGATAACCCATACTCAAATCAAAGTCTGGACAAGACAATAGATCCACAATGATCACGAAGATCAATTGAAGAAGATATCATCTGTCTTCAATACACACACAAGATATCCCTTTGAGGTGAGCTATGTGGATTAAGCTTTTATCTTCCAACTCTCCAAGTTGTTGTTTAGCTTAACCAACTAGTTCAGGGTATCCAACACAGATTCTTGGAGAAAGGTGGTTTAGAGAGAAACTAGCTTGATCACGAACTCAACATAGCGGTCAGGTGACAACCTGGTAATACTTCCGAGAAGATATTCGGAAAATCACGAACCACCGATATGTTATTAAGCTCACAAACAATCTTGCTTTTCAGGGCGAGATAATATGATCACAAGAGTGAGGGATTTATGCAATCCTAACCCATTGATCAAAAAGGTGCACCAGAAAAATGGGCTAGGTAGCACGATCAATCTTAGAATGGTGATTTAGTAACCAACACACTAAGAATGAAACTGTTGTCCTTTAACCACCAAGCAACGAGGTTGCTAGGGGTATTGATTCACACATCACAATTCACTTGTCGGTGTTCCAGTTATAACAACGCGGAGACCGAGGAATGAACGACGATGGTGGGAAGTATTACTGTATCAAGAGTTTGTAGGAGGTTGTGCAATTCCCATGACATTCTTGACATAAAGATGGTAATACTCCAGGATAGAACAGATTAGAAGCTGGATTAGCATTCTTCATCTATGAGGTACAACTTCTTTGACCAAATCCTGGATATGGATAAGGTATTGGAGTTTGTTTCTCCTAGTCATTCCGGAATAGAATGACTTGACGGACCACCAGAGTAAAAGGCATCGATGAACACAAGTGCACGACTACTCCTGATTATCAATTGATAGACGAGGATCGGGATATAACTAAAGGGGGACAACTCAAGGAACATATAACTTTCCGAGTTGTGGATGCATAGACTAGCATGTCGAACTAGTTCAACATATTTCTTCCGGGTAACCTATGCAGAAAGGTAGGACTGTCAGAGTCACAATATGAATGGAGTACTACTCAAGAGCACTCTGGTTGTGATCTCTTGGTTCGGAAGAACTTCTGCCAAGATGGTTCATGGTATTGGAAGAACGATAACCACGGACCTCGAGGACTATCACAAGGTTACTAATATCCTAAAGGAACGAGAAATACTATCAACATGAAGTAAGTAGAGTGAATCTTGGGTTCAAGAACCCAGGGATAGATTACCTACTAACTAAATAGCATCACGGGATGCTTTCGAGAATAATGGCCAGAATCATCACACTGGAATATAAAACATTGCTAGATTACTGGGTGATCTTCTAAGACACCTAGGGTCATAATAATAAATCCAACATATGTGTCGAGGTAATGGAGTACCTCCACACACTGACTAGTGTGGTTAATCTGGCCTAAAAGGACATTAAGAACAGGTAGGAATGATTTGCAAATGCATCAGATTGTTTAGAGACCTGGGATGACTCGGACAGCATAACGGCGGTAAATGCTCGAAAATACTTTTGAGATCCAAACAAAAGGGTAGCATATCCACTTAACATCATAATGTCAAGGTTCTGAGACCAACAGTTGAACAGACAGAAGTAGTAGAAACTGAACTGAGGATTGAATCCACAATAACGTGATCCTGATAAATAGAATGAGAATCCTAGTTCTTAATCCCCGTAGAAAAGGAGAAGATGACTCAGATCAGAAGGTCATGGGGTAAAGGAGTAAAAAGAGCCTTACGTTCCCTTCCACAATCAATTCCCTTATATAACTAAAGAATTTCTAGACACGACTTCGACCAGTTTGGCTTACTAATCCTACAGGCAGTCAGGCTCTGATACCAAAGCTGTCGGGACCCCGATCCTAAGTCACACAGGCCTAGCCTGTAACACACCATATCACTTTGCGGCCTCACGCACGGTATCCCCACGGGTGCCACCTTACCTGGCCCGGGACCGTTTGCGTATTTTGGCACACGTATATGATAGTGTCGCTAGCATCCATATGACAGAGAACCCGGGCCGACATGACCAGTTATAAACCAAAAGTGGCACTAAATTACAGAGACAGGCATACATGACCCAGCAACGAACGTGTCGGTCATCAACGTATGAACCCAAGTCGTAGCAAGTTACAAGGACTTAAAGGAACAACGCGTGACATTTCCCCTAAGGGACAGACACAGGAACGAAGAAGGACACATGCCGGCCAGCCTAAGTGTTCCGGAGCAGTAGCAAGCTACCAAGGCTCAGTGGAATCACTAGGAGACATTTCCCTGTAAGATAGGCTACCAAAGGTAAACAACTAGGTGTCGGATCCCACACATAGCAATACACATTACACGTACGCATAACATGCAAGTATGTGATGTATAACATGGCATCACAACATAACTCAACAACTCATATAGATAAAGGCCCAGAAGAGCCATCATAGCATTTATTACAATCAGGGGTCACATGACCCAACATACAGAGCATACAGGCAACGGAAGCATAACATGTCTGAGTACAGACAACTACAAATGAAAAAGGCTGAGAAGCCTGACTATCTACAAGACCCTCCTAAGGGCACAAGACCGTAGCTGAGGTAACAAGCTAAACGTCGAAGTCCACGCGGAATCACTAGCGAGACTGAAGTCTCTCTGCAAAACATAAATTAAGCAAACGTGAGTACAAAGGTACTCAGCAAGACTTACATCAGAACTAACTACATATGCAACAGTATCAACAAGGGGGTAGTGGAGTTTGACTGCAGCAAGCCAGCTTTGACTCGTGGCTATCCTGAACTACGACTGCAAGTAACTCTTTTGAGGTGGCGCACACGAGTCCACATATTCACCAATCAATACACCACTATGGATCCGCTCCCGTCTCCCTACGAGAAGGCCATCCATAGCACTCACACTTGTCTTGAGTATTTTAGAGTATCCACTTTCGATTGTCTATGTACCACGTAAGCATCCAAGAAGTCCATATCCGCGGACCCGGCTATTCGAATAGATCATGTTAACCCTGCAGGGGTGTACTTCTTCACACACGCTCTCGCCACTTACCGCCAGGTACATCTCGTGTATCTCGGCAACCTTCAAGCGGAAGCCTGGCGAGGGTGTCGGCCACGACCTGACTAACCACACAAGTCTCTCGTCCAGGTTTATCGCCTATTCGGGTTCCATCCGTGGGGAGATCCGGCCGGGGTGTCGCTCGCGGCCCCAAATGATGTGCGCAGGGTTCCCAAGCCCACCTCGTCGGATGGATCTACGCTTGGTACACCGTGCCACGGTGCCTAGTCTGACCCAAGCCCACATGTACCGTGTGCCACTTGGTAGACTACTAACACTACCTACAAACACCAGAAACTAGTTGCAACTCCTGGACAGAGATCTAGTTGATTAATAAGTCGAGAGGGGTCGAGTTATCGGAACCCAATGTGTGGTAGTAACTATGTCATTGGACAACTTACACAGAACTCAGTTCTTAAGGACGGCTCCAGTGAGACAACCCACCATGTACTCCTACATGGCCTCTCACCGCTACCGTTACCAAATCGTGTTCACACACTTAGCTCACACACAGTAGGACATGTTCACCACATTCCAATTCATCCCCGATGAATCAGACCTGACTCAACTCTAAGCAATAGCAGGCATAACCAGAAAGCATGAATGAGTAGGCACAACATGGCTCAAACAACTCCTACTCATGCTAGTGGGTTTCAACTATTTACTGTGGCAATGACAGGTCATGCAGAGGAAAGGGGTTCAACTACCGCAGCAAAAGCAGTTCAATCGTTGTTGTCCTAATGCAATAAAAGAGAGCAGGAGCGAGAGAGTGGGATTGTATCGGAATGAACAAGGGGGTTCTGCTTGCCTGGCACTTCTGAAGATAGTAATAGTTCTTCATCGGTGTCATCGAACTCATCGTCGGAACGTCGTCTACTGAGAGGGGACAAAACCGACAAACAGAGAAAGAACACAATCAATGCAATGCAACAATATGATGCATGAACATGACACGGCAATATGATGTGGTTTGGCCTAATGCAACTAGCAACCAAATTAAATGAAGTTGGTTTGAACCAAAGGTTCAAACTCAAACTCCATATGTGATTATTCAAATGCCATTTATTCAAATTGTCCTAAACATCAACCATAAGTTGTTCTAACATGCATGAAAATGCCATAAACAGATTCCTTGGATTTTTCTGATCAATTTTCATATATAAATTATTTTCATCTGAGCTACGGTTGATTTTATATGATTTTTAGAAGTTTTGGCTATTTTCTGAAATAAATAAATCATTTCTGATTTATTTTAAATTACAGAAAATAGTTACTGCGTCAGCATGACGTCACTGTGAGGTCAGCAGTCAACAGAGGCTGGTCCAAGTCAAACCTGACCAGTGGGGCCCACTGGTCAGTGAAACAACTGACTAAACTAACTTATTTAGCACTAACCTAGTTTAGTTAGCCGGGCGGGGCCCACATGTCAGTGAGTCACAGGGTTAACTAATTTACAAATTAGCACTAACCTAAATTAACAGGGCACTGGGCCCACCTGTCAGTGACTAACCTAACTAACCAAACGATTAGTATTAACCTAAGTTAATTAACAGGGCGGGCCCCAATTGTCAGTGAGTCAGGGGTGGACTAAGGGCGTGGGACCCATGCGTCAGTGACCCGGGGTGGTCAACCCACCGGTCAAAGAGGTCAGAACCGCCGGCGGCTCGTCGCCGACGAGACCGAATGCGGCGGAGGGCTCGGAAACGAGCCACCGGGCATCGTTTTGGCCGCGGTTTGTTGCGTTCGAACGCGCGCAATGGAGCGCGTCGAGTGGTGGTGGTGAGGGATGCTGGGGTGGTCTGCAAAGGTGGCGGCGACCTCAACGGCGGCGGCCGGAGCTCGGGTGTGTGCGGGTTTGGGGTTGTGGTGCACTAGGAGGGGAGAGGGTGCGTGCGTTCGGCTCCTGGGAGCACGGTGAGCACGTTGGGACGCTCATCCGCGGGTTGTGGCCACTATGGCCACGGCGGCGCCATGCCCGGCGGGGCGAAGTTCTCGGGCGCGGTGGCTAGGCTAGCTGGGGGAGGTAAACAAGTATGGGGAGGGGGAAATCCGAAGCGGGGGCTCACGGTGATTGTAGAAACGTCGACGTGGGCTCGGGGAAGGCTCGGAGCAGAGCAGGGCGTCGAGGAGGATCTCCGGCGACGGCGGTCGGGAACAAGCCCAGTGAGGGCGGTGCATAGCAGACGGGCGCTTGTGGCTCGGGCTTCTCGATGAAGCAGTCGACGGCGGAGCTCTCGGGCATGGCGCTGCAGCGAGGGGGCGACGGTGGCCGCGGTGGTGACGAGCGGCGGCGACAGCCTCGTTCGGTCGAGCTCGAAAGCGAGCGGGGAGAAAGGGGATGAGACCAGAGAAGGAGGGAAACACTGCGGGGGCTTCGTCCACGTCCCTTGGCGCCTGGCTTGGGTCGAAGGGGAGCGCGACACGGCGAAGCAGGAGGTGGCGCGGTCGGCGCGTGCGCTGGCACGCAGCTGCTTCGGGGCGAGGGGGAGAAGACGACGTGCGAGGGGGTGGGCTGGGCCAGCGGTGCTGGGCCGCAGCTGGGCCAGTAGGTAAGGCCAGGTAAAAACTTCCCTCTCTCTTATTTTTGTTTCTGTTTTCTATTCTGTTATTTTGTTTTGATTTAGTTTATAGCCCAAATCATTTTAATAAATCCTAAAGATAATTGTGGGCATTAAATAAATTATTACAGAGACCCTCAACTATTTTCAGAATTGTTGGAGCATTTAAAGATATTAAAAATATTTGTATGCCCCAATTTAAATACTTATTGATTTAATTCAAGGTCCAAAATTCCCCAAAAATATTCAATATTTTTGGTTTGGACCAAAACCCTTGCCAAAATTATCAAACATTACTGAAGGCATTTCTGGGTTTATTGAAAAGGATTTTTTTGGTTAAACCTAGTTGCCTTGATTTGGTGCTAGGGTTTAATCATCCCCATTTCAAGTTTCCTTTGAAAATAAACATGATGACATGATGATCAGGCAAGGACCACAGGGGTTGATCTAGGGCTGTGACATAACCCCACCGTGTTCTCTTCTCAAAGTGGAAAGAGACAGTCATGGTTACTCACACAGTTGTGTGTTTTATTTTGGATCCTCTGTCAAGTTTTCTACAACCGGACATTGACATATTCCAATCTGCCACATAACCGTGGGCACGGCTTTCGAAAGATCATAACCCTGCAGGGGTGTCCCAACTTAGCCCATCACAAGCTCTCACGATCAGCTGAAGTAATAATAATAATTAGCCCTTATCTTAGGGAAATCCGATCAGGCTCGGTATCCCGGTGCACAAGACATTTCGACAATGGTAAAACAAGTCCAGCAAGACCTCCCGGCGTGCCGACACCCTGATAGTAGTCGCGTGTATCTCGTCTCAGGCCACGTCCGGATGGGTGATGCTACAGGTAAAACCAGCCCTCGAGTTTCCCCGAGGTGGCCCCGCAGGCTCCCCGTTTGGGACCAACACCATCAGCACTGGCCCCCTTGTTATGTAGAATTAAGAACCCGCGGACATGACCCCCTATGCAATTAATTAATTAATTAAGTTGTTAATATGAGCAAATTAAAACCAATGTTGGGCCTTGCTGGAGGAGTTTTATTCAAAGAAAGTGTCAAGGGGTCCCCATATACCCAACCATGTAAGGAACGCAAAATCAAGGAACATAATGCGGGTTTATCGGCGCCTAAGGTGGCATGAGTGGAACAAAACACCGAGCAAAAGGCCAAGCCTTCCACCCATGCCCAGTATATAGGTGTGTTAATAATAATAATAGATATTGTGATATTCCAACAACAAGTTCCCACCTGGAACGATCTTCATCTTCACCTGCAGCTAACAACGCTATAAGAGGGGCTGAGCAAGCGGGTAACATAGCCAAACAATGGTTTTGCTAGGAAGGTTTCAAAAGTTAGAGGTTTCATGGCAATAAGGAGAGGGGCTGACAATAAAGATGGGTAGCGCGACATGTAAAGATAGCATCAAGACACTAAGCATGGCAATGATAGTAAAGGTATCCAAGGGTATGGTCATCTTGCCTGAGATCCCGCAAGGAAGAAGAACAGATTCATGAAGTAGTCGAACAATCCTCACAACTCCGGAACGAACCCGAAGCTAACAAGAGAAGCATACCGGAAAGAAGCAAACAACACGGTAAACACACAAGCATAAACATGGCATACGATGCACATCCAAGTATGATGCATGTCCGGTTTAAATATGCATGGCATGGCAAGGTGCACAAACAATACTACAAGTTAAGTGGAGCTCAATATGCAACGAGTTGCATATTGACAAAACACCACATTATATTTAGTTAGTTGACTCTCGTTTATTTACAAGACAAGATTAAATGTTTTATTAAACATGGCAAGAGGTGAAGCAAGTGTAAACTAGCTATCTAGGCATTTTAAATGAGGCCGGAAATAACAACAACAATTTCGGAAACTCCCCATGTGCATATTTAGCAATTCTTAAAGCAAACAACAATTTAACATTTAAATGTTGTTATCATGATGCGGATGTCATTTTCAAGTTTTATGCAATTTTAGATAAAAGTTATCATAAGAGATAAGAAGCATGTGTCGCCGTGGTGGAAAGAAAGGGTGCCACGGCGACGAATCCGAAAATGATGCCACGCAACATATCGGTTCCGGTAACTCGTTGAGAGACCGGTGAAAAAGGTAGCGGAGAGAGTGACATGCAAAAGAGATGGGGTGAACCCGGTTGCCCGGTTCCCACGGGTCGGCGACAAGGCAAACGAGGGCCACAATGGACACGATGCAAACATCTGATTCATGTCATACAACACATGCAGTCCACGGGTCATCGTCTCGGGGTTATACCCTCGGAACGTTCGTTTCGGGGCGGTTCGAGGTCATAGAGGAAGTAGTGGTACTTGCGGGTCGTGGTACATGTTTTGTAGCCGTTAACATTTCCAAAGATGTTCGGGGTCGACGGTAGAGGTACTTGGCGAATTGAACGTCTTCGGGGCGACGGTAGTGGTACACGGTTCTTCGGCGATGGTCGTCGTACACGTTCTGTAGATGTTCATGTTTCCGTAGAGGTACTTGTCGCATCCACCAAGTGTAGTCGTACTCGTTTCGAAGATGAACTTGATCCGATGCCTTCGGGCGTCATGGTACTTGGTATCTTGGCGAAAAATAATAATGAAGATGGCCTTGGACAGAGACATGGCAGCAACAATAGGTTGTGCACGGCAGAGTAGCTGCGGCCTTGGTTCCTGCGGCGGAGCTCCTGAGGCGACAGTTGAAGCAGCAAGGGGATGCACTCGGGGACGACTCTGGACCAAGGAGCTCGGGCGGGGTAGTCGTGGATCAGCGCAGGAACGACGAGGCGCAGGCGTACGGGGACGATGCAGAGGGGCGGCGGCGCTGGTCGAGGCGGTGGAGCTCCTGGCCGGCCGGGCTTCGGCCTTCGATGGCTCCCGAGGTCGGCGCGGAGGAGCACAAAGGCAGCGGCTGCGAGGCATGGAGCCGGGCGGGGCGGCGACTTGCACTGGAGGTGGCGGGGCGCTGCAGAGCGGCGAGTGATACGTCTCAAACGTATCTACTTTTCCAAACACTTTTGATATTGTTTTGACCTCATTCTTGCATGATTTGAACTAAACTAACCCGGACTGATGCTGTTTTCAGCAGAGCTGCCTGTATGGTTTTATTGTGTGCAGGAAAACGGATTTTTAAGTATCTCAGAAAAATCCACGAAAAATCACAGAAAATCCACGCACCCGAAGGAACCAGGAGCCAGAAGTGGGGCCAGAGGGGGGCCAGGGGGTGCCCAGGCGCCCTGTGGGCGCCCCCCCCCCCCCCCCCGGGCCGCGCCGGGGGGTCGCCTGGGTGGGGGCCACACCCCCTGGTGCCCTACTTTGCCTCGTATTTTTACTCGCGACACGGAAACCCCAGATCAGAAGTTCTTTTCGCAGTTTTCCGTCGCGGAGCCGCCGCCACCCTCTGTTCTTCCTCGGGAGGGCTAATCTGGAGGCTGAATTGGCCTCCGGAGAGGGGAGATCGTCGCCATCGTCATCATCATCACCACTCCATCATCCCTCCATGACTTCCCCTTTCATGTGTGAGTAATTCCCCT
>LR738711.1:528376413-528406318 GCA_902687465.1 Secale cereale | reverse complement strand
CACCTGTTACGGTTCGGAACCGGCGATCCCAAAAGTGACAGCTTGGGACACCAAAGGGGATGGTCCGTAGTTTGAGGATTACATGTATCCATTGAGTTCATTGCTTTGTTCCGGTGCTCTTTGACATGAGCACCTTAATATCCATAAGTTCCTTTTGGCCCCGTTCGTAGCGGGATGGTAGGACAAAAGATGTTGTGCAAGTTCTTATTGCAAGCACGTACAACTACCTACGGGATACATGCCTAATGTTTGATATTTGCCTAGATGATCATTACTTTTCCGTGTGCCGTGCCCCAAGTTAGAATCTATCTCATCCATGCAGCGCCCAACCATCCATCTCCCTAGCCTACAGTGTTTTAAATCCTGCTGGTTACTAGTTGCTATTTTTGCCATTTACTTTTGTTATTTACTTTTACTGTTTACTTTTACTATCACTATCATCACTATCATATCACTGTTACCACTTATCTTTTGTTGCGAGTAAGTATATTTCAGGTGCGGTTGAATTGACAACTCAACTGTCAAAGCTTATAAATACTCTTTGGCTCCCCATGTGTCGAATCAATAAATTGGGTTATTCTTACCCGCGAAGACTATCTCGATCCCTTACGGTTGAGGGTTATCAAGTACCGTTTTCTGGCGCCGTTGCCGGGGAGCATAGCAATATTTACAAGTCTACTTGAGGTATCCTACCTGCTGCAATTCATCCACTATGGGTAAGAAAGGAGACCCCAAGGTTCCGATCTTACTATCCACTACAAGAAGAGGTACTGCTCTGAGCACTAGTGCTACACTTGATTCACCTTCCGTTATGAGTAAGTTTGCCTCACCACCACCACATGATGCTCCTACTGAATCTGTTACTATGTCTGATACTCTTGATGATGCTTCTACTACTTTTGATGATATTAGTTCGCTTGGTTATGCTCTTGAGAAACAAATTGTTGCTGCTGCTAAAAAGTCTGGAATTGAACTTCCTGTTACTCGCTACCCTATTGGTGAAACTTATGATTATCCTGATTTGAGTAAACTCAAAGAGAGGCTCCTTGATGATGATTACTATATGCTTGATGAAGATTTATGCAGGGAACTGACAGAGTTTTCCGGCTCTGACCCTGAAGTCATTAAGAAACTATTTGAAAAACACTCTTTGAAGAACAAAACCGTTCTTAATCCTGAATTTGCTACATCTCCTATATGGATTGATGATCCTGATTATGATTTCTCTGTTGATCTTTCACTTATACCTATGGTTGAAGCTGACCCCTTTTATGGCAGAGAAAATGATGATGCTATTGCACACCTAACTAAACTCGGTGGGCTAGGTGGCCTATTTACCACAGATGAAAAGATACGATACTTTTATGTGACCAAGCTTCTTCCTTTCTCGTTGAAGGAAGGTGCTAAAGCATGGTATGATTCACTCCCATACAGTTCCATTAAGAGTCCTCAAGATTTAGCTCACTCTTTTGTTGATAAGTACTTTCCTGCTCACATGCAACATGCTGCTTTACAAAGAATTTATAACTTTAAACAGTTGCAGGATGAGTCCCTCCCTAAAGCTTGGGGGAGGTACTGCGGTCTGATTCGGGTTAGACCTGGACATGAAATCCCTAAGAACGAATTAATCGATATATTCTATGCTGGTCTAACTGATGAATCCAGATCCTATTTGGACAGTTGTGCTGGTTGTGTTTTCAGGAAAAGAACACCGGACGATGCAGAAGATTTGATGGGCAGGATTGCCAAAAACCATGAAGATTGGTCCGTCCCTGAACCACCTCCACCAACAAAGAAGAGGGGCATGTTTGTTCTGAGCCCCGAGGATATGCGAGAAGTAAAGAAGTCTATTAAAGAGAAAGGTATTAAAGCTGAAGACGTGAAGAATCTACCCCCTATTGAGAAGCTGTGTGAGCCTACCACTCACCCTCCTATGGTAGAGGTACACTCTCTTTTAGATTTCAACGCAAGTGACATCCCTCATGGTAAGCCTCCTGATCAATGTTTAGATGAGTTTGATAATTTTACTATGAAACAAAATCATTTTAATGAGAGGATACAAAGTCAATTGCATGATAATTCCCTTGCTATCAAAAGACTGCTTGATGTTTTAGATAGAACAGTTAATGATGTTCAATGTCTTGTGAAGCATTTTCATATGGTCCAAACTCAGCTTGATCAAATTTCTAATGTGCAAAGAGATTTTCTTGCTAACAATGCCAAACAAGATAATTTGCAGGCTTTCGGGATTAAGACCCGAGGAGGAACTAGCACTCAAGATCCTCTTTATCCAGAAGGACATCCGAAGAGAATCGAGCAGGATTCTCAAATGCAGGAAGAAGAAATTGTTGGCTCTCCAAAGAAAAAGAAGAAACATAAGGAGACTGACAATTCTAATGATCCTATTGCAGATGAAGAACCAGCTATTAATCCCAACAGTGTATCTATCTCCGATGCTGAGACTGAAGACGATGCTGAACCTGAAGGTAATAATAATGAGAAGAATGATCCGCCTGAAGTTCGAGAAGAAGAAGCACCTGACAAACATAAGAGGTACACTAAAGAAGACTTCATCGCAAGAAAACATGGGAAGGAAAGAGAACCATGGGTACAGAAACCCATGCCCTTTCCAGGTAAGTCCATCAAATCTAAAGAAGAAGAGCATTATAATAAGTTTTGTGAGTGGATTAAACCTCTTTTTCTTCAAATCCCTTTGACTGATGCTATTAAGTTACTTCCTTATTCAAAATATATGAAAGATATTGTCACTAACAAAAGAAAAGTTCCTAATGATGCAATATCTACTATGCTTGCTAACTACTCTTTCAGTGGCACGATTCCTGAGAAGCTCGGTGATCCAGGTATACCCACTATTCCTTGCTCCATAATGAATAATTATGTCAAAACTGCTTTATGTGATCTTGGAGCAGGAGTGAGTGTTATGCCTCTCTCTCTTTACGAGAGGCTTTGTTTAGAGAAACTAATTCCTACAGATATCTCCCTTCAGATGGCTGACAAGTCAACCGCTGTTCCGATAGGTTTTTGTGAGGATGTTCTCGTAGAAGTTGCTAATTGTTTAATTCTTACTGATTTTGTTGTGCTTGACATGCCCGAGGATGGGAGCATGTCCATTATTCTTGGTAGACCTTTTCTTAACACCGCAGGTGCTATTATTGATTGCAATAAAGGGAAGGTTACCTTCCATGTGAATGATAAAGAACACACGGTATATTTTCCAAAGAAGACCGACAGGAGGCATGGCCTCAACTCTATAGAGAATATCGAGACCGTGAAAATTGGAGAATGGGACTGTCCACTACATGTGCCTCACAAATACAAAACTATCATGGTGGGGACAATGTCCATCAAAGTAAAGGTTCAGTGATTACTTCGTAAGAGGTGAGACTTTTTGCTCTATATATCGCTTGTTTGTTGGTAAGACTTGATCAACCTTACTAGTAAACATGTTTTATATGGATAAAAAAGTTGAGCTTGTTATGTTTTCACTTGTTTTTAGTTTTGTCCTACTTGTTGTACCAAGTATTTATGTTTTTGAAGCTTCACAATACTACTAACTGCTTCAAGTTTTCAGAGAGTTTCGTAGCTTTTTGAACTTCAAAAAATTTTCAACAGTGAAGTTTTCAGAAAAATTCCAGAAAAATTAAAATAAAAATTTCCACGTCGGGAGAGACCCAGAGGGGCCTTGGGCCAGCCAGGGGGACCCACCAGTGGCCCAGGCGGCCAGCTGGCGCGGCCCAGCCCCTGGCCGCGCCCATAGGGCGCCTGGGGCCCATGGGGCCCCCCTCCAGGTATGTCTTCTTCCTCCCTCTCTCTCTTTCTCCAAAAACGCGAGTTCTGCTCTTGTTCTTGTGTTCTTGCTGTTCTTGGAGGCGATTCTTCGATCTCTCTCTACAGCCCATCATTTGAGCTGAAATTTTGAGCCAATACTCCCTGGTATGTGACTCCTCCACCCCTCCAATTAGATTTTTGATTGGTGGCTTCATTTGTGAGTATTTAGTAGTTCTTGGTGCTGTATAGATGAGCTTGCATGCATATGTAGAAAGTTATTTTTCAAGTTTTGATGCAAGTTTATGCCTTGGGCAAGTGAGTTGAGTAGTTTGCCTTAGCTCACTTTGTTTTAATCCTCATTTTTGTAAATTGTAAAAAAAATCAGAAATGAGTTTGTTAGGAAGGGCAAAAGGGTGGCTTGAGAAGAGGAGGCCCGCACACTCCGATCGCGTTACTAGAGCCGCAGCTTCACCATCGACTGCTAGGGTGAGCTATAATGAAGATCATGTGCCCCTGGAGTTGTTGGAAGATACAAGTCCAGCACGTGCGATGACCTTTCCATGTGATGAATTCATGCAAGCTGCGGGAATCAAGGATGAGTTTTATAATCTTTGTGCTAATGCAGGTTTGACACGACTCGTCACGAGCCGTGTTACTCAGTATCAAAAACTCACCTCCAGTTTCATTAACAGTTTTAGATATAATCCTGATTCAGGTGCTATTGAGTTTAAAATTTATAATGATCTTATCACCATGACTTTGGGGAATTTTTGTGAAATAATAGGTGTGCCGAATGTTGGGAGGACGACTAGGATGGCCACTCAGCCCTCCGAGCTGAAAACCGTCATCAACTCTCTCTGCAGCATGGGAACGAGGGATATTCATCGGTCGAAGATCTCCATCATCTTATTTCCTCACCTCAGGTATTTTGCATATTATATTGCTAGAGGGGTGTTAGCTCGTGACAACACGAGCAACATTTCTGCTCCGGATATTGCTATCCTGGCGGCAGCCCTCTCAGGGAGGTCTGATTATAATCTGGGTGCCTTAATTGCTCGACGCCTTGCTATGAACGGTAACAAGGGAGACTTATATGGTGGCGTTTATGCCACACTTATCTTAGAACATCTTGGAGGCACCCCACACCCTGATGATACTCCTTTTACTTATTCAAGCTTTGATCTTGCTGCTATGAAAAGGCATAAGTTTGTTACCATGGGTTCTGAGCTTGATAATCTTATTTATATCTTGCGTTTCGGAACTGCCGCAGAACGCGAGATCCGTCTACCTGCACCTCTTTTGTTTGATTTTTCTCGCAGGAACGGATGGTCTTTTGATGTTATCCAGTTCGATGAGTTCATGGTCCAGCATCAATCTCATAACCCCATGGAGGGGGTTGTGCCCGACGAGGAGGGGCACGGTGAGATACCACCTTTTCAGGGAGAAACCGCCACCGAGTTTGGTGAAGGTTCTTCCTCTGTTTGGTGTTCGGAACCTTCCTCGTGGGAGACTCCGAGGAGTTCGGTGTACGCGCCATCATCTTTCTACGACCCTTGGACTCACCACCATACCCCCGGAGCAGGAGGCTCCTGGGGGCAGTAGCTGCTACCAACTTAGGCCAAAAGCCTAAGCTTGGGGGAGTACGTGCCCCTCTCACTTTTCCATTGTATTATCCGTTTTATTCGCTTTGATCTTTTCGAAGTTTTTGCCCGTTCTTATTTATTTTTCTCTTTCTTTTGCTTTTATTCAACCTTTGAAAAATCCAAAAAGATTTCCTTTCTCTCTTTAGTTTGCTTTGCTTTCAGAGTTCAGCTCGAGTCCGTGATGGCGTTTAATTATATTTCCTACGTTCGATCGTGCAAGTGACAAGCAGTAATGACGAAGATCGACTGAAAGGAAGCAACAAGGAAGACCGGTATGAACTCTTTTTGTTTCTACTTTTGTACATATGCCTGTACTTATGATCTAGAGACCAGCTTGTAGCGACATAGTGCTATGTTTACAATGCTCTTCCAGTGGTTCATGCTTTCCTTGTGGCTAGTCTCAAATAACTAGAGTATATAATGTGTTATTGAAATGATCTACATGCATTGCACTGTTCATAGTCTGGTATACTAAGGTGGTATTTCCCTTTAGAGAATTTTTGGATTGACTTGGCACATGCTTACACATGTTTAAGACTAAAAAGTCTACTCTGCCTTGATGATCTTTGAGTTTTAGAATAGTTATATCACTTTCATGCCCGATTCAATGTTGCTTTGTCGCTCTGCATGATTATGACCGTTATTGCTCTCTAGTTGGTCGCTTCCCAGTCTTTTGCTAAACTTCCACCTGTACTAAGCGGACTGACTGCTTGTGCATCCAAAATCCTTAAAACCTATTATGCCATATGAGTCCACCATACCTTCCTATACATGGTATTTACCTGCCATTCCTAACGAAGACTTTCATGTACCATCTCGAAACTAATCAAAAGCATTTCTCTTTTTGTGCCTATGTTTTAGCTCATGAGGAAGTAGTAGTTAATTCATGATCTTTTTAAGTTGGACAAGTTTCACCCCTGGATTGCATGTCTAATGTGCAAATCCCTAATACGAAAAGGAACTGGCATTGAGTGCGCCCGGTTCAAAAAGATAATATAACAAACAAACCCTCCTTCACGCTTTGTTCATGAGAAATCAGAAAACTTTGGCAGTGATAAACAAAGGAGATTAAGAGGATGTGATCGTCCTCATGCGGGAGCCGTTCCTCGAGACTTGTCCACTCAAAAAGTGATTGAGTTATCTGCTAGCATTCGTTGACGAAATATGCATCTCTCAAAATGTTTTTATCTCTGTTTTAAAACCAAGAGCTCTGGTACATGTTTAGTTTTTGTTTCCGACCACGGGTTTTCAACCTTGCCAATAAAAGCCACGGTTCGAGAGTCTCACCTTCTTTCTTCAAAGCACCAACTATGAGAGCATAATTGTCATTCTGAGTGTAACGTGCATTGTCCCAAAGTATTACATTGTCTTCTGCATACTTGTGATATGATTTATTCTGAAATTCTTAGTTCTAGTCTCTTTTAAAAACTCTGGAGGAGTCTCTGCATTTATGTTTTGCTTCACTCATGGAGGCTAGCGAGATACCACCCTAATATGCTCAAGCTATGTGCAATGTAATCTTGTCTTGATTTTCAGTAATATATTATTTACTTTTAAGTATTTGTGACTGGTCACTTGAAAGAAGGATTGCTCCTTGCATTGTCCTCATAAGTACTGTTTCAATACTTGCTAAACTCTTTTCGTAGTACATGCTTATATACATCTAATGAAGCAAAAGAGTTTGTCAAAGTTTTCTTTGTCGCGTCCAGTTCGTTGAACTGAATTGCTTGACGACAAGCAATATGCTAAGCTTGGGGGAGTTGATACGTCTCAAACGTATCTACTTTCCAAACACTTTTGATACTGTTTTGACCTCATTCTTGCATGATTTGAACTAAACTAACCCGGACTGACGCTGTTTTCAGCAGAGCTGCCTGTATGGTTTTATTGTGTGCAGGAAAACGGATTTCTAAGTATCTCAGAAAAATCCACGAAAAATCGCAGAAAATCCACGCACCCGAAGGAACCAGGAGCCAGAAGTGGGGCCAGAGGGGGGCCAGGGGGTGCCCAGGCGCCCTGTGGGCGCCCCCCCCCCCTGGGCCGCGCCGGGGGGTCGCCTGGGTGGGGCCCACACCCCCTGGTGCCCTACTTTGCCTCGTATTTTTACTCGCGACACGGAAACCCCAGATCAGAAGTTCTTTTCGCAGTTTTCCGTCGCGGAGCCGCCGCCACCCTCTGTTCTTCCTCGGGAGGGCTAATCTGGAGGCTGAATTGGCCTCCGGAGAGGGGAGATCGTCGCCATCGTCATCATCATCACCACTCCATCATCCCTCCATGACTTCCCCTTTCATGTGTGAGTAATTCCCCTGCTGTAGGCGAAGGGGATGGTAGGGATTGGATGAGTTAGATCATGTAATAGTTTATCAGATCGTTGGGGGCATGTTGCCTATCATCTACTATGGTGTTTATCATCTTTGCTTCAACTTGTTATTCTTAATGCTTGACACTTAGGGCCCGAGTGCCATGATTTCAGATCTGAACCATATGTGTTTGCATGAATATATTTGTGTTCGTGATCTTATCTATGAGTTGTTTACACCTGTTACGGTTCGGAACCGGCGATCCCAAAAGTGACAGCTTGGGACACCAAAGGGGATGGTCCGTAGTTTGAGGATTACATGTATCCATTGAGTTCATTGCTTTGTTCCGGTGCTCTTTGACATGAGCACCTTAATATCCATAAGTTCCTTTTGGCCCCGTTCGTAGCGGGATGGTAGGACAAAAGATGTTGTGCAAGTTCTTATTGCAAGCACGTACAACTACCTACGGGATACATGCCTAATGTTTGATATTTGCCTAGATGATCATTACTTTTCCGTGTGCCGTGCCCCAAGTTAGAATCTATCTCATCCATGCAGCGCCCAACCATCCATCTCCCTAGCCTACAGTGTTTTAAATCCTGCTGGTTACTAGTTGCTATTTTTGCCATTTACTTTTGTTATTTACTTTTACTGTTTACTTTTACTATCACTATCATCACTATCATATCACTGTTACCACTTATCTTTTGTTGCGAGTAAGTATATTTCAGGTGCGGTTGAATTGACAACTCAACTGTCAAAGCTTATAAATACTCTTTGGCTCCCCGTGTGTCGAATCAATAAATTGGGTTATTCTTACCCGCAAAGACTATCTCGATCCCTTACGGTTGAGGGTTATCAGCGAGCGGGGCGAGGGACGGCGCGGCTCCACGCGGGGGAGCCCGCGAGCTCTGGCGCATCACCGTCCGGCGGCGAGGATGGCCGCAGAGAGGCGCGGGGGATCCGGCGGCGAACACTGCGGGGCAACGCGACAGAGGAGAGGTGAGGGGCGCGACTCGAATGAGATGAGGAGGAGGCTGGGAGGAGAGGGGTCGCGTCCATCTGCTCGGGTGCTCAAGGGGGAGCGAAGGAGATCGAGCGAGGAGCGGGTCGGGGCCTCTGGCGGCGCGCGGGAAGAGCGAGAGGAGGGATCGGGCGAGGGAAGAGGGAGATCGAAGCTAGGGTTAGGAGGAGGGAAGCGGGCTGCGGGAAGAGAGGCTGGGCCTTGGGCCAGATGGTGCGGCCGGCCTGGCTGCAGGGAGATGGGCCTTAGATCCTCACTCCTCTCTCTCAACTAAAAAACAGAAAAGAGAAAGAAAAGAAAGTGAGGTCTAGGAAGGAATTGCACAAGAGGTTATTTTTCTCGGGCTCATAAAAATGAGCGTAATCCAAGAAAAATAGAAGTGGCCCGATCGAGATATAATTCAAACATATTTGAATTTACTTCAAATGGGTTTGAACTAAGACTTGATTTTCGAAGTGTCCAAAAATGTTGAGGTTTTTGGAGGAACCTCGATAAACAGCAAAAGAATTATAGACAAGGTTTGGAGGCAAGGAATTGGGAAAGAAAAGGCATGGGGAAGATATGCAAGTGTGTGTTGGTGAATTTCCAAACAATTGGAATAATTTAATATAGCTCCCTAATTATTAGGAGGATATGTTATAAAGAGAAGTCACTCTTCCCTCAATTTAAATGGATCGAAGATCCACACAATTTATTTAGTTGAGATGCCAAGATTAATGACATGATGGCATGATGACATGATGCAATGCAAAAATAAATAACACAAGCACAAATGAAACACACGGGAGAACCCGGAACATCTGGAATCTTCTGGGACGTCGGTCTTCGGGCGTCACAACTCTCCCACACTAACAGAGGATCTCGACCCGAGATCCTAAAGATGGCACCGGGCAAAAACGGAAGAGGAAGAGGTAAAACAAAGTTGCTTCTTCGACAAACGAGTGAAACCACGAACCTGAGAGGTTAAACAAGCTTGAAAGAAAGAATACAACGGAGATGAACGTAGTTAAGAGCACTCCGGTAAAATGAGGAACAAGGAACATAATGAGAACCTTGTAGGTTGAACGACGTGAAACAAGAGCTTACGAACCAAAAGAATATGAAACCACAATGGTATAGCCAAGGAATAAGAATGACAGAATTTGGACAGCACTCCGTCTGAAAATGGAAGGAATTAACATGAACTTGAGAAGATGGAATGATACTGGATGAAATCAACAACACACTGCATCTGAAACAATTAAAAGAATGGCACAAGGGGTAAGAAGGATTCAGACAGCACTCCGGTTGAAAAGAGAGGCAAAACTAGATAAGATGACGGAACTTGAATGGAGGACACAACACTCCGGTTAAATAGACAAGCAAGGGAGAATATGATCTTGATAAAAACGAGATGATGGTCAAAGAGAGCAATATCACGATGCCTCCGGAATGAAAGAATAGAATATAGATCAATGAAAGAAATGAACGGAGAAAAATATGACAACTTCTCCCAAAATTGAATTTGAAAGAGAATCCTTACAAAGATGGATTGAACAGATTGTTGGAACAATCAACAAGCACAGAATAAGCTTGTTGTTGGCTTATGGAAAAACATCTCAAAATTATGAGGTGACAACCAGCCACTTACGAAAACATTTGATTGGATTGAGATCAACAAGGAGACGAAAAACTTATTTCACCGGAATGATAAATGAAGAACTTGGGTCATTTATAAGCACCATAATTAGCAACAATCCTTAGGGAAAGCTTTTAGGTGAAATACAACCCAAGATAACTCCAAGAAATAAAATGAGGGGTTGAAAGGATCTCCTAAAGAAAAAGAAATGATGGTTTTAAATATCTCATTCTTGATAACTCGTGAATCATGAAACATGAAGGAAATTGTCAAGAATGACATAACACCGTCTCAAAAGATAAGGTAGAAAGGATTGCAATTGGAATGCATGATGAGGAATGCTTGAGCTCCAACAAGAATCTTGATGAAAACTTCGAGGATGAATTAAAACATGATGAACCACCATGAGAACTCGGGTAATGAAAGCATGGGAAGTGAAAGATGAAAAGAATAAGATTGAAGCCTTGCAATGATTTAGATAGAGCTTCGTGACAACATAATTGATCTAGTTTGGAACTCCGGAAAAAGAAAGTTGGAGCACTTCGAATCGACAATATGATATCACGAACGAACTCCGGACAAAGGAAATTTATCACCTTGAAGGAATAAGAATAAGAATTATGTCATGCTTATCCTTCACCATTTTAAATTGATGACAACCAATGGATTTGGAAACTACTTATTCTTGTTGCAAGGAATTAAAGAGAGATCTCGCACAAACTTGGGAATAATCTTGAACGACTCACCGATAGGATTATGAAAAGAACAAATGAATTAATACGTTAACAACGGAAGTGTAATCTTGAATGAACCGCCGTAAGAATTGAAACCGGGTGATGAAAGAGAATAATCACCGAGAAGAATAATCACTTGAGGAAATTTAGATACAAGAGAACGAAGAGATCGCGAACCGATTAAGAGTACTTGAACAAAGCACCGGTAGAATATGGACACGAACGAAGAGGCATCAATGAAGAATATTTGGATGACGAAGTCGAAAACTGAGAACGAGGAAATCTTCTGAAATGATGGCCTTCGGAGGATCACAATGGAAAGAAATCATGAAAGCTTCGGATCGGTATAAAAAGAATTCCTCACGATCGGAACAATAATGAGGAAGGCATGAAGCTAGAACCACGAATCTTCAAGAGAACGAGCCAGGATTTAAGAGAAACTCTTCTCTGGTCTTCAAATGTTGAGAGTGAAGACGAGAAATGACGAGAAATGCCATGACAGGAGGAAGGTGGAGCTAAATATGGAAAATAATTGAAAACAAGCTTGGAGAAGGCATGTGACTGATGGAAATCATTTTTACGTCACACTTTGAAAAGAATTTGAGTATAACTCTGAAAGAATTGGAAGAGCCAGGTAAGATCCTGGGAAAAGACCTGTGGGTTAGGGCCCACTCAAAAGAAATCACCGTTGGAATTGATTACTTAAGAGATATTGCACCAGTTGAATTAACGGCTTGAATGAGATAACAACCTGAAAACAGCTTGAACAGAATAAGAATGGAAACACGAATCTTCCGAGATATCTTGAACACTCCGGATAAGAATAAAGAGATGTGAAGAAATAAGAGAGTCATGGATAAGAAATTCCAACACGGAAAACATACGAAACAAGAGGAACATATATGATCAACACCGAAGCTTGAATTAAACCCACCGGAGAAGAAACGAGAACGAAGAATGAAAAACTGGAGCTTCCTTAGCATCTTTATGAGAATCACCGGATAAGGACATCGAAGGAAAAGAATGAAGAAAATATCACATGGATATAAGGACACTTGATTAAGGATTCCAGCTCCATAAAGAAAAGGGGTGGGAGGGTGGGGAAAAACAAAGACAACTTGGGACGAACGAAACAGACACCGATGAGAAAAACCAAGACCTTGTCTTGAACATATAAAAAGGATTGGGTTAACTTGAAGAAAAGCACACCGGTTGAAAAGGATTTAACATAGCAATCTCGATGATCAAGAAGGATTAGCACTCCCATAGAAATATGAGAACACCGATTAGGAAAGGTATGGAATCAACATTTGACATCGAAGCAACTCGAATACCAGAATCAAAAGGAAAACAACGGATCGATATGTTGCAACATAATCTTTACAATATCATTCGAACAGAGAATTGAACGAATGAATTCCGTAGGTACATCAACTTGTCGAGAAGCCACTTGGGAGAACAAAAGGTAAATAAAAAACAACAAGGAGCAGATAGAACAAATACAAGATAGAAGTTTCGTTCCACATATTCGTGCTGAAAGCTCATGGAACGTGTTACAAAAGGGTTTTGCAATCCCCGGAACAGCATAGCCAAGGACCCTTTAAGATGCAACTCCCGATCGGAACAACGCCCATAAAACTACTTCACTCAATGTAGAACCCCGAACTCCATATCATGCATTCGTTGGAAGAATGCCTACGAGCTACTAGATGAACCCACCTATTAATTACCGAAAGTTTCCAGTTATGCAATCAGGTGTTGGGGATACAGGGGAAGCACCGCGCACTCAACTCTAATCCTACATCTAGTTGTATCCATCCTTCAACACATAACCAGTTATTTCCGGAAATCGTTTACCTCGGACCTTCGAAACGCATCTGCTATACAAGCTATGGCAATACTCCCGAACTACCTCCCCAGTACTGGGTGATGTCCGGGTTATCTTGCCACTAGCTGCATAGGAGAGTTTTCTATGTCGGCCATCTTAAGTATTCCAGAACTGATGCGATATATTTGTGACGACAACACCTTGGAGATCAACTCCCCGGGACACTGCCACAACCCCTAAATGACATGAGGCATTGAGAACAATGTTCTCGTCACAAAGACATCGGAACAATCCAAACATTACTCGCGAGATTCCAAAAAAAAATTGGTGAATTTTTGAGAGTAGAAGAGACAAGAGTAATCGTCAGGAGTCCTCACCAGTGTGAAAAGAGATGAGGAGCAAAAGAAATCCTACTCTCCGATATATATAGAACTCAAAACATTTTCAAGTGTGTGCCTAGACTCAACCGTCAACAATTCGATCAATCAGTGGGGGCTCCTAGGTCGGAGAAGGCTCTGAATACCAACTTGTAATGCCCAGGATGGGACTATACCTCCTACATGTCGAGGCACGACTTAAAGGTATAAGCCCATTCTGGAATGATCTCAAGTTTGGTATCTTTGCACGACTCATGTAAAATAGGGATGAAAATTGCAAAAGGATAGTTGGCTTACACTCGCCACGTCACACAATACATTACATAAGCAAATCATCATTCAAAACATCACAACCCGACTACGGGCGAAGATCCAAAAGAAAGATACCAAATACATAAAGCCACAGGTCCGAATCGCCCCTAGTAGAAACCACTACTGATCGTCGAAACGTCACATACATACGGCTACGCTCTTCATCGAACTCCCACTGAAGTTCTGATCCATCTCCTGCACTGTTCTCATCGGTACCTGCATCTGGTGTTGTAGTATCTGTGAGCCACGAGGACTCAGCAATCCCATAACCATGGGTATCAAGACTAGCAAAGCTTTATGGGTATGGAGAAGGGTAGTGGTGAGGTTGCAGCAGCGGCTAAGCATAATATGGTGGCTAACTTACGAGTACAAGAATAAGATGAGCATCTACGCAAGCGGTCGCCAACTAGTAATGATCGCTAAAGATCCTGAACTACCTACGAGTCAAACATAACCCCACCGTGTTCTCTTCTCAAAGTGGAAAGAGACAGTCACGGTTACTCACACAGTTGTGTGTTTTATTTCGGATCCTCTGTCAAGTTTTCTACAACCGGACATTAACAAATTCCAATCTGCCACATAACCGCGGGCACGACTTTCGAAAGATCATAACCCTGCAGGGGTGTCCCAACTTAGCCCATCACAAGCTCTCACGATCAGCTGAAGTAATAATAATTATTACCCCTTATCTTAGGGAAATCCGATCAGGCTCGGTATCCCGGTGCACAAGACATTTCGACAATGGTAAAACAAGTCCAGCAAGACCTCCCGGCGTGCCGACACCCTGATAGTAGCCGCGCGTATCTCGTCTCAGGCCACGTCCGGATGGGTGATGCTACAGGTAAAACCAGCCCTCGAGTTTCCCCGAGGTGGCCCCGTAGGCTCCCCGTTTGGCACCAACACCACCAGCACTGCCCCCCCTGTTATGTAGAATTAAGAACCCCGGGACATGACCCCCTATGCAATTAATTAATTAATTAAGTTGTTATTATGAGCAAATTAAAACCAATGTTGGGCCTTGCTGGAGGAGTTTTATTCAAAGACGAAGTGTCAAGGGGTCCCCATATACCCAACCGTGTAAGGAACGCAAAATCAAGGAACATAATGCCGGTTTATCGGCGCCTAAGGTAGCATGAGTGGAACAAAACACCGAGCAAAAGGCCAAGCCTTCCACCCATGCCCAGTATATAGGTGTGTTAATAATAATAATAGATATTGTGATATTCCAACAACAAGTTCCCACCTGGAACGATCTTCATCTTCACCTGCAGCTAACAACGCTATAAGAGGGGCTGAGCAAGTGGGTAACATAGCCAAACAATGGTTTTGCTAGGAAGATTTCAAAGGTTAGAGGTTTCATGGCAACAAGGAGAGGGCTCACAATAAAGATGGGTAGCGCGACATGTAACGATAGCATCGAGACACTAAGCATGGCAATGATAGTAAAGGTATCCAAGGATATGGTCATCTTGCCTGAGATCCCGCAAGGAAGAAGAACGGATCCATGAAGTAGTCGAACAATCCTCACAACTCCGGAACGAACCCGAAGCTAACAAGAGAAGCATACCGGAAATAAGCAAACAACACGGTAAACACACAAGCATAAACATGTCATACGATGCACATCCAAGTATGATGCATGTCCGGTTTAAATATGCATGGCATGGCAAGGTGCACAAACAATACTACAAGTTAAGTGGAGCTCAATATGCAACGAGTTGCTTGTTGCATATTGACAAAACACCACATTATATTTAGTTAGTTGACTCTCGTTTATTTACAAGACAAGATTAAATATTTTATTAAACATGGCAAGAGGTGAAGCAAGTGTAAACTAGCTATCTAGGCATTTTAAATGAGGCCGGAAATAACAACAACAATTCCGGAAACTCCCCATGTGCATATTTAGCAATTCTTAAAGCAAACAACAATCTAACATTTAAATGTTGTTATCATGATGCGGATGACATTTTCAAGTTTTATGCAATTTTAGATAAAAGTTATCATAAGAGATAAGAAGCATTTGTCGCCGTGGTGGAAAGAAAGGGTGCCACGACGACGAATCCGAAAATGATGCCACGCAACATATCGGTTCCGGTAACTCGTTGAGAGACCGGTGCAAAAGATAGCGGTGAGAGTGACATGCAAAAGAGATGGGGTGAACCCGGTTGCCCGGTTCCTACGGGTCGGTGACAAGGCAAACGAGGGCCACAACGGACACGATGCAAACATCCGATTCATCTCATACAACACATGCAGTCCACGGGTCATCGTCTCGGGGTTATACCTTCGGAACGTTCGTTTCGGGGCGGTTCGAGGTCGTAGAGGAAGTAGTGGTACTCGCGGGTCATGGTACACGTTTTGTAGCCGTTCACGTTTCCGAAGATGTTCGGGGTCGACGGTAGAGGTACTTGGCGAATAGAACGTCTTCGGGGCGACGGTAGTGGTACACGGTTCTTCGGCGACGGTCGTCGTACACGCTCCGTAGATGTTCATGTTTCCATAGAGGTACTTGTCGCATCCACCAAGTGTAGTCGTACTTGTTTCGAAGATGAACTTGATCCGATGCCTTCGGGCATCATGGTACTTGGTATCTTGGCGAAAAATAATAATGAAGATGGCCTTGGACAGAGACATGGCAGCAACAATAGGTTGCGCACGGCAGAGTAGCTGCGGCCTTGGTTCCCGCGGCGGAGCTCCTGAGGCGACAGTTGAAGCAGCAAGGGGATGCACTCGGGGACGACTCCGGACCAAGGAGCTCGGGCGGGGTGGTCGTGGATCAGCGCAGGAACGAGGAGGCACAGGCGTACGGGGACGATGCGGAGGGGCGGCGGCGCTGGTCGAGGCGGTGGAGCTCCTGGCCGGCCAGGCTTCGGCCTTCGATGGCTCCCGAGGTCGGCGCGGAGGAGCACAAAGGCGGCGGCTGCGAGGCATGGAGCCGGGCGGGGCGGCGAGTTGCACTGGAGGTGGCGGGGCGCTGCAGAGCGGCGAGCGCGGCGAGGGACGGCGCGGCTCCACGCGGGGGAGCCCGCGAGCTCCGGCGCGTCGCCGTCCGGCGGCGGGGATGGCCGCGGAGAGGCGCGGGGGATCCGGCGGCGAACACTGCGGGGCAGCGCGATGGAGGAGAGGTGAGGGGCGCGGCTCGAAGGAGATGAGGAGGAGGCTGGGAGGAGAGGGGTCGCGTCCATCTGCTCGGGTGCTCGAGGGGGAGCGAAGGAGATCGAGCGAGGAGCGGGTCGGGGCCTCTGGCGGCGCGAGGGAAGAGCGAGAGGAGGGATCGGGCGAGGGAAGAGGGAGATCGAAGCTAGGGTTAGAAGGAGGGAAGCGGGCTACGGGGAGAGAGGTTGGGCCTTCGGCCAGATGGTCCGGACGGCCTGGCTGCAGGGAGATGGGCCTTAGATCCTCACTCCTCTCTCTCAACTAAAAAACAGAAAAGAGAAAGTAAAGAAAGTGAGGTCTAGGAAGGAATTGCACAAGAGGTTATTTTTCTCGGGCTCATAAAAATGAGCGTAATCCAAGAAAAATAGAAGTGGCCCGATCGAGATATAATTCAAACATATTTGAATTTACTTCAAATGGGTTTGAACTAAGACTTGATTTTCGAAGTGTCCAAAAATGTTGAGGTTTTTGGAGGAACCTCGATAAACAGGAAAAGAATTATAGACAAGGTTTGGAGGCAAGGAATTGGGAAAGAAAAGGCATGGGGAAGATATGCAAGTGTGTGTTGGTGAATTTCCAAATAATTGGAATAATTTAATATAGCTCCCTAATTATTAGGAGGATATGTTATAAAGAGAAGTCACTCTTCCCTCAATTTAAATGGATCGAAGATCCACACAATTTATTTAGTTGAGATGCCAAGATTAATGACATGATGGCATGATGACATGATGCAATGCAAAAATAAATAACACAAGCACAAATGAAACACACGGGAGAACCCGGAACATCTGGAATCTTCTGGGACGTCGGTCTTCGGGCGTCACAAGTTCACTATTGTTCAATTTACATTTAACATATCTATCTTCACTTTTGATGATTATCTATTTTGTCAACAACTGTCCAAAAAGGGGGAGATCGTTGGTTCAATGATAGACCCCTTATGTTTTGGAGTTTGTTGACATAAACAGTACGGGACTTATGTGTTTGCTAGTGCACACAGAGTAACAGGTCCCTGAAGTATCGAGAAGTTTGATGAAAACGACAAAGATAATATCCATGCGTAGCAGCGAAGGTTATCACTAAAGATAAAGCTAACAAGAGTGACCCCTAAAATTTGCTGAAGTTCAAGCAATTTGTTCGGCATCTGTAGAAGCAAATGACTGCGCTCGAGGAAGAATGAAGACGAGATGAAGACGTAGCATTTTTTTCGTTGTTCTTCTTCTTTCATTGAGTCATAGGACCACTATACTATTAAGAGGGGTGTAGTGTTTGAAGCTTTGATTCTCTGATGCTAAACCCAAATTCTATGAAAGTTGTGAGAGAAATCTCTTTGTGTTCCGAGAAAATACTTGCCAGCAAGAGACTGTGATCTTCTTCGCTGCGAGAGATTTGTCTTGGACCAAGGAGCTAGCATTACTTGTTCCTCAAGTAATGTTACTGTTGCTCTAAAATCCGCCCGTTGTGAACGTGTCGGTTGGCCATTGGCTAGACCTCGTGTCTAAAATGGTCATTTCCTATGTGGAAAGGCTGCGGCTATAAATAGCCACCTCATGTCGGCTTTGTCCGGTGGCTGCTCCGCTTGATTCTGAGAAGATTGTTGAGCAATCCACTCTCTGAGCGATTTGAGTTTAAAATCCACCAAAAGAAAAAACCCTAGAGCCAAAGAATTAGATAGTGGTTCAACATCACTAGAATCTAAGTTTAGTATGCTCCGCCTATTACTCTTGAGAGCTACAAACTCTCTAGACAGTTAGGTGTCGATTTCTTCACAGACCAAGAGTGATTGTGGTTCTCGAATAAGAAGTCTGTAAAGGCTCGGAGATCGCCTTCAAGGATCAACCATCAGTGATCGGCATCGGTTAACGAATCGATTGTCGAGGACAATAGGGTGAATAGAGTTTATCTTCCGTGTAAAGTCACAGCCCCTCTAACCAGATGTAGTCCTTGTGCAGAAGGACGATCTGGTCGTAAAAATACCTTGTCTCCATCGAGCATCGCCGGTTATCTCTTTCACCCATGTTTACGTTCGATGCATTTTGTCCGTGTGAATTGTATCAATGCATGACTTAGTTCCCTTTCGCTACTTAGTTTTAGTTCACTGTTGCCTGTTTTTCGTTCGTTCCGCCGTTGGGTTCTAAGAGTTTTAAGTTCTTCTGAAGAAAATTTAAAACTCCCATTCACCCCCTCTAGTAGACATACTTCGTTCCTACAGATCTACACGGAGGAGGAGGTATACACTGTCATCAAAAGCATGCCAGCCGAGCGGGCGCCGGGACCGGATGACTTCATTGGACTATTCTTTTATAGAGCTTGGAATACGATCAAAAGAGATATCATGGCTGCGATACATAAATTCCAGCTAGGAAATGGGTGAGGATTTGGAAGATTGTATCAGGCTATCATAACCCTCATTCCTAAGAGACTATATGCGTGCCATATTGGAGACTTCCGGTCGATCAGTCTCCTACATAACATCCCGAAGATTAATGCCAAACTGATGGCTTCGAGACTGTGTCCGTGGATGGGTGAGCTTGTCAGTATCAATCAGTCTGCATATATTCTTGGCGGAAACAGACATGATAACTTCATGCTCGTGCGACAAGTGGCCATGAATTTGCATAGGATAAGAGCTAAAGGAGTGATGGTGAAACTTGTCATTTACCGTGCTTTTGACTTGCTTTCTTGGTCATTCTTGTTCAGGTGCTTTGGGCGAAAGGGTTTTCTGAGCACCGGTGTTCTCGACTAGCGATCCTCCTGTCTACTGCAAGCTCACAGGTTCTGGTGGATGGTTGTCCGGGAAGAAGTTCAGACATGCCATGGATTGCGCTAAGGGGATCCGGTCTCCCCCTTGCTCTTCGTTACTGCGATGGACGCACTCACAACTATGATAGTTAAAGCGTAGGAGTGGGGAGCGATCAGTGCCATGCCAGGTTGCCCTCCTTACCAGAGATTGTCGATCTGCGCAGATGATGTCATCCTTTTCATCAAACCTACCATTGCTGACCCGAGCTTTACCAGAGTGGCATTGCAAATGTTTGGCACCGCTTCAGGATTGCAAGTCAACTTCGCCAAGTCTTCGGCCGTTATGATACTTTCTGATGAGACAGACATGGAGAGAGTCTCTGGTGCTCTGCCATGGCGTATGGATGCTTTTCCGTGCAAATATCTTGGCATGCAGCTCTCAATCAAGCAGCTCACTCGCTCGGAGTGGCAACCAGTGGTGGATGACTTGCTAAACTTTTTGCCGGGATGGCAGCGCAGGATGGTTACAAGACCTGGCAGGCTAATTCTGGTTAACACAGTGATAAGAGCTAGACCCACACGCCACCTGTTGGTTGCAGACACGCCAAAATGGGCTCTGGATCACATTGACAAAGGTTATCGAGATTTCTTCTGGGCGGGCTCAGAGCATATTCATGGTGGCAAGTGTCTTGTTTCTTGGCAAAGGGTGTGCCGTCCCAAGCAGCTTGGTGGTCTGGGAGTGTTGGACCTGAACAAACATGGGCTGCCTTTGAGACTGAGATGGGAAATGGCTTAAACGCACAGACGAGGCTAGACCCTGGCATGGCTTACCACTTGCAATGGATGCCAAAGTGCAGGCGGCTTTCAACAGTCTAGTTCATGGGAAAGTGGGAAACGGAGAGCAAGTACTATTCTGGAAGAATCGTTGTATCGATGGATCATCAATGGTAGAGCTTCTCCCTTGGTCCTTGTGCGAGTCCGCACACAAGTGGTGAATATGCGCACTGATCGTGATGCACTGCTCTCCCATCGATGGGCAAATGACATTACTGGAGAAATCTTCGCGAATGGGATGTTGCAGATCATCAACCTTTGGGAGAGTATGATCAACTTGGTCCTTGATCCTGTGCAAAGCGATACCCCTATATGTTGATGGAACAATAGCGGTTCTTATACCTCGAGATCTACCTACGACATGTTGTCGCACGGTAGTGTTCCCTTCGCCCCGGCCCCGGCAATCTAGAAATGTTGGGCGCCCCTATCTTGCAAGTTGTTCATGTGGCTTGCTACGCAATACCGACTTTGGACGACGGATCGACGACTACGACACAAACTGCAAGACCAAGCTTCCGCTTGCTACATCTGCGCTCAAGAGGAAGACTTGGTTGATCACATCTTGCTTCACTGCGTCTTCGCTCGGCAAGTTTGGCAGTGTTGTTTTCTCCGGGCCAGGATCAACATCATTTTGGTACCAATGACAAATGACAAGATTGCAGAGTGGTGGTTGCAGCTCGAAATCAAATGCCGAAGAAAAACAGGAAGGGCTTTGACTCAGTCGTAATGGTCATTTGTTGGAACTTATGGAACCATCGCAACAGATTAGTGTTTGATCCGATGAGAGATGTCTCGACAGTTATCAACTTCACCTGTCAGACCTTTGACGATCTTCGTAAACATCTTTTGTGAGTAGTAGAATTTTAGGAGTGGAGGGTCGAGGGCTCGTTGATGACCACAAGTGTGGTGCCAGGGCCTTATTGTAATCAACAATTTCTTATACATATTTCTGCCTTCTACTCCCTCCGTTCCTAAATATTTGTCTTTCTAGACATTTCAAATGGTTACAACATACAGATGTATGTATACATATTTTAGAGTGTAGATTCACTTATTTTGCTTCGTATATAGTCATTTGTTGAAATCTCTAGAAAGACAAATATTTTAAAACCGAGGGAGTATACAACTAAGGTACGCGATTGCGTACTTAAAAAAATTGGGACTCATTTGACATTTCGGTGAAAAAACCTTGTATATTTAACTCATGTTATTAATTTACTAGTACAAATGCCCGTGCGTTGCAACGGCTACAAACGTCATAAAATCTGCTTCGTGTGACAGAATGTGCCATTTTTTATATCAAATTCCGATAAACACCGATAATAAGTTTATAATGTTATCGCTGTTCGGAGTATGACACGTGGAGGTAAAGAAGCCACCCTAACATCTTTCATCTCATAGAAAAATAGTGATGCATGGAACAGTCTAGTCTTCAGTTTTACTTTTTACTACTCGAAAAGCATAAATATTTCTTTATTTTCAAATGATTACATACTTTTGAATTTTTTAATCTTTTACTCTTGATTTTTAAATCTTTTTATTATAATTGAAACATGTTTTGATGATCAACATTTGTTAAACACATGGAATAGTGGTGCATTGTCTAATTATGATGTTTGTTTCTTTCTAGTTTCCGCGTCCTAGTAGCCAATCAGTATGAGCGACGCAAATAAAGTCAAATTCAAACTTAAAAAAAAGGAGCAAGTAACACGTCCGTGAGATGGAGATGTTTACCTATGCGTGAAGATGCAAACTGCATAATTTATTAATTATAGAAAAAGGAAAGCAATTACCACTTAAGATGGACGCTAGCTAGCTAACACGTCGGGTCGTCGGCAGATAACACGCGTTCTCTCGTGATGTTTCGCTTCGTCAATTTCGGTTCCACGACTGCCTACCTCATCACCAAGTCACATATCCATTCCCTACCCCGATACCATACGACCTCCCATGCGATGGTTGCGCTGCCGTTGCCGTCCGCGCCCGCCGGATCCCCCGCTCCCATATATAAGCTCCACACCGCCGGGACACCCCCCCTCCCCAAAGCGCCCATGGCGGGCATTCCATGACTGGCTGCTCATCCGGCCTTGCGGTCCAGTTATCGCCTCGATCCCACAACATACATGGTCTTCACCAATTTTTTCTCCTCCCAACCGAATACTCTGTAATTAGCATTGAATGGCTCCCTCCCACATGATGTCTGTGGACTATGTTCAGACATAAAAACAAACATATACATAAGGAATTTGTGGGTCAGTGTTGAAGATGCCACAAACCGTTTAGGCATGCCACCTTTCACCAACGTCGCCAGTTATGAGCGCCCGCGTGATGGAATCAGAGCTATTTACCGGACATATCCATGAAGGATCCAAACCAAATGAAATTCAATTAAAAACAAATACAATTGCGAACCAACCGTGGTTGTATGATTGGGCAGTGGTACCCCAGCCCAACAGGGTTCAAATCTGGTGCTCACATTTATTTTGGATTTATTTCATGATTTTTGGCGACATGTGTTCAGTGGGAGAAGACGTTCCGTCGACTACGAAACGTCTATGGTGACTTCGTAAAATTTCAAGGTGATATGCCTTGCGTTCGTATTGTGTTAAAAAAATAAATACAGTTTACCAACTCAAGAAAAAAGAAAACAATTTATCGGTCGACATGTGTGCACGCCAAACACGTCAGCTGATTGCTTCTCATTAAAAAAAGATATGTTGATTGCTAGAAGAAACCAGCTGCCTCGCTGGCGCCCCATCATCACCCACACGCGCTACGTTCTCTCTCGAAGGAATCGTCCGCTCGCAAGCCTTATCCCCAGTTCATTTGACCCAGGCGGCACCGAGACCGAACCCAGCACCACCGAGCACTTCCTAGTTCCCACTACACCGGTCACCTCCGCGTTGTTGCCACCGGTCCTCGCCGCTGCGGTCCTCCTGCTGCCGACCAAAGGAGGTGGCGCGTGGGAGGGTGGGGTCTGGTGGCGTCAACGTGTTTGCTGCTGGCGGCTGGGGAGGCGGTGGCCTGCTCGTCGGGCGCACGGGGGCCGGACCGGCGTCCCCATGGTGGTGGAGCCCCTCTCCGGTGGGTGGGTGGCTGGGGGTGATGTGTGGCCGGTGCGCAGTGGCCCTCGGTTGGTCGCCAGATCTGGCCGGCCATCGTTGCTTTGCGTTCATCGGCAGGTTCCAGCGCGGCCTGTTGCGTATGGGCTCCTGGCTGGCGGCCGACCTGCGCATGCGAGGGCTGGCTGGGCCTGTGGCGGAGGCACATGAGGCAGTCTGGTGGTGCTGCTCGGTTGCCGCCGGCGCGCAAGGATGGTTGGCTGGGCCGGCGGCTTGGATGGCGTGGCCGCGGATGTGGGAGTGCCGAAGCCTTCTGCCAGCTCGTCCATCTCTGTGCAAATCAATGGCCTATCCAATTTTGTCTAGGCCGGGCACCAATTTCTTAGTTCTATACACCATGGCTGCACTAATTTCTTGGATCTGAATCGGCTGGGAAAGGCTACACCATCTTTTTCCTTCTCTTTTTCTGTACTTCGGCACCACTTTTTCTGTATCTTCAGATCGGCTAGGCTACAACACCATGGCTGCACATTTTTTTGTGTTTATCTTCAGATCGGCTCTCACCCCTTTAATCACAATACATGCGGCAGACACCCTTCTTAATTTCTCTAGGATAAACATGAACCACATCTCTCTCTTTCTGGCTGCTCATACCGCCGTGATGATCACGGCTTGCTTCCTCCTCTTTGCCGTGTGCCGCGCGCCCATGGCGCTGTTGCCACTGCTCTGCTGCTGATCCTCAGCCGCTGAGCGCCGCCTCCCCCTCGTCCTCTGTTGCCTCTCCTCCACATCTCATCTCTCCCTCACCCACCACCCTCGAGCGCCTCCTCCATCTCGCTGCTCATCCCCAAGCATCTGCCCTCGAGGAGTTCCCCGTCCCCGTCGCCGCCGGATCTGCCTCCACCCGACCGGATCCGTCCGGATTTCCAGTACGGGCGGCATGGAGGACGCGTCACGAAATCTGAAACACGGAACGTTTTTTTTTTCACTTATATGCTGGACTGCGGGTTAATTACTTAAAACCATAAGGGGCTTTTTGCAAATAGTGCGCGACGACGTACGGGCTGAAACCCAACTTTCTTTATTATTAGGTAGAGATATATATAACCAGATAAAGTACCGGCCAACAGGACGGGACGGCCACACCACTGAGAAGATGCTGCCGCCGTCTTGCCGCCTGCTCCCTCCCATCTCGCCTCCTCCTCCGCACTCCCTGCACGTCGCCAAAACTCTCATACCCAGGCAGACCCATGCCTGGGCAAGGGCCCGGGCCCGACCCGTTGCCTCCACCATGTCCGCTCAGCTAGATGCCGCCCTTTCCGCCGGCTTCGTCCGCCTCATCAACGCCGGCCAGGAGGACGCGGACTGCAGCGGCGGGCACTACGACCCGAAGTCGGGGGACTACGCCGTCGGGATCGTTGTCTCCGGTACCGAGGCTCGCCTCGACGTTGCCGTTGGCGCCGACCGCCTCGCTACGCTCCTTACCAAGGAGCTCCTCCCGCTTTGCCGCGCGGAGCTCCCCACTGGAGGTGCTAAACCGGCTCCGCCTCGGCCAGGGAGCGTCGGCGTCTTGGAGGCCTCCCCCGTGGATGAAGAGACCCAAAATCAAAAGTGCGGGGCCAGGACGTTAGTGCCGCCCGGCACGGTGGTCTTCGCGGAGGTGCTCGGGCGCACGCTGAGCGGGCGGCCGCTGCTGTCGGCGAGGCGGCTCTTCCGACGCCTCTCGTGGCACCGGGCAAGGCAGGTTTTGTCCTCTTCACGGTGTCCATTTCCGCATGATACACTAATATAATAATTCATATATCTTGGTTAGGCAGATTATGCAACTTGACGAGCCAATTGAGGTTAAAATTTACGAGTGGAATACTGGTGGATTGCTTACAAGAATTGAGGCAATAAAGAACTTTATTCCTTTCATTTTTACTGTCTCTAGTCATCTGTGGATATAGAGGTGTAATGTTTCAGTTCAGGTGTAAGATTTGCTGACTTCATTACAGGGTCTGAGAGCATTCCTTCCCAAATTTGAGCTCATGGACAGTATAAATATGTTTACGGACTTGAAAAACAACGTAAGCAATAATCGAATTTGTGCCCAGTTCCATTGTTATTATCTAGACCGCTTAAAAGTTTGTTTACTTATTCTTCATTGAACGAATTGATTGCTTGTGCACACAGGTTAGTCGCAGCATACGTGTGTGCATTACAAGGCTAGACGAAGAAACTAATGACCTCATAGTTAGCGAGAAGAAAGCATGGGTTTGTACACTGACTTATATTTGCAAGCTAGATTTTTTTTCGCTATTATTGTGGACGTGCGGATTTCAAGCTCTGTTTTGTTTATAACTATGCAAAGTTTCTTATATATCTGTAAGTTTTACTTCCTCCGTCCCATAATATAAGATGTTACTACAACCAATATATAAGTACATTGGTTGTAATAACATCTTATATTATACTCCCTCCGTCCCAAAATAAGTGTCAATGTGTCGTTGATATAGTACAACTTTGTACTAAAACAGCGACACTTATTTTGGGATGGAGGGAGTAGCAAAAAAGTACCAAAATGCCAAGAACACAAATTTCAGCCAACCAAAATTTGGTGGCATCTACGGATTTCATTGCTCTTGAGCGTTGAGACTTTGTAGCAGCAGTACTTATGAACACTGCATGAAATTTGAAGGTAGCTATACCTTTTTTTTTTTCTGAGACAAGACAGCTATACCGATCCTTCTTACGTTGGGACAGGAGAAAAACTCCACCTTGTGGCTAATAGCGCTAAGAGCATCTCCTATAGATGATGTAAAATATATCACCAAAAAGTGATTGGAGTAAAATATACATCACCAAAAAGTGTTTTTAACATCATAAAAAAACACGCAAGTCCAACAGATGATGTAAAATACAACAACCACGCGGCGCCGCTTTAACAGGTGATGTAAAAATGGCCAACGGCCGCGCGGCAGCAGCACTGCAGCAGCACCATAGTTGCACATATTCGAATCAAAATCATTCCATGGACATATAAAATCAACAATATTTCAAATTCAACATGAACTCAACTTCCATAGCATACATAGTTCATAATCCAACAAACAAAATTGCATCATATCAAACAAAGTTCATGATCTAACAAATAAAAGTGCACATAAACATAATATAAAACATAGCATCTCAACTTTCATCCTCTTCGTTGTCACTTGGTACATTATGGACATTGGCATCATCATCATCAATTGCTTCTTTCTTGACATTCTCATGCGTTGATGCACCGATGCCGCCACCTCCACGGGAATGACCTCCCATACCACTCATGTTGCCACCGAGGCCACCTCCCGTGCCACTCATGTTTCCACCGAAGCCACTTCCCGTACCACTCATGTTTTCACCGAAGCAACCTCCTGTGCCACTCATGTTGCCACCATAGCCACCATCCATGTTGCCACCAAAGGAACCACCCATGTTTGCACCAAAGGCACCACGCATGCTGCCACCGAAGACACCACCCATGTTGCCACCAAAGGCACCCCCATGGCACCTCCCATCATGTTCGTGTAGCCACCCATTCCACCTCCCATTGCACCCATTCCTCGTCCCATTCCACCCATGGCACCTCCTATTCCACCCATTCCTCCTCCAATTCCACGCATAGCACCTCCTATTCCACCCGTTCCTCCTCCAATTCCACCCATTCCTCCTCCCATCAAGTTTCTCATGAGCATGGTCTTCATGATCATTTAGTCGCGACAAAGCTCGACAAACACTTTTTGCATAAGCTTTAGTGCCTTCTCCTCCACCGTCTTAAGCACATCGGCCGCGACCTTCCTCTCCTCGGCCATCGCCCTCCGCAGCTTGGCTTCCCTCCTCTCCTCCATTTCTTTCAATTCCAACCTTCTTTTTCTTAGGCATACTCTTTCCTCGCAATGACAATGGCGTCAAATCTTTCCTTAAGATCATTGTCTCCGGCCTTTGAGCCCTTTGCTTTTTTATTTCCATCCGGCTTATATGATTTGGTCACTGAGTGAGAAGTGGGGCTCCTTCTCTCCTCGCTACTTTCATCGTCATCATCATCATGATCGACAGCCAAGCTCTTCTTCCTCGGAGCTTCAAAAGCTTCCCGATTCTTCCACCTCTCCTCATCCTTGAGCTCTTTGTAGCAATGATGGAAAATGAATGGTTTCCTTTCTTCTTATTATTGTCCCCGTTCTTGTCTCTTTCTTGGAACAAACCTTGGGCAATCATTTTCTACAGAATAACAACAAAGTAGCATCATCAATTTATAGGAACATATGCCACAACGAGATTTGGCCGTGGGCGCCTTCTTCGTCGGCGGCGCACCCACTCCGGCGGCATCCTAGACGCGGTGAGACGGGCGCGGCATGGCGGCGGCGGCGGTGTTGGGAAAGGTAGGAGCCGCGGCGGCGGCCATGGCGAGGTGCGTCGGACCGGCGGCGGCGGCGGCCACGGGGTTGGGGGAGTCGGCCATGGGGTCCGGTGGTGGCCGGCGGGTAGCGGGAGGTTTCCCTTTGGCAGTTGGCGTTCGCGCGGCTGCTGGCTGTTTTACTCGGCCGCGCAGCTGGTGATGTATATTTGCATCATTTGGTGATGCATTTTACATCTGAGGAAAATCTGAGTTTTTTTCTTTGGTATCTACGTCATCTATTGGAGGGACATTTTTGGGCCTCGGTGATGTATATTTCGGTTATTTATATTATACATCTACGTCATCTATTGGAGTTTCTCTAAGTGGGGATGAAGATGGAAAACTATCCCAATTGGGGAATAGCCCTGCTGTTATGTAAATCAGTGGGAATAGCCCTGTTGTGAATGTAAATGAGTTCCATTTACATATTCTATAATATAAGTATCCTGTTATTGGTCTTGCCTTTGATGCACAAGTAAACATAGCAAGTTCATTTCCATTTCACTGCAAGCTCTACTAACTCTAACATTGTTGGACATATACAAACAATGAGAGTATTGATATACTGAGAACACATTCTTCAGGAAATGAGATATCTTAAAGAAGGAGCTCTTCTAAAAGGGAATGTACACAAGATTTTTCCATATGGTGCGCAAGTTAGGATAACTGGGACCAACAGAAGGTACAAGCTGAATGGATGCAAAGCAGATTCCTGTTTTGCTACATGTACAATTAACTTTGACAATCTAAGCATGAATTGCCTTTTTTTATATTGTTGCTCCTCATTTTGTTACGCTTAAATTTAACTAATTTAGTATGTATGCAAAGAAATTTAAATGAAACTCAAGTGGTCCTCTAAATTTATAGCGATTAAACGTTGTGATCAGTTGATTACAACAGGCATAATGAATTTTATCGCATATTGGTTATATATACCTCATATTTAAGCATTAAGAAGATACATGTTATATATTAAACCTTGACGTGTGTCATGGCTTTTCTGAGAGACAGCTGTAGTTGCAGAAGCTTTTTCCTGCCTTTGATTGCAACAGGACCTGGAACAATGGCTGAAAGCTAAGTAGATGATAAAACATGATGTTGTGTAGCAAATCACAAGCTAACAAGATGACGCCTTGTTTTCTTTTTCTAAGAAGGAAATAAATAATAGTGTATTGAACTACTCTTATGCAGTGGATTACTGCACATCTCCAACATTAGTCAAGGTCGTGTCTTGTCAGTAAGCGACATCCTAAAAGTAGATGATGAGCTGAAAGTTCTGGTGATCAAGTCAAATGTTTCTGACAAAATTGCACTCAGGTAATACCGTCACAACACAATGCACTGGATTTATTCAGCTGCCAACTAACAGTTTTAAAACAATGTAGTGGAATGAGCTTTTCAAAATTCTTTGTTCCTACTAGTTTTTAGCAAGATTTTGTTGTCAGATATGATAAAATACTGAAATTTATTTTGCTACCTAATTAACAGCATAGCAGACCTGGAGAGTGCTCCTGGTTTATTTCTGTCAAATAAAGCGGTGAGACTGAAATACATTTTATGTTTCTTTGACAGTTCTCTCATGTGTATCTTTTCTTATGCCCAGTTCTTTTGGAAGCTTAAAAAATAAGCCGCCTCCTCCCCAGCTTTTCTCATAAGCCGCCACTTTTATTTGTTGGGGATTCTAAACTAGTTAAGGGATAACTAATTTAGAAGTCTCGAAAAATTTCGAAGATGGCTTATTTTTTAAGCTGGGGAGAGGCAGCTTATTTTTTAAGCCGCCCAAAAGAACTGACCCTTAGTGCCATTTGTCTTGTGCTAATGCAGAAGGTGTTTTTAGAAGCTGAGGAAATGGCAAAGAGGTACCGGGAGCAGCTTCCAGTTGTCTCTCGGAACACTAAATTAGATTTTGACCTTCCAGGGGAAACTATTCGGTTTGATACTGAAGCGACACTTTATGCAAACTGGAAATGGTTCAAATTTCTGAGGCATGCCAAATCTGGTGACGAAAATGGTAGAATATAGTTGCAGCTGATGTTTATTTCATGCGTTGTACGTATATT
>LR738711.1:528306429-528376184 GCA_902687465.1 Secale cereale | reverse complement strand
CCCCCCCCCCCCCCCACACCCCCAAGAAGAGAATTTATGCAAGCAAGCAAGCTGCAAACATATCAAGCGGGACCTTCATGTGACGACCTGAATTGAAACAGTATTAACGGTTCTTACTGAGTGCACCGCGTGCTGTACACCTTCCATAACCAAGCAAGAACAAGTTTTCCGAGCAGGAACAGGCGGCTTCAACCGATGAAGATCACAACAAGGCTTTTGTTTGCTGACAACAAAAGAGTCTTTCATGGCAAAATTCTGATGTACGTACTACCGTAGATCATATTGTTGTGGATGCAAATCCTTGGTTGCTTTCGTACGTCGCCGTCAAGGTCGCTTCCCTTCCAGACTTCACCACCGAGCTCGTGGATTTTCCTCCCTTCTGCCGCTCCGGCGGCCGGTGAGGGGAGGGAAATCCTGGCACCTTTGCTCCCGCTAGTAGTTTAGCTTAGTATTTTTTAGTCCTCACATATGCGGCGCTTGGTGAATGAAGGCGCTTCTTCTTCGAATTCGTCTTCCGGGATTCGATCCTCTCCGAGTCCGTCCGTCCATTTGGACGTTAGTGGACGAAGCTCCAACGTAGATTCCTATTGTCTCCTTGAGGCGGTGAGTTTTGGGTTTCTTGTCATGCGGTGACATTTGGTGTCAGGTGCTTCGGATCTATGCAAATGTTCAATGACAATGTCTGCTGTTCCAAGGTGCTGGTTCATAGAGCATTTCCAGCTGCGCCCCCCAACAGGCCCCCCGGGGCGACTTTTTTTGCGCCGCCACCGAAAAATCACCCAGTCCGCCGGCTCGGCCCGTTTTTGGGCCCGACGATCCCATGCCGAACCCAGCACACTCGGGGAGAGGGGGGGTGCTCGGGGCTCCGACGGAAGGGAAAACCACGTATGGGCCACACTGTCAGGCGAAAAGTCAAGACAAACGTCCAGATCCCCCCCCCCCTCGCGCCCTCCCGCCGCCTTGCCGATCTCGGCGCCGTCCATCGCCCACCATCGCTAGATAGGCCATTCCCCGCCGGAAAAGATAGAGGGTTTCGCCGCGGCAACCTCTCCACCACCTTCCTGGGCGAGTTTTCCGGCGCTCCGGACGCGCAGGGTGGGATTCCGGCAGCTGTGCGCCCACCACGCACGCTAGGTGTTCGGCGATTTGTCTGCTCGGCGATGGACTCGGATGACGAGGAGGCGCTCGCGGCGCTGCTGGAGGAGGAAGCCGATGCTGACGTCCAGGATGAAGAGCATTTTATGGTCCTCGCCGCCCTGGCCGGCCTGCTCGCGAGCAAAGCAAAGCCGCTACGAGGTGGCTCGACGCCGGGGCGGCTGAAAGCAAAGAACCGGTATTGACTGGAAGGCTATTGCATGCTCTACTCTGACTACTTCACCGACGCTCCACTGCACGGCGACAAAGTATTTCGGCGTCGTTATCGGATGAGCCGAAAGCTTTTCCTCAGGATTGTGAATTCCATCCGGGAGTTCAACATCTACTTCAAGTGCAAGAAGTATTACACACCGGCAAACTTGGATTCACCTCAATCCAGAAGTGCACGACAGCTATGAGGATGCCTGCATACAGAGCCCCCGATGATTCACTCGACGACTATGGGCGCATGGCTGAGTCCACGACCATTGAGTGTTTCTACAAGTTCTGCAAGGCAGTGGTGGTAGTGTTTGGATCACAATACTTGCGATCACCCGATGCTGAAGACACTGCTCGGATACTAGCACAAAATCCAGCAAGAGGATTTCCTGGGATGCTTGGAAGCATCGACTGCATGCATTTGTAATGCCCCGGATGTAATACTTTCCCTTTTGGGCATATAATATATCTCCGGCTTCATCTATTTCCATTCCGGGTTCTTTGTCTTTCGGGTTTTCGTCGTTTTGTTGTGTGAGTGTGTGGCATTCATTCATATCATGTAGACATGTGCATTGCAGTGCATTTGTGTTGTCGGTTGTATCCGGTTCCACGCGTTTCTTCCCGTTGTCCGTTTCGCGTTCCGGAGCTCCCTCACGTGTCCGTGACGTCCCGTAGGCCTACTTTGTTGTTTGGGCGTGTAACGTTACCGGTGTGCCGCGAGCCTTGTCGTGCGTTGTTGTTTTGTTGTGTGCAACCCGCCTCTCAAATCTCGTTGCGTTTGGACTCCGTTTGCTATCCCATCAGTTATTCGTGTGGGTCCAAAGTGCCTTCACTTGTGGCCCAGAAACACCCCTACAGCAGTCCACTACCCTCTCCTAGGCCCATCTAAACTACCCCGCGATCGGATCCGTCGGATCGCGATCGGAGGGCTCCTAACACCCCTAAATCCCCTAACCCTAAAAAAAATCTGCTATTTATAGACCCCCCATGTCCATTTTGGGCATCCCTAACTTCTTTCCCCTTCCTCCCCTCAATTTTTGTGCTCCATCAGATCAAAACTGCCACTTGGACTCCTCCCCCGAAGGAATCCATCGAGCCAGCCGGCGCTGTTCCTGGGATCGATCGCCAGATCCCCAGGTCAACGCCCGCTCGCCTCGATCGCCTCGAGCTCCCGACCAGATCCATTTCCTTCGTTCCCTCCGCCGATCGTTTCCCTACACCACGGGCCGCTCCGCTCGACAGCACCTCGCGCTGGACCACTTCGCCGCTCTAGATCGGATCGAGGAATCCATCCCGATCCAGTTCTCCCTCGCCCCGCATCGGCCCAGGCCCCAGGCGCCAGCAGGCCGCTGTGGCCCTCCCTCCTTCGCCCGCTCAAGCCCCGTGGAGGGACCACATCGTCGCCACCGCCCGGCCCGTTCCTCCATCCCGTCGCCAGGCCAGCCACCGGCCCGAGCCGCAGCCGCGTGGGCCGGCCCTCTCATCGCCCTCCGCTCCAGGCCACCGCAGGCCAGGCGCCTCGCTCCACCGCCTCTCGCCTCCCGCGGCTGGGCCTCACTTCCTCCGCGCGCCAGGCCCAGGAGGCCAGGCTCCGCCAGGCCGTGGCTCCCCGCCAGGCCGCCACTCCACCCGGATCCGCGGTGGGCCGCTCCATCGTTCCTCCCATCGGGCCGCAGCAGCTGCGGGCCGACGCCGCCTCCGCAGCGGGCCGCACCGAGGCCCCAGCCTCCTCCTCTCGGTGGGCCGCGCCGCACCGAGCCCATCTCCTCTCAGATCTGAGGTTGTCACCCTAAAAACCTCTAAGTCCCAGATCTTATTGTTGTCTGATGCAATATTCAACTGCTGATATCTTTTTATGTGTTTGTCCGTTTCGCGCATATAGCATGCCCACACGTTCGTGGTGAATAGCACTACGTTTTATCTTTTGGTGTCATGCATGTTAGAAGTCATCTAGGTGCTTGTTTTGCTGTTGCAAGAGTGCATCCCGGTATAATTGCTGCTATGTGATGTTTTTATGTCATCTTTGCCATGTGATATCTTTTAGCTCGTTTGTCCGAATGATGCAAATGACATGTCCACGTGTTCGTCTTGCCATGCTCTACATGTTGTATGTGTTAGGTTGCATGATAGATTTATTCTTGCCATGTTTATCATCGTTGCAAAGTGCTATGTGGCTGTGATGTTGTTTCACTTGTTATGATATGCCATCTTGTTGAGCTCGTTGCTATCATTGTGTTTATCTCCATGATGCATGCTTGTGTGTTTCGGAATCACCATCATGTGTACTTTGATGAGGTGCTTACCACTTGCCATGTTTAGTTTCGAGGTGACTTAAACTTGCTCGTTTAGATGCCATGATGAAATTGCTGTTTTAGGACTTAGTGGATTTTCACTAAGTCTAAAATATGTAACGTTCCGATGCCATGTTTGCTTGCTGCTCTAGGACAAACCATGATAGATTTTGAGTGGATCTTGATTGTTCCTTGTAGTATATATTGTTGGCTTTCCATTCATGTTCTCACATGTCTATTTAAGTGGCTGTAGCATGTTTATCTTTTGCTCCAAAGTTTCAATAAAATTCTGCTGCCAGAATTTTATTGTCAAGTTCAATATGTCCAAGCTTATTGCTATTGATCCGTGACTCCTTTGGGGGTGCATCTTTGGACTTATTTGCTGTAGGATATGTCTAGTTTATGTTCATGTCCTTTGCCATGTTGTCTGAGTGCTGTAGATTAATTATTTTGTGCCCCGAAGTTGCTATGTTGCTGTAATTTTCAGCTTTCGCTCATTTCTTGTTTCGGGCATAACTTTTAGCCCGTAGCTCCGATTTCAGCGAGTCTTATATGAAACTTGATTGATTTTCTGTGTAGATTCACAATATCACATTGTTATCATGTTTTGAGGTGTTTTGCTTGAGTGCTATTTTCCGTGCTCCGTGTGCATCCTTAGTGCATCCTTCATGCATCCATCTTTTTCGAGTGCGCATTGCATCTTGTTGATTCGTGCCTTGTGTGATTGTATTGTTTAGAGCCGGATGCTGAGACCGAGTACGAGTACGAGCACGAGGTTACCAACGAGGTTGAGCACGAGGACCCTTCTTACGATCCGAACGACTTCTCTTCAGGCAAGATGACCGAACCCCGATAACATTACTATCTTTGCCTATTGCTAGTAGTTCCGCTCTATAGTTTTGCCTCGATGCCCATGTTTCTTCCTGTCAGCCTCCTACTTGTAACCATTGCCATGTTTAACCACCCTACCTACGCAAACCCTTGCTTGGCTAAGTACGCTTCGCTCAGCCCTTCTTATAGCATTGCTAGTTGCAGGTGAAGATCGAAGATGCTTGCTTCATGTTGAAGTTTGGTTGGGTTATATCACACTATATAATTGCTAAATGAAATCATCTATATATTGGCAAGGGTGGAAGGCTAAGCCTTTTGCTTGGTGATTTGTTCCACTCATGCCGTTAGGAACCGTATAAACCGGTGTTATGTTCCTTGATTATGCGTTCCTAACACGGTTGGGGTGTATGGGACCCCCTCGATAAACCGCTAAGTGCTAAGTCTTTTCCAGCAAGTCCCAACATTGGTACTATTTGCCTAATAACAAACTAAACGTGCATAGGGAGTTATAAACCCTTTTTCTTAATCAACAACCCTGGGCCAGTGCTCCACATGAGTGTTGGTCCGAACTGGGCAACTTGCGGGGCCACCTCGAGGAAACTCAAGGTCTGGTAAAAACCCGTAGCTTGTCCCATCCGGTCGTGGCCTGAGACGAGATACGCGCGGCTACTATCAGGGTGTCGGCACGCCGGGAGGATTTGCTGGATTAGCCTTACCTTAGTTCGGTATATCTTGAGCACGGGATTCCGAGGATACTCGGGTCTTCCCACTTTGGAGTTGCGACTCCGCGGATCGTGGGCTTGTAATGGGTCAAGTTGGAACACCCCTGCAGGGTTATGAACTTTCGAAAGCCGTGCCCGCGGTTATGTGGCAGATGGGAGCTTGTTAATATCCGGTTGTAGATAACTTGACACAATGTTTCTAATACACTACCAGCGTGTGTTCCGTGACTGTCAATTTCCGAATAGGGATTCGGGAGTTGAACACGGAGGGGTTATGTTTGTGGAGCTTGTAGTTAGGATCACTTCGTGATCACTTCTCGACCGAGGCTTTCTCTTCTCGCACTCTCTCACGTAAGCTAGTTGCTAGTTGCTGCTGCAGACACTTATTCTTTTCTTCAGCCTTATCCTCTCCCAAGGCTTAAATAGTCTTGTTACCCGGGAACGGGGTTGCTGAGTCCTCTGTGGCTCACAGTTACTTCACCACCACCAGATGCAGGTCCAGCTGTGAGCTATCCAGGTGATGGCACCGAGCTGGATTGGGAGTACGACGAGGAGCGTAGTCGGTACTATGTTCGATATCCGGATGATCAGTAGTGGAGACTTCTACTAGGATTCGATCCGACCTGTGGATGTTATTTAAGTTTGGTATCTTGACATTTGGTTTTGCCCTTAGAGGGTTGTGATATTCTTAATGTATGATGTTTGAGACTTGTACTGCATTTGTGTGACGTGGCGAGTGTAAGCCAACTATTTATGTTTACTATTCCCCTCTTTTACATGAGATGTGCAAAGATTACCAAACTTGAGATCATTCTAGGATGGACTTATGCCTTTAAGTCGTGCCTCGACACGTAGGAGGTATAACTCCATCCTGGGCATTACAAGTTGGTATTCAGAGCCTTCTCCGACCTAGGAGCCCCCACTGATTGATCGAATCGTTGATGGTCGAGTCTAGGCACACACTGAAAACTTTTTGAGTCCTATATTATATCGGAGAGTAGGATTTCTTTGCTTCTCATCCCCTTTCTCTCTGGTGAGGACTCCTGACGACTACTCTTGTCTCTCCTATCTTCAAAAATTACAAATTTTTTTTTTAGGAATCCCGCGAGTATTCTGGGATTGTTTCGGTGTTCTTGTGACGAGGATATTGTTCTCGATGCCTCCTGACATTAGGGGTTGTGGCAGTGTCCCGGGGAGTTGAGCTTCGGGGTATTCTCGTCACAAGCATATCGCGGCAGTACTAAATACTTAAGACGAACGACATCGAAAATCTCCCCTATACGGCCAGTAGCAAGATAACCCCGACATCACCCAGTACTGGGGAGGTAGTTCGGGAGTATTGCCATAGCTTGTTATAGTGGATGCTTTTCGAAGGTCCGAGGTACACAGTTTCCGAGAAAGACGGGTTATGTGTTGAAGGATGGATACACCTGGATGTAGGTTTAGAGTTGATTGCGCGGTGCTTCCCGTGTATCCCCAACACCTGATTGCATAACTGGAATCTTTCGGAAATTTATAGGTGGGCTTATCCAGTAGATCGTAGGCATTCTTCCAACGGATGCAGGTTAGTGAGTTCGGGGTTCTACATTGAGTGAAGTGGTATTATGACCGATGTTCCGATCAGGAGTTGCATCTTAAAGGGTCCTTGGCTATGCTGATCCGGGGATTGCAAAACCTTTTCATAACGCGTTCATATGCTTTCAGCACAAAAATGTTAGAACGAAGCTCCTATCTTGTGTTTGTTCCCGTCTGTACCTTGTTGTTTTTCTTATTTTACCTTTTGTCCCCTATGTGGCTTCTCGTGAAGATTGATGTTATCATTTAACTGAGAATTTCATTCGTTCCTCTTGTTCGGATGATTTCATTCGTTCTTATTGTTCGAATGATTATTGTGAAGACTTGTTGCAATTCATTCCATTGATTCAGCTTATACCTTTTGTCAATCAATTGCTGATTCGTGGTCATCTCTTACAGGATGGCTCCGAAAAGGGTTCCCAACGCTAACCCAGAGGGTGAAGAGGTCCCAGAACGTCCTCCTTCCCCTCCTCCTCCGCCTGAGGCTTGGAGAGAGATTATGCAGACTACAGCTCAGAACACCCAGATGTTGATGCAGATGATGCAGCAGATGCAATCTAATCAAGCTAATCAGGGTGTTCCAGGGAATCAAGGCAACTTCTTCAACCAGCAGCACCATGCTACTCTCAACCAGTTCTTGGCCAATAATCCAAAAGCTTTCAGTTACTGTGTCGACCCTCTTGATGCTGAAGATTGGTTAACCGACATAAAGAAGCATTTTGAGTGCAGTAACGTGAAGGAAGATGATTATGTGAAGTTTGCAGCCTTCCAACTCAAAGATCAAGCAGCTGATTGGTGGCAGCAATACAAAGACTCCAGGCCAGGTCAAGTGATCTCTTGGGAGAGTTATTGCAAGGATTTTCGCTCGCACCACATTCCTACAAGTGTCATCGAGGGTATGCGTGAGCAATTCCGCAACCTGAAGCAGGGCTCCATGACAGTCTATCAGTATAATGTCAGGTTCCAAAACCTCGCCCGCTATGCTAAGCAAGACATTCCTGATGCCAAGAGCAAAATCTACCAGTTCCGTGGAGGTCTCAAAGATGAACTTCAGCTTGCTCTCACCTTGTTTGAGCCCGATGAATTCGACAAGTTCTATGACATGGCTTTGAAACAAGAAGCAGCTCAGCTCAAGATGGAGGCTTCTAAAAAGAGGATTCGAGATGCCGTTCACTCTTCCTCATCGTCTCAGTTGGCTGCGAAACAACAGAAATTCTGGCTTCCTCCTCCTCCAGTGATTCGAGCTCCAAACAACAACTCCAACAACTCCAACAACTACAAGAACTCTGGTGGACGTGGTTTCTCCCACCCACCCAACCCGAGCAACCAGTCGAAGAAGCAGTTTCAGTCTCAAGGCTCCAAGTCAAGTGGCTCTCTTTTCCGTCCTCTCTCAGAAGTGACTTGCAACAAATGCACTCAGAAAGGTCACTATGCCAACAGATGTCCGAATCCGAAGCGTCTTCCTCCTCCTCCACCTGTGAGTTCAGCTATTGTCAGGTATGATCCAAAGGCAGCAAGGGTCAATCTGATGAGTGCAGCGCAAGCGGAGAATTCTTCTGATGTCATTTTGGGTAACCTTCCAGTGAACTCTATCCCTGCTAAAGTTTTATTTGATTCGGGTGCTTCATGCTCTTTCATGTCATATCCATTAGCATCCAAGAATAATGTTCACTCTGAAGCTTTGCCAAGACCTTTGAGTGTCATATCACCTGGCAAGAGATTGAGTTCTAGTATGGTGGCTCCGAATGTTTCTATTCGCATGGGTGATTATCGCTTTCTGGCTAATCCGGTGATTCTCGGCAATTCTGACATCGACCTCATCCTCGGAATGGATTGGCTTTCTCAGCATGATGCTCACATTGATTGTGCTCAAAAGGAAGTCAAGATGACTCATTCTGATGAAGATGTGATTATCTTTGCCTCCAGGGATAACACTATCAGGCTTTTCTCTCTCAATGATAAGGGCGAAATTAATGCCATATCTCAAATTCCGGTGGTGAACGAATATCAAGACGTCTTTCCTGAAGAACTTGTTGGGGAACGTAGTATTTTAAAAAATTTCTACGATCACGCAAGATCTATCTACCAGATGCATAGCAACGAGAGGGGAGAGTGAGTCTACGTACCCTCATAGACCGAAAGCGGAAGCGTTAGAACAACGCGGTTGATGTAGTCGTACGTCTTCACGGCCCGACCGATCAAGCACCGAAACTACGGCACCTCTGAGTTCTAGCACACGTTCAGCTCGATGACGTCCCTCGAACTCCGATCCAGCCGAGTGTCGAGGGAGAGTTCCGTCAGCACTACGGCGTGGTGACGATCTTGATGTTCTACCGTCGCAGGGCTTCGCCTAAGCACCGCTACAGTATTTATCGAGGAGAACTATGGTGGAGGGGGGCACCGCACACGGCTAAGAGATCAATAGATCAATTGTTGTGTCTAGAGGTGCCCCCCTGCCCCCGTATATAAAGGAGGGAGGGAGAGGCCGGCCCTAGAGGGGGCGCATCAAGTGTGGGGAGTCCTACTAGGACTCCCAAGTCCTAATAGGATTCCCCTTTCCTTTCCGGAGTAGGAGAGAAGGAAAGAGGGGGAGAGGGAGAAGGAAAAGGGGGCTGCACCCCTTGTCCAATTCGGACCAGAAGGGGGGTGCACGCCTCCTTCCTTTTGGCCTCTCTCCTCTATTCCCGTAACTCCCCGGTACTCCGAAAATACCCGAATCACTCGGAACCTTTCCGATGTCCGAAATAGTCGTCCAATATATCGATTTTTACGTCTCGACCATTTTGAGACTCCTCGTCATGTCCCCGATCTCATCCGGGACTCCGAACTCCTTCGGTACATCAAAACTCATAAACTCATAATAAAACTATCATCGAAACCTTAAGCGTGCGGACCCTACGGGTTCGAGAACTATGTAGACATGACCGAGACACGTCTCCGGTCAATAACCAATAGCGGAACCTGGATGCTCATATTGGCTCCCACATATTCTACGAAGATCTTTATCGGTCAAACCGCATAACAACATACATTGTTCCCTTTGTCATCGGTATGTTACATGCCCGAGATTCGATCGTCGGTATCTCAATACCTAGTTCGATCTCGTTACCAACAAGTCACTTTACTCGTTCCGTAATACATCATCCCGCAACTAACTCATTAGCTGCAATGCTTGCAAGGCTTATAGTGATGTGCATTACCGAGTGGGCCCAGAGATACCTCTCCGACAATCGGAGTGACAAATCCTAATCTCGAAATACGCCAACCCAACAAGTACCTTCGGAGACACCTGTAGAGTACCTTTATAATCACCCAGTTACGTTGTGACGTTTGGTAGCACACAAAGTGTTCCTCCGGTATTCGGGAGTTGCATAATCTCATAGTCATAGGAACATGTATAAGTCATGAAGAAAGCAATAGCAGTAAAACTTAAACGATCATAGTGCTAAGCTAACGAATGGGTCTTGTCCATCAGATCATTCTCCTAATGATGTGATCCCGTTGATCAAATGACAACTCATGTCTATCGCTAGGAAACATAACCATCTTTGATCAATGAGCTAGTCTAGTAGAGGCATACTAGGGACACTCTGTTTTGTCTATGTATTCACACATGTATTAAGTTTCCGGTTAATACAATTCTAGCATGAATAATAAACATTTATCATGATATAAGGAAATAAATAATAACTTTATTATTGCCTCTAGGGCATATTTCCTTCAGTCTCCCACTTGCACTAGAGTCAATAATCTAGTTCACATCGCCATGTGATTTAACACCGATAGTTCACATAGTCATGTGATTAACACCCAAAGGGTTTACTAGAGTCAATAATCTAGTTCACATCGCTATGTGATTAACACCCAAAGAGTACTAAGGTGTGATCATGTTTTGCTTCGTGAGAGAAGTTTAGTCAACGGGTCTGTCACATTCAGATCCGTATGTATTTCGCAAATGTCTATGTGTCTACAATGCTCTGCATGGAGCTACTCTAGCTAATTGCTCCCACTTTCAATACGCATCCAGATTGATACTTAGAGTCAGCTGGATTTAGTGTCAAAGCTTGCATCGGCGTAACCCTTTACGACGAACTCTTTATCACCTCCATAATCGAGAAACATTTCCTTAGTCATCCAGTTACTAAGGATAATTTTGACCGATGTACAGTGATCTACTCCTCGATCACTATTGTACCCTCTTGACAAACTCATGGCAAGGTACACAACATGTTTGGTACACAACATGGCATACTTTATAGAACCTATGGCTGAGGCATAGGGAATGACTTTCATTCTCTCTATATTTTTCTGCCGTGGTCTGGCTTTGAGTCTTACTCAACTTCACACCTTACAAGTCAGGTAAGAACTCCTTCTTTGACTGATCCATTTTGAACTACTTCAAAATCATATCAAGGTATGTACTCATCGAAAGTCTTATCAAGCGTCTTGATCTATCTCTATAGATCTTGATGCCCAATATGTAAGCAGCTTCACCAAGGTCTTTCTTTGAAAAACTCCTTTCAAACACTCCTTTATGCTTTCCAGAAAATTCTACATCATTTCCGATCGACAATATGTCATTCACATATACTTATCAGAAAGGTTGTAGTGCTCCCACTCACTTCTTGTAAATACAGGCTTCACCGCAAGTCTGTATAAATCTATATGCTTTGATCAACTTATCAAAGCGTATATTCCAACTCCGAGATGCTTGCACCAGTCCATAGATGGATCGCTGGAGCTTGCACATTTTGTTAGCACCTTTAGGATTGACAAAACTTTCTGATTGCATCATATACAAGTCTTCTTTAATAAATCCATTAAAGAATGCAGTTTTGTTATCCATTTGCCAGATTTCATAAAATGCGGCAATTGCTAACATGATTCGGACAGACTTAAGCATCGCTACGGGTGAGAAAGTCTCATCGTAGTCAACTCCTTGAACTTGTTGAAAAACTTTCGCAACAAGTCGAGCTTTGTAAACAGTAACATTACTGTCAGCGTCAGTCTTCCTCTTGAAGATCCATTTATTTTCGATGGCTTGCCGACCATCGGGCAAGTCAACCAAAGTCCACACTTTGTTCTCATACATGGATCCCATCTCAGATTTCATGGTCTCAAGCCATTTTGCGGAATCTGGGCTCATCATCGCTTCCTCATAGTTCGTAGGTTCATCATGGTCCAGTAACATGACTTCCAGAACCGGGTTGCCGTACCACTCTGGTGCGGAACGTACTCTGGTTGATCTACGAAGTTCAGCAGTAATTTGATCCGAAGTTTCATGATCATCATCATTAGCTTCCTCACTAATTGGTGTAGGAATCACTGGAACCAGTTTCTGTGATGTACTACTATCCAATTCGGGAGAAGGTACAATTACCTCGTCAAGTTCCACTTTCCTCCCACTCACTTATTTCGAGAGAAACTCCTTCTCTAGAAAGGATCCACTCTTAGCAACAAAGACCTTGCCTTCGGATCTGTGATAGAAGGTGTACCCAACAGTTTCTTTTGGGTATCCTATGAAGATTTACTTCTCCGATTTGGGTTCGAGCTTATCATGTTGAAACTTTTTCACATAAGCATCGCAGTCCCGAACTTAAAGAAATGACAGCTTAGGTTTCTCGTCAAACCACAGTTCATATAGTGTCATCTCCACGGATTTAGATGGTGCCCTATTTAACGTGAATGTATCTGTCTCTAATGCATAACCCCAAAAGCGATAGTGGTAGATCGGTAAGAGACATCATCGATCGCACCATATCTAATAAAGTACGGTTATGACGTTCGGACACACCATTACACTATGGTGTTCCAGGTGGCGTGAGTAGTGAAACTATTTCACATTGTTTTTACTGAAGGCCAAACTCGCTAACTCAAATATTTTACCTCTACGATCATATCGTAGAAACTCTTATTTTCTTGTTACGATGATTCTCCACTTCACTCTGAAATTCTTTGAACTTTTCAAATGTTTTAGACTTGTGCTTCATTAAGTAGATATACCCATATCTGCTCAAATCATCAGTGAAGGTCAGAAAATAACGATACCCGCCGCGAGCTTCAACACTCATTGGTCCACATACATCTGTATGTATGATCTCCAACAAATCTGTTGCTCACTCCATTGTTCCGGAGAACGGAGTTTTAGTCATCTTGCCCATGAGGCATGGTGCGCAAGCACCAAGTGATTCATAATCAAGTGATTCCAAAAGTCCATCACTATGGAGTTTCTTCATGCGCTTTACACCATTATGACCTAAACAGTAGTGCCACAAATAAGTTGCACAATCATTATTAACCTTGCATCTTTTGGCTTCAATATTATGAATATGTGTATCACCACGATCGAGATCCAACAAACTATTTTCATTGGGTGTATGACCATCGAAGGTTTTATACATGTAAACAGAATAACAATTATTCTATGACTTTGAATGAATAACCGTATTGCAACAAATATGATCAAATCATATTCATGCTCAACGCAAATGCCAAATAACATTTATTTAGGTTTTACACTAATCCCGAAAGTATAGGGAGTGTGTGATGATGATCATATCAATCTTGGAACCACTTCCAACACACATCGTCACTTCACCTTTAACTAGTCTATGTTCATTCTGCAATTCTCGTTTCGAGTTACTAATTTTAGCAACTGAACCGGTATCAAATACCCAGGGGTTGCTATGAACACTAGTAAAGTACACATCAATAATCTGTATATCACAATATACCTTTGTTCACTTTGCCATCCTTCTTATCCGCCAAGTATCTAGGGCAGTTCCACTTCCAGTGACCATTTCCTTTGCAGTAGAAGCACTTAGTTTCAGGCTTGAGTTTTAGTTTTGGGTTTCTTCACGGGAGTGACAACTTGCTTGTCATTCTTCTTGAAGTTCCCCTTCTATCCCTTTGCCCTTTACTTGAAACAAGTGGTCTTATTAACCATCAACACTTGATGCTTTTTCATGATTTCGACCTTCGCCGACTTCAGCATTGCGAAGAGCTCGGGAATTCCTTTCGTCATCCCTTGCATATTATAGTTCATCACGAAGTTCTACTAACTTGGTGATAGTGACTAGAGAACTTTGTCAATTACTATCTTATCTGGAAGATTAACTCCCACTTGATTCAAGTAATTGTAGTACCCAGACAATCTGAGCACATGCTCACTGGTTGAGCTATTCTCCTCCATATTGTAGGCAAAGTACTGTCAGAAGTCTTATACCTCTCGACACGGGCATGAGTATGAAATACTAATTTCAACTCTTGGAACATCTTATATGCTCCGTGGAGTTCAAAACGTTTTTGAAGTCCCGGTTCTAAGCCATAAAGCATGGTGCACTTAAACTATCAAGTAGTCATCATACTGAGCTTTTGTCAAAACGTTCATAACGTCTACATCTGCTCCTGCAATAGGTATGTCACCTAGCGGTGCATCAAGGACATAATTCTCTGTGCAGCAATGAGGATAATCCTCAGATCACGGAACAATTCCGCATCATTGCTACTAACATCTTTCAACTTAGTTTTCTCTAGGAACATATAAAAAAATAAACGGGGAGCAACATCGCGAGCTATTGATCTACAACATATATATGCTAATACTACGAGGACTAAGTTCATGATAAATTAAAGTTCAATTTAATCATATTACTTAAGAACTCCCACTTAGATAGACATCCCTCTAGTCATCTAAATGATCACGTGATCCAAATCAACTAAACCATGTCCGATCATCACGTGAGATGGAGTAGTTTCAATGGTGAACATCTTATGTTGATCATATCTACTATATGATTCACGCTCGACCTTTTGGTCTCCAGTGTTCCGAGGCCATATCTGCATATGCTAGGCTCGTCAAGTTTAACCCAAGTATTCTGCGTGTGCAAAACTGGCTTACACCCGTTGTATTTGAACGTAGAGCTTATCACACCCGATCATCACGTGGTGTTTCGGCACGACGAACTTTCGCAATGGTGCATACTCAGGGAGAACACTTATACCTTGAAATTTAGTAAGGGATCATCTTATAATGCTACCGTCGAACTAAGCAAAATAAGAAGAATAATAAGATAAACATCGCATGCAATCAAAATATGTGACATGATATGGCCATCATCATCTTGTGCTTTTGATCTCCATCTCCAAAGCACCGTCATGATCACCTTCGTCACCGGCGCGACACCTTGATCTCCATCGTAGCATCGTTGTCGTCTCGCCAACTATTGCTTCTACGACTATCGCCACCGCTTAGTGACAAAGTAAAGTAATTACATGGCGATTGCATTTCATACAATAAAGCGACAACCATATGGCTCCTACCAGTTGCCGATAACTTTACAAAACATGATCATTTCATACAAAACCGTATAACTCATCATGTCTTGACCATATCACATCACAACATGCCCTGCAAAAACAAGTTAGACGTCCTCTACTTTGTTGTTGCAAGTTTTACGTGGCTGCTACGGGCTTAGCAAGAACTGTTCTTACCTACGCATACAAAACCACAATGATATTTCGTCAAGTATGTGCTATTTTAACCTTCACAAGGACCGGGCGTAGCCACACTTGATTCAACTAAAGTTGGAGAAACTGACACCCGCCAGCCACCTGTGTGCGAAGCACGTCGGTAGAACCAGTCTCGCGTAAGCGTACGCGTAATGTCGGTCCGGGCCGCTTCATCCAACAATACCGCCGAATCAAAGTATGACATGCTGGTAAGCAGTATGACTAGTATCATCCACAACTCACTTGTGTTCTACTCGTGCATATCATCTACGCATAGACCTGGCTCTTGATGCCACTGTTGGGGAACGTAGTATTTTAAAATTTTCCTACGATCACGCAAGATCTATCTACCAGATGCATAGCAACGAGAGGGGAGAGTGAGTCTACGTACCCTCGTAGACCGAAAGCGGAAGCGTTAGAACAATGCGGTTGATGTAGTCGTACGTCTTCACGGCCCGACCGATCAAGCACCGAAACTACGGCACCTCCGAGTTCTAGCACACGTTCAGCTCGATGACGTCCCTCGAACTCCGATCCAGCCGAATGTCGAGGGAGAGTTCCGTCAGCACGACGGCGTGGTGACGATCTTGATGTTCTACCGTCGCAGGGCTTCGCCTAAGCACCGCTACAGTATTTATCGAGGAGAACTATGGTGGAGGGGGGCACCGCACACGGCTAAGAGATCAAGAGATCAATTGTTGTGTCTAGAGGTGCCCCCCTACCCCCGTATATAAAGGAGGGAGGGAGAGGCCGGCCCTAGAGGGGGCGCACCAAGTGTGGGGAGTCCTACTAGGACTCCCAAGTCCTAATAGGATTCCCCTTTCCTTTCCGGAGTAGGAGAGAAGGAAAGAGGGGGAGAGGGAGAAGGAAAAGGGGGCTGCACCCCTTGTCCAATTCGGACCAGAAGGGGGGTGCACGCCTCCTTCCTTTTGGCCTCTTTCCTCTATTCCCGTAACTCTCCGGTATTCCGAAAATACCCGAATCACTCGGAACCTTTCCGATGTCCGAATATAGTCGTCCAATATATTGATTTTTACGTCTCGACCATTTTGAGACTCCTCGTCATGTCCCCGATCTCATCCGGGACTCCGAACTCCTTCGGTACATCAAAACTCATAAACTCATAATAAAACTATCATCGAAACCTTAAGCGTGCGGACCCTACGGGTTCGAGAACTATGTAGACATGACCGAGACACGTCTCCGGTCAATAACCAATAGCGGAACCTGGATGCTCATATTGGCTCCCACATATTCTACGAAGATCTTTATCGGTCAAACCGCATAACAACATACATTGTTCCCTTTGTCATCGGTATGTTACATGCCCGAGATTCGATCGTCGGTATCTCAATACCTAGTTCAATCTCGTTACCAACAAGTCTCTTTACTCGTTCCGTAATACATCATCCCGCAACTAACTCATTAGCTGCAATGCTTGCAAGGCTTATAGTGATGTGCATTACCGAGTGGGCCCAGAGATACCTCTCCGACAGTCGGAGTGACAAATCCTAATCTCGAAATACGCCAACCCAACAAGTACCTTCGGAGACACCTGTAGAGTACCTTTATAATCACCCAGTTACGTTGTGACGTTTGGTAGCACACAAAGTGTTCCTCCGGTATTCGGGAGTTGCATAATCTCATAGTCATTGGAACATGTATAAGTCATGAAGAAAGCAATAGCAGTAAAACTTAAACGATCATAGTGCTAAGCTAACGGATGGGTCTTGTCCATCAGATCATTCTCCTAATGATGTGATCCCGTTGATCAAATGACAACTCATGTCTATGGCTAGGAAACATAACCATCTTTGATCAATGAGCTAGTCTAGTAGAGGCATACTAGGGACACTCTGTTTTGTCTATGTATTCACACATGTATTAAGTTTCCGGTTAATACAATTCTAGCATGAATAATAAACATTTATCATGATATAAGGAAATAAATAATAACTTTATTATTGCCTCTAGGGCATATTTCCTTCAGAGCTTCCAGGCATGCCTCCACACCGTCAGGTGGAATTCGTTATTGAACTCGAGCCGGGTACTGAGCCAGCATGCCGGCGTCCGTACAAGCTCTCTCCGGATGAATTGAAGGAATTGAAGAAGCAGCTTGATAAACAGGAGAGTATGGGTCTCATCAGACCTAGTATGTCTCCTTGGGGCTGTGGTGTCTTATTTGTCAAGAAGAAAGATGGCACGGAGCGTCTCTGTGTTGATTACCGGCCATTGAACAAGAAGACAATAAAGAACAAGTATCCGCTCCCCAACATCAACGAACTCTTCAAGCAGCTCCAAGGAGCTAAAGTGTTCTCTAAGCTTGACCTCCGAATGGGCTATCATCAAATTCACATTCGCGAGGAAGACATTCCCAAGACGGACTTCAGAACGAGCTACGGTTCATACGAGTATACCGTCATGTCTTTTGGTCTCGCCAATGCTCCTCCTATCTTTTCGAGGATGATGCACTACATCTTCAACCCCTATACTGGCGAGTTTGTGCTTGTGTATCTGGATGATATTCTGGTATTTTCCAAGAATGAAGAAGATCACGAAAAGCACTTACGTCTGGTTCTTGATCGACTCCGAGAGCATAAATTCTATGCCAAGTTCTCCAAGTGCGAGTTTTGGCTCGATAAGGTTTTGTACCTGGGCCACATCATCTCAGCTGACGGTATTGCGGTAAATCCCGAGAAAGTTGAAGCAATTGTCAACTGGGAAGCTCCTCAGAATGTCAAGCAACTCCGCAGTTTTCTGGGTCTTGCCAGCTATTGCAGAAGGTTCGTTGAGAACTTCTCCAAGATTGCCAAGCCTCTTTCCAACTTGCTTCAGAAGAATGTCAAATACTTTTGGTCTCCAGAGTGTGAAGTGGCATTCAAAACCCTCAAAGAAAAGCTTGTCTCTGCTCCAGTTCTGACTCCTCCAGATGAGTCCAAGCCCTATGAAGTATTCTGTGATGCTTCTCTTCAAGGTCTTGGTGGTGTGCTTATGCAAGATAAGAGAATTGTGGCATACACTTCTCGGCAGCTCAAGCCAAGTGAGAAGAACTATCCCACACATGATCTCGAGCTAGCAGCTGTGGTACATGCTTTGATTACGTGCAGACATCTGTTGTTGGGCAGAAAAGTCGACATCTTCACTGATCACAAGAGCTTGAAGTACATCTTCACACAGCCGCATCTGAACCTCCGCCAGACTCGTTGTTCCCAAAGGTGATCTCAGGAAGCTCATAATGGAAGAAGCACATGATTCTCTCCTTTCCATTCATCCTGGCAGTTCCAAGATGTACCAAGACCTCAAGCAGTCTTACTGGTGGACACGCATGAAAAGGGAGATTGCCCAATTCGTGAATGAATGTGATGTGTGCAGAAGAGTGAAAGCAGAACATCAACGTCCAGCCGGTCTTCTCCAACCTCTTCCTATTCCCGAGTGGAAGTTCGACCACATTGAAATGGACTTCGTCACTGGCTTTCCTAAATCCAAGCGAGGAAATGATTCTATCTTCGTGGTGATTGACAAGCTTACCAAAGTCGCTCACTTCCTGCCAGTCAAAGAATCCATCAATGCAGCTCAATTGGCAGAGCTGTACACTTCCAGAATTGTGTCCCTACATGGCATTCCTCAAGTTATATCCTCAGACCGTGGAAGTTTGTTCACATCAAGGTTCTGGGACTCCTTTCAGTCCGCCATGGGCACTAAGATCAGGTTCAGCACTGCTTTTCACCCTCAGACTAGTGGTCAAGTCGAGTGAGTGAATCAGATTCTAGAAGACATGCTCAGAGCCTGTGTCATCTCTTTTGGCATGAAATGGGAAGACAGTTGGGGAACGTAGTATTTTAAAATTTTCCTACGGTCACGCAAGATCTATCTACCAGATGCATAGCAACGAGAGGGGAGAGTGAGTCTACGTACCCTCGTAGACCGAAAGCGGAAGCGTTAGAACAACGCGGTTGATGTAGTCGTACGTCTTTACGGCCCGACCGATCAAGCACCGAAACTACGGCACCTCCGAGTTCTAGCACACGTTCAGCTCGATGACGTCCCTCGAACTTCGATCCAGCCGAGTGTCGAGGGAGAGTTCCGTCAGCACGACGGCGTGGTGACGATCTTGATGTTCTACCGTCGTAGGGCTTCGCCTAAGCACCGCTACAATATTTATCGAGGAGAACTATGGTGGAGGGGGGCACCGCACACGGCTAAGAGATCAAGAGATCAATTGTTGTGTCTAGAGGTGCCCCCCTGCCCACGTATATAAAGGAGGGAGGGAGAGGCCGGCCCTAGAGGGGGCGCACCAAGTCCTAGTAGGATTCCCCTTTCCTTTCCGGAGTAGGAGAGAAGGAAAGAGGGGGAGAGGGAGAAGGAAAAGGGGGCTGCACCCCTTGTCCAATTCGGACCAGAAGGGGGTGCACGCCTCCTTCCTTTTGGCCTCTCTCCTCTATTCCCGTAACTCCCCGGTACTCCGAAAATACCCGAATCACTCGGAACCTTTCCGATGTCCGAATATAGTCGTCCAATATATCGATTTTTACATCTCGACCATTTTGAGACTCCTCGTCATGTCCCCGATCTCATCCGGGACTCCGAACTCCTTCAGTACATCAAAACTCATAAACTCATAATAAAACTATCATCGAAACCTTAAGCGTGCGGACCCTACGGGTTCGAGAACTATGTAGACATGACCGAGACACGTCTCCGGTCAATAACCAATAGCGGAACCTGGATGCTCATATTGGCTCCCACATATTCTACGAAGATCTTTATCGGTCAAACCGCATAACAACATACATTGTTCCCTTTTGTCATCGGTATGTTACATGCCCGAGATTCGATCGTCGGTATCTCAATACCTAGTTCAATCTCGTTACCAACAAGTCTCTTTACTCGTTCCGTAATACATCATCCCGCAACTAACTCATTAGCTGCAATGCTTGCAAGGCTTATAGTGATGTGCATTACCGAGTGGGCCCAGAGATACCTCTGCGACAATCGGAGTGACAAATCCTAATCTCGAAATACGCCAACCCAACAAGTACCTTCGGAGACACCTGTAGAGTACCTTTATAATCACCCAGTTACGTTGTGACATTTGGTAGCACACAAAGTGTTCCTCCGGTATTCGGGAGTTGCATAATCCCATAGTCATAGGAACATGTATAAGTCATGAAGAAAGCAATAGCAGTAAAACTTAAACGATCATAGTGCTAAGCTAACGAATGGGTCTTGTCCATCAGATCATTCTCCTAATGATGTGATCCCGTTGATCAAATGACAACTCATGTCTATGGCTAGGAAACATAACCATCTTTGATCAATGAGCTAGTCTAGTAGAGGCATACTAGGGACACTCTGTTTTGTCTATGTATTCACACATGTATTAAGTTTCCGGTTAATACAATTCTAGCATGAATAATAAACATTTATCATGATATAAGGAAATAAATAATAACTTTATTATTGCCTCTAGGGCATATTTCCTTCAGTCTCCCACTTGCACTAGAGTCAATAATCTAGTTCACATCGCCATGTGATTTAACACCGATAGTTCACATCGTCATGTGATTAACACCCAAAGGGTTTACTAGAGTCAATAATCTAGTTCGCATCGCTATGTGATTAACACCCAAAGAGTACTAAGGTGTGATCATGTTTTGCTTCGTGAGAGAAGTTTAGTCAACGGGTCTGTCACATTCAGATCCGTATGTATTTCGCAAATGTCTATGTGTCTACAATGCTCTGCATGGAGCTACTCTAGCTAATTGCTCCCACTTTCAATACGCATCCAGATTGATACTTAGAGTCAGCTGGATTTAGTGTCAAAGCTTGCATCGGCGTAACCCTTTACGACGAACTCTTTATCACCTCCATAATCGAGAAACATTTCCTTAGTCATCCAGTTACTAAGTATAATTTTGACCGCTGTACAGTGATCTACTCCTGGATCACTATTGTACCCTCTTGACAAACTCATGGCAAGGTACACAACATGTTTGGTACACAGCATGGCATACTTTATAGAACCTATGGCTGAGGCATAGGGAATGACTTTCATTCTCTCTATATTTTTCTGCCGTGGTCTGGCTTTGAGTCTTACTCAACTTCACACCTTACAAGTTAGGTAAGAACTCCTTCTTTGACTGATCCATTTTGAACTACTTCAAAATCATATCAAGGTATGTACTCATCGAAAGTCTTATCAAGCGTCTTGATCTATCTCTATAGATCTTGATGCCCAATATGTAAGCAGCTTCACCAAGGTCTTTCTTTGAAAAACTCCTTTCAAACACTCCTTTATGCTTTCCAGAAAATTCTACATCATTTCCGATCGACAATATGTCATTCACATATACTTATCAGAAAGGTTGTAGTGCTCCCACTCACTTCTTGTAAATACATGCTTCTCCAAAAGTCTGTATAAAACCATATGCTTTGATCACCTCATCAAAGCGTATATTCCAACTCCGAGATGCTTGCACCAGTCCATAGATGGATCGCTGGAGCTTGCATACTTTGTTAGCACCTTTTGGATCGACAAAACCTTCTGGTTGCATCATATACAACTCTTCTTTGAGATATCCATTTAGGAATGCAGTTTTGACATCCATTTGCCAGATTTCATAATCATAAAATGCGGCAATTGCTAACATGATTCGGACAGACTTAAGCATCGCTACAGGTGAGAAAGTCTCATCGTAGTCAACTCCTTGAACTTGTCGAAAACCTTTTGCAACAAGTCGAGCTTTGTAAACAGTAATATTACCGTCTGCGTCGGTCTTCCTCTTGAAGATCCATTTATTTTCGATGGCTTGCCGATCATCGGGCAAGTCAACCAAAGTCTACACTTTGTTCTCATACATGGATCCCATCTCAGATTTCATGGCTTCAAGCCATTTTGCGGAATCTGGGCTCATCATCGCTTCCTCATAGTTCGTAGGTTCATCATGCTCTAGTAACATGATTTACAGAACTGGGTTGTGTTGGGGAACGTAGTATTTAAAAATTTTCCTACGATCACGCAAGATCTATCTACCAGATGCATAGCAACGAGAGGGAAGAGTGTGTCTACGTACCCTCGTAGACCGGAAGCGGAAGCGTCAAGTGACGCGGTTGATGTAGTCGAACTTCTTCGCGATTCAACTGATCAAGCACCGAACGTACGGCACCTCCGCGTTCAGCACACGTTCAGCTTGATGACGTCCCACGAGCTCTTGATCCAGTTGAGCTTCACGGGAGTGTTTCGTCAGCACGACGGCGTGGTGACGGATATGATGTATTCACCGGCGTAGGGCTTCGCCTAAGCACCGCGACGGTATGACCGAGGTGTGTTTCTATGGAGGGGGGCACCGCACACGGCTGGAACAATTCAACTTGTGTCTTTGGGTGCCCCCCTGCCCCCGTATATAAAGGAGGGAGGGAGAGGCCGGCCCTAGAGGGGGCGCGCCAAGTGTGGGGAGTCCTACTAGGACTCCCAAGTCCTAGTAGGATTCCCCTTTCCTTTCCGGAGTAGGAGAGAAGGAAAGAGGGGGAGAGGGAGAAGGAAAAGGGGGCTGCACCCCTTGTCCAATTCGGACTAGAAGGGGGGCACGCGCCTCCTTCCTTTTGGCCTCTCTCTTCTATTCCCGTAACTCCCCGGTACTCCGAAAATACCCGAATCACTCGGAACCTTTCCGATGTCCGAATATAGTCGTCCAATATATCGATTTTTACGTCTCGACCATTTCGAGACTCCTCGTCATGTCCCCGGTCTCATCCGGGACTCCGAACTCCTTCGGTACATCAAAACTCATAAACTCATAATACCGATCGTCATCAAACGTTAAGCGTGCGGACCCTACGGGTTCGAGAACTATGTAGACATGACCGAGACTCATCTCCGTTCAATAACCAATAGCGGAACCTGGATGCTCATATTGGCTCCTACATATTCTATGAAGATCTTTATCGGTCAAACCGCATAACAACATACGTTGTTCCCTTTGTCATCGGTATGTTACTTGCCCGAGATTCGATCGTCGGTATCTCAATACCTAGTTCAATCTCGTTACCGGCAAGTCTCTTTACTCGTTCCGTAATACATCATCCTGCAACTAACTCATTAGCTGCAATGCTTGCAAGGCTTATAGTGATGTGCATTACCGAGTGGGCCCAGAGATACCTCTCCGACAATCGGAGTGACAAATCCTAATCTCGAAATACGCCAACCCAACAAGTACCTTCGGAGACACCTGTAGAGTACCTTTATAATCACCCAGTTACGTTGTGACGTTTGGTAGCACACAAAGTGTTCCTCCGGTATTCGGGAGTTGCATAATCTCATAGTCATAGGAACATGTATAAGTCATGAAGAAAGGAATAGCAGTAAAACTTAAACGATCATAGTGCTAAGCTAACGGATGGGTCTTGTCCATCAGATCATTCTCCTAATGATGTGATCCCGTTGATCAAATGACAACTCATGTCTATGGCTAGGAAACATAACCATCTTTGATCAATGAGCTAGTCTAGTAGAGGCATACTAGGGACACTCTGTTTTGTCTATGTATTCACACATGTATTAAGTTTCCGGTTAATACAATTCTAGCATGAATAATAAACATTTATCATGATATAAGGAAATAAATAATAACTTTATTATTGCCTCTAGGGCATATTTCGTTCAGTCTCCCACTTGCACTAGAGTCAATAATCTAGTTCACATCGCCATGTGATTTAACACCGATAGTTCACATCGTCATGTGATTAACACCCAAAGGGTTTACTAGAGTCAATAATCTAGTTCACATCGCTATGTGATTAACACCCAAAGAGTACTAAGGTGTGATCATGTTTTGCTTCGTGAGAGAAGTTTAGTCAACGGGTCTGTCACATTCAGATCCGTATGTATTTCACAAATGTCTATGTGTCTACAATGCTCTGCATGGAGCTACTCTAGCTAATTGCTCCCACTTTCAATACGCATCCAGATTGATACTTAGAGTCAGCTGGATTTAGTGTCAAAGCTTGCATCGGCGTAACCCTTTACGACGAACTCTTTATCACCTCCATAATCGAGAAACATTTCCTTAGTCATCCAGTTACTAAGGATAATTTTGACCGCTGTACAGTGATCTACTCCTGGATCACTATTGTACCCTCTTGACAAACTCATGGCAAGGTACACAACATGTTTAGTACACATCATGGCATACTTTATAGAACCTATGGCTGAGGCCTAGGGAATGACTTTCATTCTCTCTATATTTTTCTGCCGTGGTCTAGCTTTGAGTCTTACTCAACTTCACACCTTACAAGCCAGGTAAGAACTCCTTCTTTGACTGATCCATTTTGAACTACTTCAAAATCATATCAAGGTATGTACTCATCGAAAGTCTTATCAAGCGTCTTGATCTATCTCTATAGATCTTGATGCCCAATATGTAAGCAGCTTCACCAAGGTCTTTCTTTGAAAAACTCCTTTCAAACACTCTTTTATGCTTTCAGAAAATTCTACATCATTTCCGATCGACAATATGTCATTCACATATACTTATCAGAAAGGTTGTAGTGCTCCCACTCACTTCTTGTAAATACAGGCTTCACCGCAAGTCTGTATAAATCTATATGCTTTGATCAACTTATCAAAGCGTATATTCAAACTCCGAGATGCTTGCAACAGTCCATAGATGGATCACTGGAGCTTGCACATTTTGTTAGCACCTTTAGGATTGACAAAACCTTCTGGTTGCATCATATACAAGTCTTCTTTAATAAATCCATTAAAGAATGCAGTTTTGTTATCCATTTGCCAGATTTCATTAAATGCGGCAATTGCTAACATGATTCGGACAGACTTAAGCATCGCTACGGGTGAGAAAGTCTCATCGTAGTCAACTCCTTGAACTTGTTGAAAAACTTTCGCAACAAGTCGAGCTTTGTAAACAGTAACATTACTGTCAGCGTCAGTCTTCCTCTTGAAGATCCATTTATTTTCGATGGCTTGCCGACCATCGGGCAAGTCAACCAAAGTCCACACTTTGTTCTCATACATGGATCCCATCTCAGATTTCATGGTCTCAAGCCATTTTGCGGAATCTGGGCTCATCATCGCTTCCTCATAGTTCGTAGGTTCATCATAGTCCAGTAACATGACTTCCAGAACCGGGTTGCTGTACCACTCTGGTGCGGAACGTACTCTGGTTGACCTACGAAGTTCAGCAGTAACTTGATCCGAAGTTTCATGATCATCATCATTAGCTTCCTCACTAATTGGTGTAGGAATCACTGGAACCAGTTTCTGTGATGTACTACTATCCAATTCGGGAGAAGGTACAATTACCTCATCAAGTTCCACTTTCCTCCCACTCACTTCTTTCGAGAGAAACTCCTTCTCTAGAAAGGATCCACTCTTAGCAACAAAGACCTTGCCTTCGGATCTGTGATAGAAGGTGTACCCAACAGTTTCTTTTGGGTATCCTATGAAGATTTACTTCTCCGATTTGGGTTCGAGCTTATCATGTTGAAACTTTTTGACATAAGCATCGCAGTCCCAAACTTAAAGAAATGACAGCTTAGGTTTCTCGTCAAACCACAGTTCATACGGTGTCATCTCCACGGATTTAGATGGTGCCCTATTTAACGTGAATGTATCTGTCTCTAATGCATAACACCAAAGGCGATAGTGGTAGATCGGTAAGAGACATCATCGATCGCACCATATCTAATAAAGTACGGTTATGACGTTCGGACACACCATTACACTATGGTGTTCCAGGTGGCGTGAGTAGTGAAACTATTTCACATTGTTTTTACTGAAGGCCAAACTCGCTAACTCAAATATTTTACCTCTACGATCATATCGTAGAAACTCTTATTTTGTTGTTACGATGATTCTCCACTTCACTCTGAAATTCTTTAAACTTTTCAAATGTTTTAGACTTGTGCTTCATTAAGTAGATATACCCATATCTGCTCAAATCATCAGTGAAGGTCAGAAAATAACGATACCCGCCGCGAGCTTCAACACTCATTGGTCCACATACATCTGTATGTATGATCTCCAACAAATCTGTTGCTCGCTCCATTGTTCCGGAGAATGGAGTTTTAGTCATCTTGCCCATGAGGCATGGTTCGCAAGCACCAAGTGATTCATAATCAAGTGATTCCAAAAGTCCATCACTGTGGAGTTTCTTCATGCGCTTTACACCATTATGACCTAAACAGCAGTGCCACAAATAAGTTGCACTATCATTATTAACCTTGCATCTTTTGGCTACAATATTATGAATATGTGTATCACCACGATCGAGATCCAACAAACTATTTTCATTGGGTGTATGACCATCGAAGGTTTTATTCATGTAAACAGAATAACAATTATTCTATGACTTTAAATGAATAACCGTATTGCAACAAATATGATCAAATCATATTCATGCTCAACGCAAATGCCAAACAACATTTATTTAGGTTTTACACTAATCCCGAAAGTATAGGGAGTGTGCGATGATGATCATATCAATCTTGGAACCACTTCCAACACACATCGTCACTTCACCTTTAACTAGTCTCTGTTCATTCTGCAATTCTCGTTTCGAGTTACTAATTTTAGCAACTGAACCGGTATCAAATACCCAGGGGTTGCTATGAACACTAGTAAAGTACACATCAATAATCTGTATATCAAAATATACCTTTGTTCACTTTGCCATCCTTCTTATCCGCCAAGTATCTAGGGCAGTTTCACTTCCAGTGACCATTTCCTTTGCAGTAGAAGCACTTAGTTTCAGGCTTGAGTTTTAGCTTTGGGTTTCTTCACGGGAGTGACAACTTGCTTGTCATTCTTCTTGAAGTTCCCCTTCTATCCCTTTGCCCTTTACTTGAAACAAGTGGTCTTGTTAACCATCAACACTTGATGCTTTTTCATGACTTCTACCTTCGCCGACTTCAGCATTGCGAAGAGCTCGGGAATTCCTTTCGTCATCCCTTGCATATTATTGTTCATCACGAAGTTCTACTAACTTGGTGATAGTGACTAGAGAACTTTGTCAATTACTATCTTATCTGGAAGATTAACTCCCACTTGATTCAAGTAATTGTAGTACCCAGACAATCTGAGCACATGCTCACTGGTTGAGCTATTCTCCTCCATCTTGTAGGCAAAGTACTGTCAGAAGTCTTATACCTCTCGACACGGGCATGAGTATGAAATACTAATTTCAACTCTTGGAACATCTTATATGCTCCGTGCCGTTCAAAACGTTTTTGAAGTCCCGGTTCTAAGCCATAAAGCATGGTGCACTTAAACTATCAAGTAGTCATCATACTGAGCTTTTGTCAAAACGTTCATAACGTCTACATCTGCTCCTGCAATAGGTATGTCACCTAGCGGTGCATCAAGGACATAATTCTCTGTGCAGCAATGAGGATAATCCTCAGATCACGGAACAATTCCGCATCATTGCTACTAACATCTTTCAACTTAGTTTTCTCTAGGAACATATAAAAAATAAACGGGGAGCAACATCGCGAGCTATTGATATACAACATAGATATGCAAATACTACGAGGACTAAGTTCATGATAAATTAAAGTTCAATTTAATCATATTACTTAAGAACTCCCACTTAGATAGACATCCCTCTAGTCATCTAAATGATCACGTGATCCAAATCAACTAAACCATGTCCGATCATCACGTGAGATGGAGTAGTTTCAATGGTGAACATCTTATGTTGATCATATCTACTATATGATTCACGCTCGACCTTTCGGTCTCCAGTGTTCCGAGGCCATATCTGCATATGCTAGGCTCGTCAAGTTTAACCCGAGTATTCTGCGTGTGCAAAACTGGCTTACACCCGTTGTATTTGAACGTAGAGCTTATCACACCCGATCATCACGTGGTGTCTCGGCACGACGAACTTTCGCAACGGTGCATACTCAGGGAGAACACTTATACCTTGAAATTTAGTAAGGGATCATCTTATAATGCTACCGTCGAACTAAGCAAAATAAGAAGCATAATAAGATAAACATCACATGCAATCAAAATATGTGACATGATATGGCCATCATCATCTTGTGCTTTTGATCTCCATCTCCAAAGCACCGTCATGATCACCTTCGTCACCTGCGCGACACCTTGATCTCCATCGTAGCATCGTTGTCGTCTCGCCAACTATTGCTTCTACGACTATCGCCACCGCTTAGTGATAAAGTAAAGCAATTACATGGCGATTGCATTTCATACAATAAAGCGACAACCATATGGCTCCTGCCAGTTGTCGATAACTTTACAAAACATGATCATTTCATACAAAACCGTATAACTCATCATGTCTTGACCATATCACATCACAACATGCCCTGCAAAAACAAGTTAGACGTCCTCTACTTTGTTGTTGCAAGTTTTACGTGGCTGCTACGGGCTTAGCAAGAACCGTTCTTACCTACGCATACAAAACCACAACGATATTTCGTCAAGTATGTGCTGTTTTAACCTTCACAAGGACCGGGCGTAGCCACACTTGATTCAACTAAAGTTGGAGAAACTGACACCCGCCAGCCACCTGTGTGCGAAGCACGTCGGTAGAACCAGTCTCGCGTAAGCGTACGCGTAATGTCGGTCCGGGCCGCTTCATCCAACAATACCGCCGAATCAAAGTATGACATGCTGGTAAGCAGTATGACTAGTATCGTCCACAACTCACTTGTGTTCTACTCGTGCATATCATCTACGCATAGACCTGGCTCATGATGCCACTGTTGGGGAACGTAGTATTTTAAAATTTTCCTACGGTCACGCAAGATCTATCTACCAGATGCATAGCAACGAGAGGGGAGAGTGAGTCTACGTACCCTCGTAGACCGAAAGCGGAAGCGTTAGAACAACGCGGTTGATGTAGTCGTACGTCTTTACGGCCCGACCGATCAAGCACCGAAACTACGACACCTCCGAGTTCTAGCACACGTTCAGCTCGATGACGTCCCTCGAACTCCGATCCAGCCGAGTGTCGAGGGAGAGTTCCGTCAGCACGACGGCGTGGTGACGATCTTGATGTTCTACCGTCGTAGGGCTTCGCCTAAGCACCGCTACAATATTTATCGAGGAGAACTATGGTGGAGGGGGGCACCGCACACGGCTAAGAGATCAAGAGATCAATTGTTGTGTCTAGAGGTGCCCCCCTGCCCACGTATATAAAGGAGGGAGGGAGAGGCCGGCCCTAGAGGGGGCGCACCAAGTCCTAGTAGGATTCCCCTTTCCTTTCCGGAGTAGGAGAGAAGGAAAGAGGGGGAGAGGGAGAAGGAAAAGGGGGCTGCACCCCTTGTCCAATTCGGACCAGAAGGGGGTGCACGCCTCCTTCCTTTTGGCCTCTCTCCTCTATTCCCGTAACTCCCCGGTACTCCGAAAATACCCGAATCACTCGGAACCTTTCCGATGTCCGAATATAGTCGTCCAATATATCGATTTTTACATCTCGACCATTTTGAGACTCCTCGTCATGTCCCCGATCTCATCCGGGACTCCGAACTCCTTCAGTACATCAAAACTCATAAACTCATAATAAAACTATCATCGAAACCTTAAGCGTGCGGACCCTACGGGTTCGAGAACTATGTAGACATGACCGAGACACGTCTCCGGTCAATAACCAATAGCGGAACCTGGATGCTCATATTGGCTCCCACATATTCTACGAAGATCTTTATCGGTCAAACCGCATAACAACATACATTGTTCCCTTTTGTCATCGGTATGTTACATGCCCGAGATTCGATCGTCGGTATCTCAATACCTAGTTCAATCTCGTTACCAACAAGTCTCTTTACTCGTTCCGTAATACATCATCCCGCAACTAACTCATTAGCTGCAATGCTTGCAAGGCTTATAGTGATGTGCATTACCGAGTGGGCCCAGAGATACCTCTCCGACAATCGGAGTGACAAATCCTAATCTCGAAATACGCCAACCCAACAAGTACCTTCGGAGACACCTGTAGAGTACCTTTATAATCACACAGTTACGTTGTGACATTTGGTAGCACACAAAGTGTTCCTCCGGTATTCGGGAGTTGCATAATCTCATAGTCATAGGAACATGTATAAGTCATGAAGAAAGCAATAGCAGTAAAACTTAAACGATCATAGTGCTAAGCTAACGAATGGGTCTTGTCCATCAGGTCATTCTCCTAATGATGTGATCCCGTTGATCAAATGACAACTCATGTCTATGGCTAGGAAACATAACCATCTTTGATCAATGAGCTAGTCTAGTAGAGGCATACTAGGGACACTCTGTTTTGTCTATGTATTCACACATGTATTAAGTTTCCGGTTAATACAATTCTAGCATGAATAATAAACATTTATCATGATATAAGGAAATAAATAATAACTTTATTATTGCCTCTAGGGCATATTTCCTTCAAAGACTGCCTTCCATTTGCCGAGTTCTCTTACAACAACAACTTTCAAGCAAGTGCCGGAAAAGCTCCGTTTGAAATCCTCTATGGCAGAAAGTGCCGTACCCCTCTCAACTGGTCTGAAACAGGGGAACGTCAACTTCTTGGCAATGACTTGATCTCAGAAGCCGAAGAAATGTGCAAAGTCATACGTGAGAATCTCAAGGCCGCTCAGTCGCGTCATAAGAGCTACTATGACGGCAAGCATCGTGATTTGGCTTTCAACATTGATGATCATGTTTATCTCCGTGTGTCTCCGATGAAAGGCACTCAAAGATTCGGTATCAAAGGAAAGCTTGCTCCTAGATACGTCGGGCCTTTCAAGATTCTTGGCAAAAGAGGCGACCTAGCCTATCAACTTGAGCTCCCTTCCAACTTCGCCAATGTTCATGATGTCTTCCATGTGTCTCAACTCCGCAAATGCTTCAAGGCACCTGAGCACATGATTCCGTTTGAAGAGATTGATCTTCAACAAGACTTGTCCTACCGAGAGCATCCCGTTGCTATTCTCGGAGAAACCGAACGCAAGACCCGCAACAAGTCCATCAAATTCTTGAAAGTCAAGTGGTCACATCACACCGACCGAGAGGCTACCTGGGAACGAGAAGATCATCTTTGTTCCGAGTACCCTTCCTTTTTCCAGTCCTAGATCTCGGGACGAGATCTTTTTGTAGTAGAGGAGAATTTGTAATGCCCCGGATGTAATACTTTCCCTTTTGGGCATATAATATATCTCCGGCTTCATCTATTTCCATTCCGGGTTCTTTGTCTTTCGGGTTTTCGTCGTTTTGTTGTGTGAGTGTGTGGCATTCATTCATATCATGTAGACATGTGCATTGCAGTGCATTTGTGTTGTCGGTTGCATCCGGTTCCACGCGTTTCTTCCCGTTGTCCGTTTCGCGTTCCGGAGCTCCCTCACGTGTTCGTGACGTCCCGTAGGCCTACTTTGTTGTTTGGGCGTGTAACGTTACTGGTGTGCCGCGAGCCTTGTCGTGCGTTGTTGTTTTGTTGTGTGCAACCCGCCTCTCAAATCTCGTCGCGTTTGGACTCCGTTTGCTATCCCATCAGTTATCCGTGTGGGTCCAAAGTGCCTTCACTTCTGGCCCAGAAACACCCCTACAGCAGTTCACTACCCTCTCCTAGGCCCATCTAAACTACCCCGCGATCGGATCCGTCGGATCGCGATCAGAGGGCTCCTAACACCCCTAAATCCCCTAACCCTAAAAAATCTGCTATTTATAGACCCCCCCATGTCCATTTTGGGCATCCCTAACTTATTTCCCCTTCCTCCCCTCAATTTTTGTGCTCCATCAGATCAAAACTGCCACTTGGACTCCTCTCCCGAAGGAATCCATCGAGCCAGCCGGCGCTGTTCCTGGTATCGATCGCCAGATCCCCAGGTCAACGCCCGCTCGCCTCGATCGCCTCGAGCTCCCGACCAGATCCGTTTCCTTCGTTCCCTCCGCCGATCATTTCCCTACACCACGGGCCGCTCCGCTCGACAGCACCTCGCGCTGGACCACTTCGCCGCTCTGGATCGGATCGAGGAATCCATCCCGATCCAGTTCTCCCTCGCCCCGCATCGGCCCAGGCCCCAGGCGCCAGCAGGCCGCTGTGGCCCTCCCTCCTTCGCCCGCTCAAGCCCCGTGGAGGGACCACATCGTCGCCACCGCCCGGCCCATTCCTCCATCCCGTCGCCAGGCCAGCCACCGGCCCGAGCCGCAGCCGCGTGGGCCGGCCCTCTCATCGCCCTCCGCTCCAGGCCACCGCAGGCCAGGCGCCTCGCTCCACCGCCTCTCGCCTCCCGCGGCTGGGCCTCACTTCCTCCGCGCGCCAGGCCCAAGAGGCCAGGCTCCGCCAGGCCACGGCTCCCCGCCAGGCCGCCACTCCACCCGGATCCGTGGTGGGCCGCTCCACCATTCCTCCCATCGGGCCGCAGCAGCTGCGGGCCGACGCCGCCTCCGCAGCGGGCCGCACCGAGGCCACAGCCTCCTCCTCTCGGTGGGCCCCGCCGCACCGAGCCCATCTCCTCTCAGATCTGAGGTTGTCACCCTAAAAACCTCTAACTCCCAGATCTTATTGTTGTCTGATGCAATATTCAACTGCTGATATCTTTTTATGTGTTTGTCCGTTTCGCGCATATAGCATGTCTAGACGTTCGTGGTGAATAGCATTACATATTATCTTTTGGTGTCATGCATGTTAGAAGTCATCTAGGTGCTTGTTTTGCTGTTGCAAGAGTGCATCGCGGTATAATTGCTGCTATGTGATGTTTTTATGTCATCTTTGCCATGTGATATCTTTTAGCTCGTTTGTCCGAATGATGCAAATGACATGTCCACGTGTTCGTCTTGCCATGCTCTACATGTTGTATGTGTTAGGTTGCATGATAGATTTATTCTTGCCATGTTTATCATCGTTGCAAAGTGCTATGTGGCTGTGATGTTGTTTCACTTGTTATGATATGCCATCTTGTTGAGCTCGTTGCTATCATTGTGTTTATCTCCATGATGCATGCTTGTGTGTTTCGGAATCACCATCATGTGTACTTTGATGAGGTGCTTAACACTTGCCATGTTTAGTTTCGAGGTGACTCAAACTTGCTCGTTTAGATGCCATGATGAAATTGCTGTTTTAGGACTTAGTGGATTTTCACTAAGTCTAAAATCTGTAACGTTCCGATGCCATGTTTGCTTGCTGCTCTAGGACAAACCATGATGGATTTTGAGTGGATCTTGATTGTTACTTGTAGTATATATTGTTGGCTTTCCATTCATGTTCTCACATGTCTATTTAAGTGGCTGTAGCATGTTTATCTTTTGCTCCAAAGTTTCAATAAAATTCTGCTGCCAGAATTTTATTGTCAAGTTCAATATGTCCAAGCTTATTGCTATTGATCCGTGACTCCTTTGGGGGTGCATCTTTGGACTTATTTGCTGTAGGATATGTCTAGTTTATGTTCATATCCTTTGTCATGTTGTCTGAGTGCTGTAGATTAATTATTTTGTGCTCCGAAGTTGCTATGTTGCTGTAATTTTCAGCTTTCGCTCATTTCTTGTTTCGGGCATAACTTTTAGCCCGTAGCTCCGATTTCAGCGAGTCTTATATGAAACTTGATTGATTTTCTGTGTAGATTCACAATATCACATTGTTATCATGTTTTGAGGTGTTTTGCTTGAGTGCTATTTTCCGTGCTCCGTGTGCATCCTTAGTGCATCCTTCATGCATCCATCTTTTTCGAGTGCGCATTGCATCTTGTTGATTCGTGCCTTGTGTGATTGTATTGTTTAGAGCCGGAAGCTGAGACCGAGTACGAGTACGAGCACGAGGTTACCAACGAGGTTGAGCACGAGGACCCTTCTTACGATCCGAACGACTTCTCTTCAGGCAAGATGACCGAACCCCGATAACATTACTATCTTTGCCTATTGCTAGTAGTTCCGCTCTATAGTTTTGCCTCGATGCCCATGTTTCTTCCTGTCAGCCTCCTACTTGTAACCATTGCCATGTTTAACCACCCTACCTACGCAAACCCTTGCTTGGCTAAGTACGCTTCGCTCAGCCCTTCTTATAGCATTGCTAGTTGCAGGTGAAGATCGAAGATGCTTGCTTCATGTTGAAGTTTGGTTGGGTTATATCACACTATATAATTGCTAAATGAAATCATTTATATATTGGCAAGGGTGGAAGGCTAAGCCTTTTGCTTGGTGATTTGTTCCACTCATGCCGTTAGGAACCGTATAAACCGGTGTTATGTTCCTTGATTATGCGTTCCTAACACGGTTGGGGTGTATGGGACCCCCTCGATAAACCGCTAAGTGCTAAGTCTTTTCCAGCAAGTCCCAACATTGGTACTATTTGCCTAATAACAAACTAAACTTGCATAGGGAGTTATAAACCCTTTTTCTTAATCAACAACCCCGGGCCAGTGCTCCACATGAGTGTTGGTCCAAACTGGGCAACCTGCGGGGCCACCTCGAGGAAACTCAAGGTCTGGTAAAAACCCGTAGCTTGTCCCATCCGGTCGTGGCCTGAGACGAGATACGCGCAGCTACTATCAGGGTGTCGGCACGCCGGGAGGATTTGCTGGATTAGCCTTACCTTAGTTCGGTATATCTTGAGCACGGGATTCCGAGGATACTCGGGTCTTCCCACTTTGGAGTTGCGACTCCGCGGATCGTGGGCTTGTAATGGGTCAAGTTGGAACACCCCTGCAGGGTTATGAACTTTCGAAAGCCGTGCCCGCGGTTATGTGGCAGATGGGAGCTTGTTAATATCCGGTTGTAGATAACTTGACACAATGTTTCTAATACACTACCAGCGTGTGTTCCGTGACTGTCAATTTCCGAATAGGGATTCGGGAGTTGAACATGGAGGGGTTATGTTTGTGGAGCTTGTAGTTAGGATCACTTCGTGATCACTTCTCGACCGAGGCTTTCTCTTCTCGCACTCTCTCACGTAAGCTAGTTGCTAGTTGCTGCTGCAGACACTTATTCTTTTCTTCAGCCTTATCCTCTCCCAAGGCTTAAATAGTCTTGTTACCCGGGAACAGGATTGCTGAGTCCTCTGTGGCTCACAGTTACTTCACCACCACCAGATGCAGGTCCAGCTGTGAGCTATCCAGGTGATGGCACCGAGCTGGATTGGGAGTACGACGAGGAGCGTAGTCGGTACTATGTTCGATATCCGGATGATCAGTAGTGGAGACTTCTACTAGGATTCGATCCGACCTGTGGATGTTATTTAAGTTTGGTATCTTGACATTTGGTTTTGCTCTTAGAGGGTTGTGATATTCTTAATGTATGATGTTTGAGACTTGTATTGCATTTGTGTGACGTGGCGAGTGTAAGCCAACTATTTATGTTTACTATTCCCCTCTTTTACATGAGATGTGCAAAGATTACCAAACTTGAGATCATTCTAGGATGGACTTCTGCCTTTAAGTCGTGCCTCGACACGTAGGAGGTATAACTCCATCCTGGGCATTACAGCATTGGAAATGGAAAAACTGTCCATTTGCTTGGCAGCGGATGTACAAAGGCGCCAAAGGCGGTTGTAGTGTGGTACTTGAGGCAGTGGCCACACATGACCTCTGGATTTGGCATTCCTTCTCTGGTATGCCAGGAACTCACAATGACATTAACATACTACAATGCTTCCCTATATTTGCCAAGCTTATTGAAGGTCATTCTCCTCCGATGAACTTTGAGGTCAATGGGCGGCACTACAACAAGGGATACTACCTAGCAGCTGGCATCTATCCGAGATGATCTACATTTGTGAAGACTATCTCAAACCCTGTGCCAGGAGGCAAGAATTCCCACTTTGCGAAGGTTTAGGAGGCTTGGAGGAAGGATGTCAATCGGGCATTTGGTGTTCTCTAATCTTGATTTGCTGTTGTCTTGTACCCCGCTCAAACCTGGTCGAAAGATCAAATGTGGGAGATCATGACTTGCCGTGTCATCTTGCACAACATGATCATTGAGAGCGAGCAGGAAGAGCCATATTACAGGCAGGGTCCTCTTGCCTAAGTTGATCACCAGCTATCGGCAACCTAGACTGCCTTCCTCAATACGCGTCAGGAGATCCGAGACCCACAGTTGCATCAACAACTAGAGCAAGATCTGGTGGAGCACATATGGAGGCTCAAGGGCGACGCCTAGCTCGACGTGTGACGAAATATTAGTTTTTATTTGTTGAATTATATAATTTGTATTGAACTATTTGATTTCTATTGATTTTCTGTGATGAACTATGTGATAAAAAATAACTTCGGTTGAATTTGCGCTGAAGCACGACGAATATGAGCCGATAGCGGGCCTATTTTGCGTCAAAAGTGAGCTGAAAAGCGAGCATATTTGCGCCAAAATTGGGCCGATATCGACGCCTGGGGGTGGCGGCTGGGAACCCAATCGCCCCCAAGCCGATTTTAGCGCCGGTTTGCCCCTAGGCGGCGAGTTTTCAAGCCGGGGAGGGGGAGGGGAGAGGAGGGCAACGGCTGGAGATGCTCTTAGGGGCACGCGCATGAAGACTAGCCGGCTGTTATCGACAAGATCAAGCCGGCTCTGGTATAAGAGCAATGACAACGGCGTGTGTGACGCCCGGAGACCGACATCCCAGAAGATTCCAGAAGATTCCCGAAGATTCCAGATGTTCCGGGTTGCCCGTGTGTTTCTTTTGAGCTTGTGTTATTTATTTTTTGCATTGCATCATGTCGTCATGCCATCATGTCATATTTTATTTTGCATCTCAACTTAAATAAATCGTGTGGACCTTCGGTCCATTTAAATCGAGGGAAGGTGACTTCTCTTTAAAACATATAAAAGCCTCCTAATATTTAGGGAGCTATATAAATAAATATTCCATTGTTGGAATTACCCCAACACACTTGCAAATTCCCCATGTTTATTTCACTTCGAATTCTCCTTCTAAAACCTTGCCAATACTTCTTTTCCATTGTTTCGAGGTTCCTCCAAAAATTTGAACATTTTTGGACACTTCAATAATCACGTCTTAGTTCAAACCTATTTGAATTAAATTCAAATATGTTTGAATTATTTTCCGATCTGGTCTTTTGTATTTTTCTCCGGTCGTGCTCATTTTTACGAGCCCGGGAAAAATAGTCCTTTGTGCTACTTTTGCCCTAACCCCCCTCCGCTTTCTTTCTTCTCTTCTTTGTGTTTTTTTAATAAAGAGGTAGACCTGCTGGGCGGCCTCCCAGCAGCTCCCAGCCGCCCTAGCCTCTTGGGCCTCCTCAGCCCACCAACCAACTCCCTACCGAACCCTAGCATCGAGCCCCGCTCCTCCCGTTATCCCCTCGCGCCGCCGCCAGCCACTCGCTCACCCCGATTCCCTTCTCTCCCCGCACGACCGCCGCTCCCCCTCGTTTCCCCTTCGATCTCTCTTCCGCTGGCCCCGAGCCTCCCGATCCCCTCTGCCCTCGAGCCTGCCGCGCCCTCGAACCTCCCTCGCAGCATTCGACCGCGCCGCTTGCGACGCCCCAGGCGCCTGCCCGGCCGGAGCCGCTCCTGTCCTCCAGCTCGCCTCCCTCCGTTCCTCCGGCCCTCGTCCAGCGCAGCAGCTCCCTGCCGCGAGCGCCCCGAAGCCTTGCGCCTCGGGCCCTCCTCCGCATCGCCATGGGAGCCGCCCCGTAGCGCGCCTCCACCCGAGCGCCCGTTTCCAGCAGGCCGGCGCTGCCCCTGCCTCATCTCCAGGCCGCCTCCCTCCGTCCTCGACCCCAAGGCCGGCCAGGTCCGCCGCCTCCTCTGCACCCTGGCCTCCCGCGCCGTCCAGCCGGCCCGCGCCCCGTGAGGCCCCTTCCTCACCTCCAGCCAGCGCCAAGAGGCGCGTCCCGGTCGACCTCCAGCCGTCTTCTTCCCCGCGTCACCGGAGCCGTGCTGCTTTTTTTTTTGCTGCCATGTTATGCAGCGCCTCTTTTGCTTGCTGCCGGACGCCAAGAGTTTCGAACGAGGGACCCCGAGACCCTCAAGTACAACTACATGAACGACTACGAACGAACGACTACTCGGATCAAGTACCACTACCGTCGCGAGATCGAGAACCCCCAAGTACCACGACGACCGACCCGCCAAGTACCACGACACCGACCCGAACATCTACGGCTACGAGCTCCGTGAACGACTACCGTCGCCGTGTACCACTACCGTCGCCGAGACCGCTAGTACATCTACGAACTCGACGCCGGAACGACTCCTTCCTCTACGATCTCGAACGCTTCGAAGGTATAACCCCGAGACGTGACCGTGGATGCTTGTTGTGTTGTATGAAATGTTTCCCGTGTGTGCTCCGTGTCCGTTTCGTCCCTTTTGTCATGTTCCTCGGTTGCCTCGTCACCGACTCGTGGGAACCCGGTGACGGGATTACCCCCACCTTTCATCTTGTTCCGCTCGATCTCCGCCATCTACCTTTTGCACCGGTCTCTCAACGAGAAACCGGAACCGAGATGTTGCGTTGCATCATCTTCGGATCGTTGTCGTGGCACCCTTTCTTTCCACCACGATGACTAATTCTCCTTATCATCTTTATCTCTTTTAAGTCAACCTTTTAATAATTGCATAAACTTGTTCATGTCATCCGCATCATGTTAACAACATTAATATGTGTGAATTGTTGTTGCTTATAATTACTAAACATGCTTATGGGGATTTTCCGGATATGTTGTTGTTATTTTCCGGCCTCATTTAAAATGCCTAAATAGTGTAGTTTCTTTATGCCTCACCTCTTGCCATGCTAAAAACATTTAATCTTCTCTTGTTAATAAAAGAGAGTCAACTAAATAATTAAATGTGGTGTTTCGTCAATATGCAACTCGTTGCATATTGAGCTCCACTTAACTTGTAGTGTTGTTTGTGCACTTTGCCATGCCTTGCATATTTAAACCAGACATGCATCATACTTGGATGTGCATCGTATGCCATGTTTATTCTTGTGTGTTTACCGTGTTGTTTCTTTCTTTCCGGTTTGCTTCTCTTGATAGCTTCGGTTTCGTTCCGGAGTTGTGAGGATTCTCTCGTCTGTGTTGCTCCGCCTACTTCATGGATCCGTTCTTCTCCCTTGTGGAATCCCAGGCAAGATGACCGAACCCGGATACCATTACTATCTTTGCCTATTGCTAGAGTATCGCTCTATAGTTTTGCCTCGATGCCCATGTTTTCCTGTCAGCCTCCTATTGTAACCATGAACCTGTTTAACCACCCTACCTATGCAAACCGTTGCTTGGCTAAGTACGCTTCGCTCAGCCCCTCTTATAGCATTGTTAGTTGCAGGTGAAGATTGAAGATGCTTGCTTCATGTTGAAGTTTGGTTGGGTTATATCACACTATATATATGCTTAAAAATGAAATCATCTATATACTGGCAGGGTGGAAGGCTAAGCCTTTTGCTTGGTGTTTTGTTCCACTCATGCCGTTAGGAACCGTATAAACCGGTGTTATGTTCCTTGATTATGCGTTCCTAACACGGTTGGGGTGTATGGGACCCCCTTGATAAACCGCTAAGTGCTAAGTCTTTTCCAGCAAGTCCCAACATTTGGTACTATTTGCCTCATAATAACAACTTAATTAATTAATTAAATTTGCATAGGGGGTCGCGTCCCCGAGGATTCTTAATTCTACATAGCAGGGGGGCCAGCGCTGATGGTGTTGGTCCCAAACGGGGGTTCTGCGGGGCCGCCTTGGGGCAACCCGAGGTATCTGGTATAACCTGTAGAATCGCCCATCCGGTCGTGTCCTGAGACTTAGATACGCGCGGCTACTATCAGGGTGTCGACACGCCGGGAGGATTTGCTAGATTAGCCTTACCTTAGTTCGGTTTAACTTGAGCACGGGATTCCGAGAATACTCGGGTCTTCCCACCTTGGAGTTGCGACTCCGCGGATCGTGGGCTTGTAATGGGTCAAGTTGGAACACCCCTGCAGGGTTTGAACTTTCGAAAGCCGTGCCCGCGGTTATGTGGCAGATGGGAGCTTGTTAATATCCGGTTGTAGATAACTTGACACAATGATTCAATACACTACCAGCGTGTGTACCGTGACTGTCAATTTCCGAATAGGGATTCGGGAGTTGAACACGGTGGGGTTATGTTTGATCGGCTTTAGTTAGGATCACTTCGTGATCATCTCTCGACTGAGGCACTTCTCTTCTCGCTCTCGTATACATAAGCTAGTGCTAGTTGCTGCTGCAGACTCTTGTTGTTCCTTCACCTCTCGTTCTTTCTTCAGCCTTGTCCTCACCCAAGGCTTAAATAGTCTTGTTACCCGGGAACGGGATTGCTGAGTCCTCTGTGGCTCACAGTTACTTCACCACACCAGATGCAGGTTCAGCCGTGTATGATGCAGGAGCTGGTTCAAGTTCTTCACTGGAAGCTCGTTGAAGAGTTTGACCGTATGCTTGTGATGTTTCGACGATCAGTAGTGGTTTCTACTAGGATTCGATCCTGACTTGTGGCTTTATGTTGTTTTGGTATCTTTCTTTTGGATCTTCACCCGTAGTCGGGTTGTGATGTTTTGAATGATGTTTTGCTTATGTATTGTATTGTGTGAAGTGGCGAGTGTAAGCCAACTATCTCCTTTTGCAATTTAATCCCTCTTTTACATGAGTCGTGCAAAGATACCAAACTTGAGATCATTCTAGGATGGGCTTATACCTTTAAGTCGTGCCTCGACACGTAGGAGGTATAGTCCCATCATGGGCATTACAAGTTGGTATCAGAGCCTTCTCCGACCTAGAAGCCCCCACTGATTGATCGAATCGTTGACGGTTGAGTCTAGGCACACACTGAAAATGTTTTGAGTCCTATATATATATATATATCGGAGAGTAGGATTTCTTTGCTTCTTATCCCCTTTCATTCTGGTGAGGACTCCTGACGTCTACTCTTGTCTCTCCTATCTTCAAAAATTGCACCAAATTTTTTTTAGGAATCCCGCGAGTATTCTGGGATTGTTTCGATGTTCTTGTGACAAGGATATTGTTCTCGATGCCTCCTGTTCCCGGGGAGTTGAGCTTCGGGGTATTGTTATCACAAGCATATCGCGACAGTACTAAATACTTAAGACAGCCGACATCGAAAATCTCTCCTATACGGCCAGTGGCAAGATAACCCCGACATCACCCAGTACTGGGGAGGTAGTTCGAGAGTATTGCCATAGCTTGTTATAGTGGATGCTTTTCGAAGGTCCGAGGTAAACAGTTTCCGAGAAAGACTGGTTATGTGTTGAAGGATGGATACACCTGGATGTAGGTTTAGAGTTGATTGCGCGGTGCTTCCCGTGTATCCCCAACACCTGATTGCATAACTGGAAACTTTCGGAAATCTATAGGTGGGTTCATCTAGTAGTTCTAGGCATTCTTCCAACGGATGCACGATATGAAGTTCGGGGTTCTACATTGAGTGAAGTGGTTTTATGGACTTGTTCTGATCGGGAGTTGCATCTTAAAGGGTCCTTGGCTATGCTGATCCGGGGATTGCAAAACCCTTTTGTAACACGTTCCATGAGCTTTCAGCACGAATATGTCGGACGAAACTTCTATCTTGTATTTGTTCTATCTGTTCCTTGTTCCTTTTTATTTATCTTTTGTTCTCCAAGTGGCTTCTCGTCAAGTTGATGTACCTGCGGAATTCATTCGTTCAATTCTCTGTTCGGATGATATTGTGAAGATCATGTTGCATATCTATCCTTTGTTCTTGTCTTGATTCTGGTATTCGAGTTGCTTCGATGTCAAGTGTTGATTCCATAGATTTCCTAATCGGAGTTCTCATATTTCCATGAGAGTGCTAGTCCTTTTTGATCATCAAGATGGTCATGTTAAATTCTTCTCAACCGGCGTCCTTTTCCTTCGAGTTAATCAGATCTTTTCGTCATCTGCAAGATCAACTCTCAGTCTTTTCTCAACGGTGTATGTTTCATTCATCCCAAGTTGTCTTTGTTTTTCCCACCCTCCCACCCTTCTTCTTCTTGGAGCAGAAATTCTCAAATGAAGTATCCATTTTATTCATGTGATATTTCTTCATTCTTTTCCTTCAATGTTCTTATCCGGTGATTTATCGTGAAGATGCTCAAGACCTCCAAGTTCATCATTCTTTTGTTCTCAATTCTGCCGGTGGATGTAATTCAAGATTTTGGTGTTGATCTTATCCTTTTCCTCTTTTCACAATGCTTTCTTATTCCGGTGCACCAATTAATCATTCTCCTCTTGTTATTCATATCCGGAGTGCTGAAGATTCATAATTCCATTCTTAATCCGTTCAAACTATTTTGAGATTGATATCTCATCCAAGCCATTTAATTCAACCGGTGCAATATCTCTTAAGCAATCTTTTCCAACGGTGATTTCTTTGAGTGGGCCCTAACCCACGGGTCTTTTCCCAGGATCTTACCTGACTCTTCTATTTCCGGAGTTATACTCAAATTCTTTTCAAAGTGTGACGTAAGAATGATTTCCATCAGTCACATGCCTTCTCCAATATCGCTTTCAAATTCTTTTTTCATCATTGGTTCAACCTTTTTAATTCTTCATTCCGGAGTGCTCAACAATTCTTCATGACATTTCTCGTCATCATTCTCAACATTTGAAGACCGGAGAAGTGTTTCTCTTAAATCTTGGCCCGTTCTCTCAAGAGTTGTGGTTCTAGCTTCATGCCATCCTCATAATTGTTTTCGATTGTGGGAATCGTTTTCATGCCCCTTCAGAGCAATTCTTGAATTCTTTTCTTTGTGATCCTCCGAAGGCCATCATTTCAGAAGATTCTTCGTTCTCAGTTTTCAACTTCGTTCTCCAAATATTCTTCATTGATGTCTCTTCGTTCGTCTTCATATTTTTACGGTGGTTCTTTCAAGATTACATTTCCGTTGTTATCGTTTTCATTCATTTGTTCTTTTCACAATCCTACCGGTGCTTCGTTGAAGATTTACCCAAGCTTGTGCTAGATCTCTCTTTAATCCTTTCCAACGAGAATAAGTAGTATGCCAAATCCTTTGGTTGTCATCAATTTAAATTGGTGAAGGATACTCACAACATAATTCTTATTCTTGTTCCTTCCAAGTGTTTAATTCTTTTGTCTGGAGCCTGTTCATCATATCAGATTCTCGGTTCTAAGTTGTTCATCTTGTTTTCCGGAGCTCCAAGTTAATTCAATTATATCATTTCAAAGCTGCATCTAATTCATCGCAGGCCTTGAATCTTATTCTTTTCATCTTTCACTTCTCATGCTTTCATTACCGGAGTTCTTCATGGTGGTTCATCATGTTTTAATTCATCCTCGAAGTCTTCATGAAGATTCTTGTTGGAGCTCAAGCATTCTTCATCATGCATTCCAATTGCATTCTTTCTACCTTATCTTTTGAGATGGTATTATGTCATTCTTGTAAATTCCTTCATGTTTCATGATTCATGAGTTGTCAAGAATGAGATATTTAAACCCATCTTTTTTTCCTTGTCCAGGAGATCTTTCCAACCCTTCAATTTATTCGTTGGAGTTATCTTGGGTTGTATTCACCTAAAAGCTTTCTCTAAGGATTGTTGATATTATGGTGCTTATAATGACCCAAGTTCTTCATTTATCCTTCTGGGGAGATAAGTTTTTCATCTCCTTGTTGATCTCAATGCAAGCAATTTGTTTCCGTCAGTGGCAGGTTGTCGCCACATAATTTTGAGATGTTTTCCATAAGACCACAACGAGCTTATTCCTTTCGTTGTTGGATTTTTTTCAACAACTCTGTTCAACCCTTCTCCGTAAGGAGGATTTTCTAATTCATTTTGAGAGAAATTGTCTTTTTCTTCTCCGTTCTTTTCTTTCCAACGACCTATGCTATTCTTTCATTCCGGAGGCTTTGTGATGATCTCTCTTTGACCATCATCTCGTTTTTATCAAGATCATGTTCTTTTCCTAGCTTGTCATTTAACCAGAGTGTAGTATTCTTCATTCAGTTCCGTCATCTTATCTAGTTTTTAACTCTCTTTAACCGGAGTGCTGTCTGAATCTTCTTAAACCTTGTGCCATTCTTTTAATTGTTTCGGAGACAATGTTGTTGTTTTCATCAAGTACCATCCCAACTTGGCTAGTTCATGTTAATTCCTTCCATTTTCAGACGGAGTGCTGTCCAAATTATTTCATTCTTATTCCTTCTCAATCTTGGATAACCGGAGTGGTTTTGAAATTCTTTCGTCATCCGTGAGCTCTTGTTTCATGTTTTTCAACCTTCAAGGTTCTTGTTATGTTCCTTGTTCCTCTTTTCTAACGGAGTTTTCATCTTCGTTCATCTCCGTTGCATTCTTTCTTTCATTTTGTCAACCTCTCAAGGTTCCTTGGTTTCACTCGTCTGTCAAAGAAGCAACTTTGTTTTACCTCTTCCTCTTCCGTTTTTTTACCCGGTGCTATCTCTAGGATCTCGGGTCGAGATCCTCTATTAGTGTGGGAGAGTTGTGATGCCCGGAGACCGACGTCCCAGAAGATTCCAGAAGATTCCCGAAGATTACAGATGTTCCGGGTTGCCCGTGTGTTTCTTTTGAGCTTGTGTTATTTATTTTTTGCATTGCATCATGTCATCATGCCATCATGTCATATTTTATTTTGCATCTCAACTTAAATAAATCGTGTGGACCTTCGGTCCATTTAAATCGAGGGAAGGTGACTTCTCTTTAAAACATATAAAAGCCTCCTAATATTTAGGGAGCTATATAAATAAATATTCCATTGTTGGAATTACCCCAACACACTTGCAAATTCCCCATGTTTATTTCACTTCGAATTCTCCTTCTAAAACCTTGCCAATACTTCTTTTCCATTGTTTCGAGGTTCCTCCAAAAATTTGAACATTTTTGGACACTTCAATAATCACGTCTTAGTTCAAACCTATTTGAATTAAATTCAAATATGTTTGAATTATTTTCCGATCTGGTCTTTTGTATTTTTCTCCGGTCGTGCTCATTTTTACGAGCCCGGGAAAAATAGTCCTTTGTGCTACTTTTGCCCTAACCCCCCTCCGCTTTCTTTCTTCTCTTCTTTGTGTTTTTTTTAATAAAGAGATAGACCTGCTGGGCCGGCCTCCCAGCAGCTCCCAGCCGCCCGAGCCTCTTGGGCCTCCTCAGCCCACCAACCAACTCCCTACCGAACCCTAGCATCGAGCCCTGCTCCTCCCGTTATCCCCTCGCGCCGCCGCCAGCCACTCGCTCACCCCGATTCCCTTCTCTCCCCGCACGACCGCCGCTCCCCCTCGTTTCCCCTTCGATCTCTCTTCCGCCGGCCCCGAGCCTCCCGATCCCCTCTGCCCTCGAGCCTGCCGCGCCCTCGAACCTCCCTCGCAGCATCCGACCGCGCCGCTTGCGACGCCCCAGGCGCCTGCCCGGCCGGAGCCGCTCCTGTCCTCCAGCTCGCCTCCCTCCGTTCCTCCGGCCCTCGTCCAGCGCAGCAGCTCCCTGCCGCGAGCGCCCCGAAGCCTTGCGCCTCGGGCCCTCCTCCGCATCGCCATGGGAGCCGCCCCGTAGCGCGCCTCCACCCGAGCGCCCGTTTCCAGCAGGCCGGCGCTGCCCCTGCCTCATCTCCAGGCCGCCTCCCTCCGTCCTCGACGCCAAGGCCGGCCAGGTCCGCCGCCTCCTCTGCACCCTGGCCTCCCGCGCCGTCCAGCCGGCCCGCGCCCCGTGAGGCCCCTTCCTCACCTCCAGCCAGCGCCAAGAGGCGCGTCCCGATCGACCTCCAGCCGTCTTCTTCACCGCGTCACCGGAGCCGTGCTGCTTTTTTTTTGCTGCCATGTTATGCAGCACCTCTTTTGCTTGCTGCCGGACGCCAAGAGCTTCGAACGAGGGACCTCGAGACCCTCAAGTACAACTACATGAACGACTACGAACGAACGACTACTCGGATCAAGTACCACTACCGTCGCGAGATCGAGAACCCCCAAGTACCATGACGACCGACCCGCCAAGTACCACGACACCGACCCGAACATCTACGGCTACGAGCTCCGTGAACGACTACCGTCGCCGTGTACCACTACCGTCGCCGAGACCGCTAGTACATCTACGAACTCGACGCCGGAACGACTCCTTCCTCTACGATCTCGAACGCTTCGAAGGTATAACCCCGAGACGTGACCGTGGATGCTTGTTGTGTTGTATGAAATGTTTCCCGTGTGTGCTCCGTGTCCGTTTCGTCCCTTTTGTCATGTTCCTCGGTTGCCTCGTCACCGACTCGTGGGAACCCGGTGACGGGATTACCCCCACCTTTCATCTTGTTCCGCTCGATCTCCGCCATCTACCTTTTGCACCGGTCTCTCAACGAGAAACCGGAACCGAGATGTTGCGTTGCATCATCTTCGGATCGTTGTCGTGGCACCCTTTCTTTCCACCACGATGACTAATTCTCCTTATCATCTTTATCTCTTTTAAGTCAACCTTTTAATAATTGCATAAACTTGTTCATGTCATCCGCATCATGTTAACAACATTAATATGTGTGAATTGTTGTTGCTTATAATTACTAAACATGCTTATGGGGATTTTCCGGATATGTTGTTGTTATTTTCCGGCCTCATTTAAAATGCCTAAATAGTGTAGTTTCTTTATGCCTCACCTCTTGCCATGCTAAAAACATTTAATCTTGTCTTGTTAATATACGAGAGTCAACTAAATAATTAAATGTGGTGTTTCGTCAATATGCAACTCGTTGCATATTGAGCTCCACTTAACTTGTAGTGTTGTTTGTGCACTTTGCCATGCCTTGCATATTTAAACCAGACATGCATCATACTTGGATGTGCATCGTATGCCATGTTTATTCTTGTGTGTTTACCGTGTTGTTTCTTTCTTTCCGGTTTGCTTCTCTTGATAGCTTCGGTTTCGTTCCGGAGTTGTGAGGATTCTCTCGTCTGTGTTGCTCCGCCTACTTCATGGATCCGTTCTTCTCCCTTGTGGAATCCCAGGCAAGATGACCGAACCCGGATACCATTACTATCTTTGCCTATTGCTAGAGTATCGCTCTATAGTTTTGCCTCGATGCCCATGTTTTCCTGTCAGCCTCCTATTGTAACCATGAACCTGTTTAACCACCCTACCTATGCAAACCGTTGCTTGGCTAAGTACGCTTCGCTCAGCCCCTCTTATAGCATTGTTAGTTGCAGGTGAAGATTGAAGATGCTTGCTTCATGTTGAAGTTTGGTTGGGTTATATCACACTATATATATGCTTAAAAATGAAATCATCTATATACTGGCAGGGTGGAAGGCTAAGCCTTTTGCTTGGTGTTTTGTTCCACTCATGCCGTTAGGAACCGTATAAACCGGTGTTATGTCCCTTGATTATGCGTTCCTAACACGGTTGGGGTGTATGGGACCCCCTTGATAAACCGCTAAGTGCTAAGTCTTTTCCAGCAAGTCCCAACATTTGGTACTATTTGCCTCATAATAACAACTTAATTAATTAATTAAATTTGCATAGGGGGTCGCGTCCCCGAGGATTCTTAATTCTACACAGCAGGGGGGGCCAGCGCTGATGGTGTTGGTCCCAAACGGGGGTTCTGCGGGGCCGCCTTGGGGCAACCCGAGGTATCTGGTATAACCTGTAGAATCGCCCATCCGGTCGTGTCCTGAGACTTAGATACGCGCGGCTACTATCAGGGTGTCGACACGCCGGGAGGATTTGCTGGATTAGCCTTACCTTAGTTCGGTTTAACTTGAGCACGGGATTCCGAGAATACTCGGGTCTTCCCACCTTGGAGTTGCGACTCCGCGGATCGTGGGCTTGTAATGTGTCAAGTTGGAACACCCCTGCAGGGTTTGAACTTTCGAAAGCCGTGCCCGCGGTTATGTGGCAGATGGGAGCTTGTTAATATCCGGTTGTAGATAACTTGACACAATGATTCAATACACTACCAGCGTGTGTACCGTGACTGTCAATTTCCGAATAGGGATTCGGGAGTTGAACACGGTGGGGTTATGTTTGATCGGCTTTAGTTAGGATCACTTCGTGATCATCTCTCGACTGAGGCACTTCTCTTCTCGCTCTCGTATACGTAAGCTAGTGCTAGTTGCTGCTGCAGACTCTTGTTGTTCCTTCACCTCTCGTTCTTTCTTCAGCCTTGTCCTCACCCAAGGCTTAAATAGTCTTGTTACCCGGGAACGGGATTGCTGAGTCCTCTGTGGCTCACAGTTACTTCACCACACCAGATGCAGGTTCAGCCGTGTATGATGCAGGAGCTGGTTCAAGTTCTTCACTGGAAGCTCGTTGAAGAGTTTGACCGTATGCTTGTGATGTTTCGACGATCAGTAGTGGTTTCTACTAGGATTCGATCCTGACCTGTGGCTTTATGTTGTTTTGGTATCTTTCTTTTGGATCTTCACCCGTAGTCGGGTTGTGATGTTTTGAATGATGTTTTGCTTATGTATTGTATTGTGTGAAGTGGCGAGTGTAAGCCAACTATCTCCTTTTGCAATTTAATCCCTCTTTTACATGAGTCGTGCAAAGATACCAAACTTGAGATCATTCTAGGATGGGCTTATATCTTTAAGTCGTGCCTCGACACGTAGGAGGTATAGTCCCATCCTGGGCATTACAGCGTGTTAGTGGCAAGTTGTGGCGGCAAATAGTGGTCCCTTGATGGTTTCAGAATCTCTTTGTAATTTTATTGTGTTTGAGATACTTTGTAAAACTTTTATAATTGATTTGATATTTTTTGAAGAAAATCATAGCATTACTTATAGTCCCTCAAAAGAAAAAAGAAGCCATTTCCAAAACCCTGAAAAGGACAATATATTATGGGAAACGCTAACATTCTGCCGGCTAATCACGTGGAGAGTTCCATCACACAGGCATCCGTTGGAGCGCCCTGTATCTACGCGCTCTGACGCACGCTTGCACATGTTCCTGATTTTGCCTACCACGCACATGTTCCTTATCTTATCTTGCAACAGCATCATTGTTGCAAACCACGATGACCACAATTTAGACAAGCTTTTGCAACGTCATCTCTCTTAGAAAAATCCTTAACAAGATCTCCGTTGCAAAAAAAAAAAAAATCCTGCAACAAGAACTTTGTTGCAAGAAAATCCCGCAACACAATCTCTGTGAAACATTCCGCAACACAATCTCTACTACAAATATTTCTGCAACAAGGTGTCTGTTGCAAACCAGAGAAAAATGTTCTGCGCTAGACTGGGTCTAATCCAACTACTCGCGAGGCGGAAAAGATCCGATGGCCGATGCGTAGCAGTCCTCATATATCATTGTGTATCTATTTGAGAAAAAAAGTACTATCACGGCTTGTAAATCCACGGCTGATTTTTGTTGGGCGGTCCCACATACATACACAGATCAGCCGCTCGGGCCAACAGCAACGAGCTCTAGTACCCGACACCAATTAATCCCATTCCCATTATATTCTCGAAAGAAAAATCCCATTTCCTAAAAGAAAGGAAAAAAAAAGACACAGCAAATCCCCTTCCGTTTATAACCTCCAGCTCCAAAGCCTTGACGATGGCTGCCTCCCACCCCTCTTCCTCCTCCTCATCTCATGCCACCCTCGCTTAGAACCCCTCCGCCTCCCAATCTCCCGGCGCAATCTTACGCCTACTCCCGGCGCCCCGATCGCCTCCTGACCCTCGTCCCATCGGATCATCCGCCGAATTGCCGGACGAATCCATCGAATTGCTCCCATCAATAACGCCGCTGCCCTAGGAGGCAGGACGAGACGAGACCTTGGGGGTTGGTCGTTGCGGGGGCGCGGTGTCTGGCCGCGCAGCGGTGCTCTACGTGCGTGGGATGGGTGCGCCGAAGCAGAGGTGGACGTCGGAGGAGGAAGCCGCGCTCAAGGCCGGCGTGGCCAAGCACGGGCCGGGAAAGTGGCGGACCATCCTCCGCGACACGGACTTCAGCGCCGTCCTGCGCCTCCGATCCAATGTTGACCTCAAGGTGGGTCTCGGAGATTATTACCCCCTTTCCGATCGGATCGGCGCCGGGATGGTTGCTCTTTTGCGCCCGAAAATTGTGGCGATGCGTGTTGGCGATCGGTTGGGAAGAGCAAGAAATCTCGCGTCTATTTGGGTTGACGATTGCGGCTTTTGTACCAGATCGCGAGATTTAGGGGGTTCATGTTCATATTGGCTAATCAATTGGAAATGTTTCTCTGTTGGACAATTTTCATGATATTGGACAGATCGGCAGGGAAATCTCTCCTTTGCTCAACTGGTGCTGTGTTACTGAAATGTATCTGAAGATACCATCCGTGCTATGACTGAGTTGCCCCATTAATTCTCGATAGACACATTGTTCACCTTGGTGTCAGGATCCGATATTACTATGGAAGTTTCTCCCATTAGAACTTATTTCATACATTTTTTTAAGGAAAGTCGAGGATAGTTATCATGTTGAAACGAGTTGGCTTTAAGTTGTCTGACGTTTGTTTCCTCTTCTATGTTGCTATATTGTTTGATTAAGTTTCGTTAGATGAAAAATAGTAAAGTAGTTCTTTGAGATGATCAAAATGGGTCAAATTTTATTGTTCTTATTAACTTTTGACTAAGACACTAAGTTGCGTAGCAGTTATAGTAAACAGTTGCAATGTTCAACTAGCTGTCTGTTGCCATAGTTTTGGTTTCCAGGAATAAGTATGTGTCTGCGTATCACTGAGTGTGAATGAATCTTATTAATTGGTCTGATCCGATTGTGCAGGACAAGTGGCGCAACTTGAGTGTTACTGCTGGAGGATATGGCTCAAGAGAAAAGGCAAGAATGGCATTGAAGCAAGGCAAGCGTGTTCCCAAGGTTAACACTGTATCAATGGACGTTGATGCAGATAATCTGGACAATGTTCATGATACAGCCATTGATGCGAAACCATTGGCAATGGTTGTTGAAACCAGCCAGCGTGAATGCAGTTCAGAGAAGTCAGTTGCTAGGTTAGTGTATAAATAAACTTGTTCCATATTAAATATGTTATTATTAATTGATTATTTCTTTTCAAAATTGTTCCATAATGTAAATTGATAGGTGTTTACCCGTAGCCATTTAGGTTCGTAAGTTGATTGGAATGGAAATTCTAGGCATACCTATCTTTGAGACAGCTAGTCTAGGGCTTCACATATGAACACACGTAGAAAATTGAGATGTATATTTAAATCACATGATTTTCCTGTGACAACTTGATTTAATGATATGATATTTTCTCTTGGCTTGGTTAGTTATGAAAAGGTCAGTGTCCTATCATTACCAAATTTTGTACAAGAGTCAAAAGGCCGCACTCGCACGAAAGGCCCACTATGGCTACTAGAGATCATTCTGAGCCAAATCCACCTTTCATCGGTTTTTGTGGCAGGGAATTGGTGCACGTGGGCTGGGCTGCTAGGTCTGGCCAAAAGCAATAGGGGTTTCACATGCCACTACCTCGATGTCCACCATCCCATACCAACACACCTGCAACCCTACCTTTTGCTGCTCACAGAAGCCAATATTAGGCGCCGAAGCGAACCCACAATGCCATCCACGGACCGAAGCCACGTGCCCGTGCAATGCGAGACTAACGGCGCTAGTTGAGCAAGCACAAGAAGTGTCGATCATCGCTCACCGCTTTGCCAAACTTTGTGTCACTAACCGTGCCAAACTATGGCCTTAGGACATGTTGAACCATAGATGAGGCACCACTGCCCTTACTATGCCAATGGTGCTACCATGCCACCGCACTAAATTCCATGGGATCCCAAAAGCTTTGGAGGTGGGCACTGCCATCGCCCAGACCGTCAACCTGATGCACCAATTCTAGCTCCTGACACGCAGGCAAGGAAGGATGCAGCTAACACCCCAAGCCGCAATCTCTCACCGTTAAACTCTTGTCAGTCCTCAGCCTTGCTAGACGAGGCCGCTGCGCTCTCGGTGCCAAGATTGGGGCTGAGGAGGCGAGGGAGCAGCTCCTGGAATTGGAGGAAGTGAGATCCTGCAGGCACTTGTGGCCGGCGGGCGGCTTCCACCAGCGGTGGCAGGGGAAGAAGGCGAGCCCCTAGTGCTGGCTAGGGTTCGCCCCCCTGAGGTGACCCACTTGAGGGTTTAGGAGACAGGTGCATGGGAGTTTCTGTTATTACCGGATTGATGACAACACTATTAGAATGACCTTCCATAAGAGAATCTAAATTGATGGCATGATTACAACCAGAGACCATGCAGATATAGAACCCATCTACATGGACATGTCAAGATTCATTGCCTCTCAGTGCACCAGTTGGGCATATTTATTAAGTCTAGACATAAATTAATAAATTTTAACACTGGTTAAATAACTACTTGAAGGGGAGCCTTGGCGCAGCGGTAAAGCTGTTGCCTTGTGACCATGAGGTCAAGGGTTCGAGTCCTGGAAACAGCCTCTTGCAGAAATGTAGGGAAAGGCTGCATACTATAGACCCAAAGTGGTCAGACCCATCCCTGGACCCTGTGCAAGCGGGAGCTACGTGCACCGGGCTACCCTTTTTTCCGGTTAAATAGTACTTCCTCTGTTCACCAATATAAGATGTTTTGGATATTTCAATATGGACTACATATGGAATGAATCGATTGAACAAACACACTAAAATGTGTCTATATACATCCGATTCAGAAAGAAGTTAACATCTTATATTTGTGAACGGAGGGAGTAATATATACTTTTGGTAGCATAGCTACATATAACATGCCATGCATGTAGTTCAATATATTTTGAAAAGCCATTTTTTGGGGCATTGCTTGATGTATTATTATGTGGTGGATGCATATTCTGTGCTACAGGGCATTTAAAAAATATTTTTCCTCTATATGGTATACTTGAGGTTTTAGTCAGGTGTGCGGCAACTGTTCATTTGCTGGAAATCTTATGTGTGATACTCGCTTCACCATTTCCTGAAATAAATCTAGTTGGAAATTCTGAATGATGCATGGTTGACAAAACAATGTGGCAGATCTAATGGTACACACACAAAAAAGAGGCAGCGCAGAAAGGCACCCCCCCCCCCCCTCATTAAGAAACTCAGGCAGTAGTGTATGTTTAACCACACGTCTACAGTACTGTGTACATTGTGCAATTCACTGCTATGTTTAAGTTGACTTGCTATGAAGAGTCAATATCATTATCAATGCATCTACATATGCCGTTATAGCCACTTAATCACATATACTGTCAAATACCATACGCCTATTTCGTTTTGTCTGTTCCAAGGACACAAATGCCCTTGCCCCATAAGCCCGACACGAATCGACGTGCTCCCCGCTTCTTTTCTCCCGCAGCTTCCCGCAGTTCGCTCCCAGCAGCATGACCTGGTTCGCACTCCTCCGCGATGACAACGTGGTCCATGCCATCACGGAATGCCTCCCCATCGTGGGCTCAAATGCTGCCCACTATGGCTGGCTTTACGACAGCCTCCTGACACTCCAGCTCGTTGTGGTACGCTTCGTCCCGGTCCCCACGGGCTTGTACATGTCCCGCGCCGTCTCCCGGAAACCGCTTATTGAGTTCGAGCCTTCGAGGTCGTTATCCTCACCCCCTACGCGCATGCCATGGTGTAGCAGGGCCTGGGGAGCCCAAGACCACAATGCTGCCCAACCTGGCTAACCCCAGTTTGTACCACGACGCTCTCAAGGCGGTTGAGGTGGCGCCTACAGCCAAGCCGACCAAGGCCGCTGCCAATCCCGAGCCTGACGTCGCTAAGCTCTCCCCACGCACTGGAGCCGCACGGCGCCATGCACGCCATGCGTTGTGCCAACATCATCGGCTCATTGCTGGAGCTGTACCACGGCATGCTCGCACTCATGAGCTCTCTACCAAGATGGACTTCAGCGGGTTCTGCTTTGCGTGGTTGGCGGAGCATGCAGCGACACGCATCGCCTGCACCTGAGGTGGCAAGGAGAATTGGTGGTAAGATGCCACTGCCGTGGGAGCTATTCCAGCCGGCATTGGCACTGTCTGCTGGATCCTACCAACTCTGACGAGGCGAGGATGCAGGCTGCCTTGGCAGCACAGTGCCTCTACCTGAGGGCCATGGAGACCATGGAAGTGTGTGCGGTGCTGCCTGTAGGAGCCTCATCGTGCTATCCTAGATGGTTGAGGAGCCTCCTTCTCCGGTCCCGTCGAGGTGAACATGGCGAACCCGAAGTCCATGAGGGCGCATCCGCTTTGCGAAGAACTAAACGATCATCACATCACGAGTTTGGCGGAAGTACTAGAAAGGAGGTCGGGAGGGTGGCGGCACCTGAAGTGACACAGTGGGGTGCCGACGGCAGAAGAACAGAGAGAATAGGTAGTTATTTAGTTTTTTCTTTTTTCTTTTGAGCTGATGGGGCATGTGCATTTGTGTCCATGAGAAAATATGGAACAAATACGGCCTCTATTATTTGATAATACTTGGCCTTAGGTGGCTATGGTGGCATCTATAGATGTATCTGGAGGGTCCGGTGGCATTTTTCAAAAGATGGAAATTTGAGTGACATTTTTCGAATACGTGAAAATTGCGGTGGCATCTATCAAGTTAACCTTTTTTTATTGACACTGAACTGATGTAATGCTTCAAGGTGAGGAAACCATCCAGATATTGCTTATTAGCCATTTTTCACTTTATGTGAATAGTACCTCTGAGCATTCTTAACATTATTCCGAAATGTTTGGTCATAGGCTTGATGATCTCATATTGGAAGCTATAAAGAAGCTTAAGGAGTCTTCTGGATCAAATAAAACGGCCATCGCTTCATACATTGAGGTAATTGTAATGATTGCCACTCCCTAATATCTTCTTTTATTTCCTTGATCGATACTATATGCTTGAGTTTTGAGGTACATCAAATTTGTCCTGACAGTCAATATTTCTTTTCTTTTGTTATTTTATTTTACCGAAATGTTTATCTTGTTCTTCATAGGAATCCAAGACATCTCTGAAGCAATCTTTAGTGATTTTGCAGATGACTCTAATAAGACTTGTCTCTGTATGTAGGAGCAATACTGGCCACCTACTGATTTTCAACGCTTACTATCTACAAAATTGAAGGCACTGGTTGCTACCGGAAAATTGACGAAGGTACTTTGTGTGTGCATGCACTCGTGCGTGAATATTTGGTCTATATGTATCGAACTACGATAGAAATGCACATTTTAGTTGCTTCTATTCTATTTTAATCATGGTTTTATTACAGTCCAACCAAAAATACAGAATTGCACCGAGTTCGGTCTCGTTAGGTGGAAGGAGCACCAAGGTGCACTCAATCGAAGACGACAAACAAAATATTAGTATTAGACAACTAACTAAGCCTCAAGTGGATGCTGAACTGGATATGATGACACACATGAATAAGGAAGAGGCAGCAGCATTTGCTGCGAAGGCAGTTGCCGAGGCAGAAGTTGCCAATGCGGAGGCTGAAGAAGCAGCAAGGGCTGCAGAAGTTGCAGAAGCTGAGGCTGAAGCTGCAAAGGCTTTTCTCGATGCTGTCCTGTTGACTGTGCAAAACAAAAATGCCGCCTCTGCGGTAAATTGAGATTATTTTTTTTTGTTTTCAGAATATTCTCTATCAAATGCACATTCTATAACTAACTAAACTTATTAAGTGCAGATTCTTCGAGCTTGCTGATCTTCTCTACTAGCCGTGCCGTGCATTTGGCTTCAGTCAGCAGAAGTTTGTATGAGACAATGCTTGTGTTGTGCCGCAAAGCTTTTGTCGATACATGAGTTTCTTGTATAGCCTTATAGGTCAAAATGTTTCAATGAAGGGGAGGGGTTTTCAACATCTTGCTGTTGGTCCTTGAACCCTGGCTCACCCTTCAGATGATGTTATCAGTAGCATCCTCTTAGATAAATATACTCCCTCCGTCCCAAAATAAGTGTCTCAATTTTGTACTAGCTCTAGTACAAAGTTGTACTAAGCTTAAGACACTTATTTTGCGACAGAGGGAATATCATGTAATTGGCGCTGTGTTGTGTTAGCCAGTCAATGATGCAATAACAGGAGCGAACAGGAAAGTAGCATTCAATTTTCATCCTTTTTTCCCCTCAACATGTGTTTATTTGTAATTAAACTCTAGTCCATTCTCCTTAGTTCAAGTGATGTCATGAAATAGAATTATAGTGATAGAAGGGTCTATCGAAATTGCTGTGGCAAAGATATTTCTCAGATATGTTGAGTTGATTACAGTGGTTTAGCACGATGGCAATATATATGCAGTGGATTTGTGTCCTCTGCAACGATTTTGAAGAGCATTCTTTTGAGTAAGAGCATATACCGTTCTACTACTCAACTTTGTACTAAATTTACTATAAAGTTGAGTCATTTATTTTAGAACGGAGGGAATACTTTTTGACAATATGTGACTTGCATTTTCTTCAGAATTTATTCTGCGCTGCTTTATGTCTGTTCCTCTGCAGCTCCTTTACATGTACGAATCAACCTGTCTAATAATACTGTTACAAAGTGCAGTGATTTAACACGAGCTAGCAGTGCACTGCCTGCAGTTCCCCAGGAAACCTGTCTAATAATACCTCGTCCTTCCATATCATTTGATATTTTAGAGCTATAATACCTTGCCCATTGAAAAAAGACATGGTACCTAACTACTCCCTCCGTTCCAAAATAGATGATCCAACTTTGTATTTCTTATTCTAAAACCACAATTACTGTTGGCTGGAGATGTAACCACTCACAATGTTTATCTCCTTTCTTGCTGAAATTCACCCTTTTACCATTGGGCGCTTTGTGTGTCTGATCATTTTTCCATGAAATTTGGTGGCGAAAGGCATAGTGCCAAAGTTGTCTAAGTTGGTCTTTTTAAAACGCAAGTACCAACACAAAAGCATAGCATGAGTATACTTGGCTCTGCCGCCAAAACAACAAAATTATATCTCTACGTCAATATACTTGGGACTCCGCCGCCAAAACAACAAAATTATATCTCTACGTCCAAATAATCGGATTGCAGGACAAGTAGCAAAGAGTCTAGTATATCCACTGGTGATATTCCCACTCAGTTCTTTCCTCCGGAAAAACTTGCGAGGCCCTTCAGTCTCTTATCTGAAGAAATAGAGCACCTTTCCCTCCTGTGTTTCAGATGGTCTTCGAGCCGTTGATCGGTCATCCTATGGCTCTCCTGTCAAGATTATGGTTCGCCGACTTGATCCCCTCTTGTTCATCGATCATTCATCGGATGGCCTGGAGAAGCACCCGTGTCGTTGTTTACTTCCCGACACTTCTATTCTTTCAATTTGCTTTTCACCTGCTTGTCTCTAATGGCTACAAAGCCCCTCATTCTCACCTTTCCAATACTAGTCCCTCTTGTGGTACAATACTATTCCCTTTCCAACAAGAACCCTAGTTGAATTCTACCCAATCATGCTCGGTCTTCTATTGAAACTAGCTTAAAGTTAAGAGAGAGTCCAGGTCTAGGCCTAATAGTTGGTATACAGAGCCAGTAGATTCATGGAGATGGCGTGGATCTAGAGTTACGTGAGGGTTGTGATCTCTCGTAAAATCCATCCACGGGCTCAGATTCCTGCTACGGTGTAGCTTTCGGTGGTGACCGGAGTGGCGCTCGTTCAGGTGTAATCAGTTGTTTAGTCTGGTTACTGAAGGTCCTTCCCTGAAGGTAAAATCCTAACTCTTGAACGTCTAATCACGCACTAGAGGTGGCGGGCGCCTATAGTGGCGGTAGACAAGGATGAAATAAGGGAAACACCAGAATTTGCACCCTGCCCACTTAGTTCAAGGGACTTCTCTCCTGCAAAGCTCCTCGCTTGCCTGGTCTAATTGGCCCAAAATTTTAGGCTCCTAACTAGTTGGGCTCTAATCTCGGTCTAATTGGTCTAAGTGAATTAGACTCCTAATTAGAAGAGAAGTGCCGCTAGGCTTTCTCGTTCTCTAGTTTTCTCACAGTTCTTCTTCCTGGACGTCGAAGCTCTGCCAGACTACTACCACAGAATGTGTTGATACCTCGGAGGGGTAGTCTACTTCGACTCGACTCGGTGAACTCTTCTCACGGCTGGGAGGTGTTACCTAGCTGCGGGAATAGACATGATCTTTGGGCTGCATGGACTCGTCACTGCTTCCGCTACTCTACACTGTTGGTGAGTCCTATTGTTACCGCCATTTTCATAGTGATCCTCGGTGATATCGTGTAGCATAAATTCTTTGTTGCGTTGCACGTTCTGGCATCATGAGCAAATCTATGAGTCGATGCAGGTATGTTTAGAGCATATGGTGATATGCGGCATTGCACGTAAGTGCGGAGTGATTGGATGGTTCTAATTACTATACGTTCATGTTGTAACCCCTCTAATCTTGCGAGGTTTTGATCTTAACCGCATGTTCTGAGTTTTGGTACAAAGGTCTGGCTTGCTGTGGTATAGCAACCACAATTAATTTTGAGATACTTTGGGCTCGTTCATAGTCTTGAAAGATTAACTTTGCGAAGGCGGAAGGGCAATGTAGATAATGATTTACACGAGGGTCACACATAATGACGAAGTTTAGTATGAGGCTTGAGATTCTTAAATAAGGCTCGTGTTTCATACACCTCGAAAGTTAAACCAACAATGTGAAGTGGCATGCTTATGGTTAGTAGGAAAAATAAAATTTTGCCAACTTAACCATAACAACCACTGTAATTAGCAAAGCGATTAGTAGCGTCTAACTCATTTTGCAGGAGGTTTGCATGTGATGTGGAATAAGCCTTCGTTCATTCAAATATGTTTGCATGAGATGCGATATCCCTTTTCATGCACCTTGATTGCGCAGTAGTCGTTTATTAGGGTGATCTCTCACTGAAAGTGTCAAGTTGATAGCTCATCCAATTGTAGCACCGTCCAAATACTTTGATACGCCATGTCACATGGATATAGTTGTAAGCTGAAAGCGCAGGTTAACTCCCAGAGGGGGCGGGGGTGAATGGGAGATTTTTAGAAATTTTCCAAACTCTGAAGAATTTGACAAAGATTAGAATGAAGAAATAGAAACACGAGGGAAACTAAGTCATCACAAAATCAAAGTACATGCAATCAGGATACGTAAGAGTGAAATACATGCACTCATACAAGCATGAGGAATATGGACGGAGAAATGAAAGATAGCTTGATGAAATCCTTCAGTTCAAATTCATAAGAGGATAGCTCACAAATCCTTTAGCAACGGAATAATGTAATACATGGTGAGGAATTTGAAACCAGGTTGGCTCGATGAAGACACAACAATTTGATAGACCAGTTCCAGTTGCTGCATCAACTGTACGTCTGGTTGAGGAGCCGAGTCATAACTCAGAGGGCACACATTCCTCACCATATCCTCTTGAGATAAGGTCACTTAGTCCTTTCCCAATCACTCATGGTAAGTCTTCAAGGTACACTTCGAAATCTTCACACACTTGTTCACCGGCACACCACAATGACTCTTGGTGTACTTAGAACTTGATGCCTAACCGTCTAGAAGAATGTCAGTCTTCAAAGGTAACATGCGTTGGATCAGATAGATCAATCTCTTCAATGATGCTCAATCACTTTCGCTCTAGGTTTTACGTGACTTACACTACTGCAGGATGGTCCAAATGCGACAGTCCAATCAGAGACCCTTTCATGAAACTGTGTGCGATGCATTAATCGCAAACGGTGATGTTAAAAAACTGTCAAAAAAGATGCAAAACATTTGCGATGGCGGATACATCAAACACAATTCATATTACAGTTGCTTGTGCGATGTGTGACATACGGTTCTCTCCAGTGAACTGTTTGTGATGATGCATAATAATAGAAATGGACAGCCAGATAAAGGTGTGTGCGATATACGACATACAGTTCACTCGGATGAAATGTTTGTGATTTGGCATCACAACAGAAACGGTTAGCCAGATCAAGGTGTGTGCGATAGAGGGCATACAGTTCACTTTGATGAACTGTTTGCGTTGAGACAAGAGAACAGAAACAGTTCAACTTAACAATATGTGTGTGATACGCAACAAAAAGGTCTGTAATCAGAAATGTGTGCGAAGATCGATAATGACACAGACAATTGCTGCTAATAAGACGTGTGTGTTGTGCGATGTGATTGCATATAGAACAACATCATATATATGTACACACACTTATAAGGATATGGTTGCATGACCAAATTAAACATCCAATTACAAAGGTAGCTACTACACACATGGCATTTGCACACACCAAAGTAAACTATTACATGCATATTTACATAGGTGGCTACTACAACATGACATTTGCACATGCCAAAGTAAACTATTACATGCATACTTACATAGGTGGCTACTACACACATGACATTTCCACACACCGAAGTAAACTATATATTACATTCATGATTAACTAGGATAAACGATCATCTGATATTATCATCTACTTCTTGTGACGCTTGCCGCCACTGCTCTGCTGGTGGCTCGATCCGGCCTCGTCGATTTTGGGAAGGAGGCACTTCCGCATGTCAATGATCCGCCTGTGCATCTCGTAGCATGTGTATATGCTCTTGGCCGCGAACCTGAGGTGAGGTTCATCCAGTTGCCGCACCCAGGCCCTCTGCCAGGATACGAGATGTGTTATGTTGGCATCCTGCTTCATCTATTCGTAGTAGGGGTCGATGATGGTCGAGGCGAGTTCAACAAGGGAGTCCTTCTTTGTGCTGCCCCAGACTAGTGGCCACGGATTTTGACAAGGTTGTTGCAGGCCAAGCCCATAACCTTGAGAACTTTTACATCGTCGGTGGTATCCACCGTAGCGAACTTGTAGTGCGTGCTGTTGACAAACCTGGCGAAACGGTCGCAAGGCTTTGTGGCTATGCAGTAGTGGTAGATGAGGACATGACGACGCGCACACAACTAGGCGATAACAACCTTCTGATCTATGTTGGGATGCCCACCGGTGTTCTAGAGGTCGATGCCGACCACCTTGTACTTGTCTTGAGCAAGCAACTGCTCAACGGTGTTGATGTAGTCGTCTACCATGGCCGGGTCGATGGTGTACACTACCGAGAGATCCATCTCCCTCGCGTGGGTCTCCATTTTATGTTCGCCGAACTCCATTGGAGCGCCACTAGACATCCCCTCTCTATGTGTCGTCGTGGATGTGCTTGTTGTGTTGTGGGGCACAATCAAAAGGTTGAAGGGACTAAGGTTATAATGGCCACGAGAATTAAAGGGGAAGCCGGACGGCCTAGAATATTGGCACGCCCGGATGGCAGTTCTAATTTTCAGCACGTAACTCCATCGTGCCTGCATCGTGGCGACGCGTGCGGCACAACCACATGCATATGGCCCCCCCCAATATGATCGTGCGCCTCCCAACCGCTGGCAGAGCACACGCGGAGGGATGCAAGCATAGTGCTCCACGGGTGCCTCAATGTCGAGCAACCATATATATATATATATATATATATATATATATATATATATATATATATATATATATATATATATATATATATATATATATATATATATATATATATATATATATATATATATATATATATATATATATATATAGCAGTTGAACACTCAAGGAAAAGCCGTCCACGAGCTGAGCGCATGGAGGTACGCGAGCAGAGCGCGCCGTGGCGCATAACAGCGAGCAGGGTGCACCGAGGGACGTGATCAGAGTGCGCCGCGGCACCTAACGGCGATCAGAGCGCGCCGAGGAACGCAAGCAGAGGCTGGCACAATGATACGTGGCAAATAAGATGAAATGTGCGGGCGATGGCGGAGACATCAAGCACGATTCAGATTAGAGTTGTGTGTGTGACACATGGCATACTGTTGGTCCATCCGAGCTGTTTGTGATGGAATAAGCTATGTGTGTTGTGGGCAAACGCTTGCTGGTATACAATTGTCAGCGATTGATGAATTCATCACCGACGGATTCCCTAGTGTGGTCCGTGTGTGATGTGGTATGCTCTGCCTGCACAACATTTATGCTCTGTCTACAGAAGAACACCATATATACTTATAACAGGACATGATTGCAAAACCAAATTAAACATCCAATTACGTTACATAACAAATACCATAAATATTGCAAGGTTCAAATTCCAGCATTACAAGGCCCAATTCAAATATTACAACATCCAAACTATTCTGACAAATAAAATTCATCTTCTTCATTATCTTTTTCATGCACTATTTCTACGAAAGGATCAGCCATCGAGAACTCATATAGCGGCTTGATACAGTGACTTCCGAATAATCTATCATATCAAGTTACAAACTGAAATTCAGCTTATGCAAAGCCTTTTTCATTCAGCTATAGACGCCTGCGCTCTTTAGCAATCCATTCACTTCCGTGCAGTAAATATAGGGCAAACCTCACTACCTTGAGCAATATTTCTTTCTCAACAAAGAACCTGGTGAATTTAATTTTTGGTCTGGTGCCTCAGTACTCGTTAAAAGTAATTTCTGTGAGATGAAGATCAAGGCATTCAATGAGATTGTTATATTCCTAAACATTTTCTACTTTCGGGGCTGCTAGTATCTGCAAAGGAAGATGACATATTAGTGCCTAGCTGCAGATTTGAACACTTCAGGCCTCTTTGATTTGTAGGATTTCTAAAATATATGAAAAGAGTGAAATGCCACCTTCAATCTTTCATGATTAACATCTAAAAAACAATATGTATTGAAATCCTCCAAATTTTGAAAGCATTCTACATTTGTCATTATAATCATGGGTAAAAGTAAAAAAAATTTGAGCTGCGTTGTGGTTAACAATTAACAGGAAAGGAGCATCACCTCGATGTATAGCTTCTCCGTGCAAGGAAAGCATCTAAGAAATCTAGCAGCTTCATCCAGATCGAGGCTGGCAGATTGTAGTGCCAAGATCTTTACTGTGCGCAGAGGCCGGGCCAAGCTTGTGGGAATCATTTTCTGGATGATAGGCGAACATATAGATCAACAAAAATATATATAAAATGTGTTGTCCAATAATATATAAGAAAAAGAAGAAGACTGTTGTACTTGAACGGATAATGATTCAGTAACAAGTTCATTGAATTCAGCACACGAATAGCCCAACACTGTCAATTTCGGTGCGTGAATGACCCTGATTCTTGCTGGACCTAATTTATTAAGTACATACAACCCCTCGAGGAAAGGTGCATTCTCAATGACCATCTCATGAAACACCTCAACTGACAGCCTTGGGCGGCGCCAACAATGCACATAAATCGCACGGGCATTCGTCGAGGTGATGTGGAGGCTACTAAACCCATCCATCACTTGAGCGTTGTACAACCGACGAGCAGGCACTCCAAATCCTCTTTCGAGATGTGGACGACCATGAGCTCGAGGTGCTTAAGTTTTGGGAGATGAAGAGCGCGCGCGACATCAATACAGGGGAAAATGCACTACCTGAATGTAGTGTGACGCAGCGTGGGCGCGAGGCGGAGCACGAACGATGGCAACGAGCCCGGACGTCCAGCATGAAAGCTGAGATCCTCGAGCCGATCTAGGGCTGGGGATAGGAACCAGTAGTGAAACCTAGGTTCGACTTCGGCCGTGCGACGGCAACTGAACTTGCCGACGGCAAGGCGTCTGACCGGCCAAGGGTGCGTGGTGAGGACGCAATGCGTCGAGGCGTTGCTTCTCCCCGTAGCAGAACTCGTGGTCAACGATGAGGTCCAGAGGGTGGAGTGCCAGAGGGGGCACCATTGCCGCAAGAGGACAGTGTTCCGCACACCAGATTTGATGGGGAGGTGGGATACGATGGTTACCAACATCTTGTCGAGGAGGCTGCTGATGAAGTCCACCCTCTCTGGAGGCTCCTGCTGTTCTGGCTCGGCCCGCTCTTGCTTGATGGATGACTCATCCTCCATCTCACAGCAGGTGGCGATCCTCGGCGGCGGTGCTTGTAGATGAGAACGGAGGACGTACTGCTCACAGTCGTCCCATCTAATCAAACAGCTGCCCGCGAGAGTAAATGGTTAGTTGAACGCCCACGGTTGGAATAAATACGATCGTTTGCGATTATAATGTGGTGGCTATTTGTTAAAAAAAATCCTAGGAAAATCGATATATAAATAGGAAAAACGAACCCTGAATAATTTCATTTTTTAGCATGACTCCTATAGTTGCATATATATGTTGCCTCTGTGAAATAAATCAAGGGCTGGGGGGAGACAACGTATGTCGTTTCGCACACAGATCAAGTGACCAAGTTCCCTCTCGGAACCATGATGCTTCTTGATAGAAGCTCCGGTTTGCATGAAAGAAAATATGGGTCAAAACCGAGTTGAAAAGAGCAGCGATATCTAACTCCAGCTTACAGAAGGTACACAAGCGTGATGATTAACGCTCATCAGGTTTACCCAAAATCTAGATTGAACAGGACAATAACATCTAACGCAACAAAAGTTTTCGGCAATCACAATTAAATGGATCGATCTGATCCATAAAATCAAGATCCCGGGCCAGAAAATCTACTGGTACACGAAGGCAAGTTGTTGTAAATAGAAGCCAAGCACGTTCAAAAGCCCTTTTGTCTACCGGCACCAGGATTCTTTTTATGCTGTTCAACGTGTCCATCCGTGAGAAACTTTTTGTTAAAAAACTTACTCCTCATGGACAATAGTACTCTCGCATTCAACAGGAAGAGTGTGACAAAGCTAATGTTTGCATGGTTGGATGCATATCCTTCCAGTGTTATTGTCCTCAAACAGATGTCTTGTGAACTAAGAAAATCCTGGTGCTTCTTATGCCACCGAATTGTTATACCTTTTTGTCCATGTCCTTTTGCCTAAATAGACATGAAGACTGAAAACAGTTAATGTCTAAAAAAAGAGTATGTCAAAAGAGCGACAACTGAACGGTTAATTCTAGTAAATTATATCAATGTGCTTGATATCATCACCTCTATATACAAATTCTCCAGACATGGAAAGCATCGCAGCAAGCCAATAATCATGTTCAGATCCAAACACCACATACTGATATGTAAGGTCTTGAAAGAATCCAACACCATTGATAGGGTATCCATGGACAAACTCTTCATTGAGCATAGATCATAATATTAGTACCAAAAGTCTACTCCAAGATGATATAAAACTTAGGTGCACAAATGAAAAATTCAGCTTATGATTACAAAAGTGTTGATGACATAAAACTTACGCACACAAATGAAAAATGCAGCTTATGATTAGAAAAGTCTTGATGATATTGATAATACACAGTACCTGAATAAGTGTGGAGCCAACCACCATCTTGTAACCTTCAAACAGATCATGAATTACACCCAAGGTCTCTAGTTTAGACGCAGAGACCACAGTAATTTGCGAAGGTGCATGACGATCATCAAGGAGCAGCCTTTGGAGTGAAGGGGCATCTTTGATGATGAGATCCTCTCCTTTAAAGCAAATTCCAATGCTTACAAGGTGAGGCGACTTTATTTCGAGACAACGGATATGGATTTCTTTTCCAAAACAAGCAACAATCGCTCCAGGGGGCAGGGCAGCAGGAGCCGATGATGCTATGCAGTGAAGCCTCTGATAGATCGACCACCACAAGCGCGGTTTTTTTAGCAGCGGGAGTCGAAGCATTTGTACCAGATTGTCTGCTAGATGGCATCGGGCCAAGGTGGCGGTGTGGAGAGAGAGGAGGAAAACAATGAGATCGACATCGGTGGTGAGGGAACAGCTACAACACTTGGTGGGAAGCTATTTGCATAGTAATGGTAGAACTCAAGATACTAGAGTTTTTTGAATTGTCGGGATGTCAGCCATGCATCCACGATGTAGGGTATGTGCAGCAGGCAGCATGCCCGGATGCATAGGCGTTGAACGGAGCCCTTGTGGGAGGAGATAATGGCTCTGTGGAGTTCAAAATCATGAATGATAGATAGCCGGCGACAGTCGAAATTAAGAGGCGTGGCGTCACAGAGTGCGCCACCGAGATGCGAGGACCTGTGTGCGGCAGCCATCCCTGGTGGGGAGAAGGAAGATGATCTCCCCAAGGATGGCGTCCGGGAGATCGCTGATGCGGTCCGCCCGATATTCTACGGCTTCCTCGGATCCAGGGGCGTGGCCGCTTCTGCCCGCGGTACCGGGTGCAGGATCTACAGCTAGCGGCGCCGCTGGCCGGAGCCTCATCTGTGAACATACCAATATGAAAAAATGGCAGAAACATATATGTAGGGCATTGAAAATCAATTCCCAAGATCTGGAAGATAAAATAGGCACAAACATATATGTAGGACATTCAAAATCAATTCTCAAGATGTGGCTACGAATTATTAGCACAAACGCTAACCCTAGTCGGATTAGGAAAAAACATTTGTATAGAACAAACAATTAATCACTAACCATAGATACCATTCAAACAATCAATACACCACACAGATCTAACAAATCTTACTCTGACTTCATGGACTGGGGGAACATAACCATAGGATTTCTATTCCCAGAAAAAGAGGAGGGGGGGGGGGAGGAATATAACCGGTTTTCCATCTGAGTCGGAGCCGTTGCCGGAGTAGCTGTGGACCTCCATATCTGGCTAGGGAGAAGCAACGAGAGAGACGAACTCAAGGTCGCGCGGCTGCGCGCCCGAGACCTCGTCGGCGGCGACCCCAACCTCTGTGCCCAGCTTCATGCGTTGCGCGGGTGCTTCACCAGCCCCAGCGTCGCCACTCCCTCCGATGGTGCGCTTCAGGAATATCCTCACAATCTCCATGCGGCGGTGACAACTTTGGATGGGGGCTGTGGCCGCCTATTATGATCAGCGGATGGGGCGCGCCATTAATATGGAGCGGTAGGAGCGAGGTGGGCGGCGGTCAAAGGGATAGCTCGCCTCCGGTGAGCCTGCGTAGTGGACTGCCGGCATGCCTACCGTCATTTCAGACAGCTACTAGCACGCCCCCGGTCACACTTCACAGCGAACACGCGCATGCCTTGGCCTCCATGTCTGCCTGCGCCGGACTGCTAGCATGCATCTCGTCAACTCACGCGTGCTCGTATGGCACACGGGACGCGTCGTGGCACGTATTATATTGGTTTTTCCTTTTTGATGATTAATTCTGCCGTTTTATTGCCTAACCAAAGCATGGTACTTACATTGTTTGTCTAACGCACATGGTTCGAATAAAGAGTCCGTTTGCAATATTGGTTGCTAATTATTGATAATTTCCTGCCTGTAAGAATATTATATCAAAACTTGACTCAGGTTTGAAAAAAATCACAGTCTATTCGTGTCCATATGACACCATGATATGTTTCATGAATTTCTACTTAGATTTGAATTTACTGGATTTCAAAATCAAGATTCTCGATGTTAGAAATTTCTTGCAAGGGGACTAAACATGCACCCAGGGACACGCACACATATGATTTTTGAATCCATTTTTGGTGCACTATCACAGGTCTCATGTAGCTCAAATTTGATTTCTGCACATTAAATCCCTAAGAAATCAATCAATGTAGAAAAACTGACAAATCTTATCCGTTTTTTCATTTTTAACACTAAACTCCATTGGTCGCATGTTCGCTGCATTTTTTTTGACCTGCATCTTTGGGCCACATGCACGTGGTGGTCGCAGGACACTCAATTGCATGTGACTCTCTCTATGGGCCCGCGAGGTCATCGTCCAGCACTATGACCTGCGGTGAGAAAGGTTAATTTGACCAACAAGGATGGTCATTTTTGGGTTTGTGTCACGTACGGTAGGACTATATATAAAGTACGCGTCGAAGAGGGTGGGGGCAACATATGCTACGCGTCATATAGGACAGTCACTCGCGTGCGATGCTTCCATCCGTGGGTCCGCGAGGTTGTGCTCCATCACTTTGACCCAACGAGAGAGGTTAATTTGACCAACAAGGAGGATTTATTTTTAGGTTGTGTTACGGTAGGAGTATATAGTACAAGTCAAAGAGGGGAGGAGGGGGACAACACATACTACACACACACACGTCATGAATGATCTCGCTTTGTGTGGGAACTTTTCGGTTCCCGAGGCAAGTGCCACAAAGAAGTTGTGCATATTGGGTATTAAAAACATCACCGACACCTCTTTAGGCCACGTGCAGACAATGGTTGTCACTCACTCGCCTACGATGCTTACCTCCATGGCCCCGCGAGGTCGCCGTCCATCTAATATGACACAACGAGGAAGGTAAAATTGACAAAGAAGGAGGATTATGTTCAGGTTGTGTTGCGGTAGGAGTATATATTACGTGTCGAAGAGCGGAGCGGCCCAGCATTTACTGCGCGTCTTGAACCTCGCTTCGTATGGGGGACTTATAAAGGTTTCCGAGGCTGGTGCCACATCAAAGATGTGCATATATATATATTAGGCATTCAAACATCAACCCACACATCTTCATACATGTGTTTGGCCCACATGCACGCGATGACGGTTGTCCTCTAGAACTCACTCACCTGGTTATCGGCGAGATGCTTCGTCCATCTGTGTGTGCCCGCTTGGTCAATCACTTTTACCGACATAGATAGAGGTTAGTTTGACTTATAACTAGGAGGGGATTAAATTTTGGTTCGTCTTAGATGGTACAGTACATGTCATTAATTACGTGAGATCACATAGTATACTTTGAGCGCATGTGTACGCACGAATCCCTCCCACCAGATCGAAGTGGGTGGGTGGGTAGGGGGGTTGGCGAGCGCGCAACGCGTCACGAACCTCTCTCTGTGTGGGGACTGTGCGATTTTTGACGCATGCATACGCCACATCAAAATGTTGTGCTTTTGTTTTTCAAACATATGCATGCATCATGCATGTCTATACATATGTCTGTGGCACATGCATTGTCTTTGGACACTCTCCCTCGCTTGGTTATCATCAACCACCTATATATTCGTGGGCCTGCGTGGACGTCCATCACGTCGACCAACAATGAGAGAGGTTAATTACCAGGGTGGATTCTTCTTCTCTTGGTTCGCGTTATCGTATAGTTGTACGTCGACCATGGTGAGATTCCAGACCTAATATAAGTTTGAGCGCATGCATACGAATGAATCCCTATATATACAGTATACGCGTCGTGACCCCTTGCTCCGTGTGGGGACTTTCCGGCTCCAAAAGCGCAGTGCTGCATAAAAGTTGTGGGTATATTCAAACACCACATATATAACACTTCATACATATGTTTGGGCCACATGCACGCTATGGTTGTCTTCAGGCACTCGCTCGCATGGTTATCGATGAGAAGCTAGCCTATTTGTGAGGCCGCGTGTGGACGTCCATGACTTTGACCCAACAACAAGAGAGAGGTTATACGACTAGGGTGGCGATTCTTCTTGGTCAGTGTTACAATACGCCTTGGTGATATGCCCCTCCCACCGTCTCAAAGGGAGTGTGTGTGTGTGTGGGGGGGGGGCACCCTACGTGTACTTCGCACTAGATGAACCTCTGCGTGGGGTCGGGGATGTTCGGTTAATTTGCGATGCACATGTGCCACATCAAATTTGTGATTTTTTTATTTAAATATCACACACACACAGGCGCGCGCACGCACACACACCCACACCCACACACACGCGCGCGCACGCATGCACACACACACACACACACACACACACACACGCCCACACGCACA
>LR738711.1:528259907-528305217 GCA_902687465.1 Secale cereale | reverse complement strand
AGAGAGAGAGAGAGATCGGGCCACCCGCAGGTATGGTTCGTATTTGGTCTCACCCATCTCGCGCCACAAACACACATCTATGGGCCTGCACATGGTCCACATTATTTTACCGGAAGCAGGGGGGTTGACCATGACGTACTCCTTTTGGTTTTGTGTTATGGTAGGGCGAGATATCATACCTAGCTATTCGGGGCATGTGTTCATAGCTAGGATTCCCCTCCCACCAACACGAAGTGTGTGTCAGGAAGGGGGGAGGGGGGGGGGGCTAGCAATAATAACGTGTGCTTTTGTGTGACATGTGAGACATCAAATTTGTGCATTGGGTATTTGAACATCAAACCACCCTTTTCATATTCCATCCATTCCTAAATATATGTCTTTTTAGACATTTGAAATGCACTACAACGTACAGATGTATGTAGACATTATTTAGAATGTAGAAATCCCCTCATTTTGCTCCGTATGCAGTCATTTGTTGGAATCTCTAGAAAGACTTATATTTGAGAATGGAGGGAGTACATATATTTGGTCCACATGCAAGTGTGTTCGTATTCTGACCCTTTCCCATATTCTTTTCACCAAATTTATAGACATCAGATGAGTCGGACGCAGTAACCGTCTGCGACCGCGAACGAAACAGACACGGTTCCCTAGGACTACCCATGAGCCGCACCCCTCCCCCCATCACCCTCATCATCAAAGTAGATTGGGCTCCACGAGGCTTCCCTCACGCTCTCGAAAATATCTACTCCCTCACAATCTCGAAAATATCTACCCGCATGGAGGGTTTTTTTCTATTTGATAGCACACGATCAGTATGTGCGTACGTGTGCGATGTTTGTTACTCCGGCTCATCTTCAATCCATTGATCCAATTTTCAGTAGCCCCGACATTTTTACTTCCGCCTGCATCCCTCGCAATCTCAAAAATATATGTTCGGATGGATTGTTATTATGTTTGATAGCATACGATTTTTTTTGACCATGTGTGATGTTTGTTACTCCTACCCGCTCTGCTTCAATCCCTTGATCCAAAATTTTGGTAGCCCTGCCATTTTACTCTTGTCTAGTAAATTTTTCAGTACTGGCGACATATCCTGAAACACCACCACAACCCCCCAATCATGCGCTCACCCCAAATCCCCCGCTCGCACACACACCACCTCTCCCTGGCTCAAAACCCCAGCTAGGTCACCGCCGCCGCCGCGTCGCCTCCACCGTCAACCTCTGCCGGTCTGCCCGTGCAGGTTACCCATCGATATACATACCCTCACTGCCCTGAGTTTCTTAGATGACATCTGCGAAATACCCCCTTTCCCACAGATCCCAATCCCCACCCCCACTCCAGAGCGTCGCAGCCTAAGCCCGACTATGCTTCTTGGGGAGCTCGAGGAGCGAATGGCCCAAAAGAGCTTTACCTGCGGCCTCTTCACTACGCCGGCGGGGTGGCCGCCAAGGAAGCTGACGACGATGACTGGCCGTGGCCTTTCAATCAGCGGGCTAGAGTATTCTAGTGTGTCGCGGACGCCGGCTACGACATCGAGGTCATCGATAGCGACGGCTTGACGCGTTCTATGTCACATGTTAAGTTGCCCACCACCACCCCCTGGGGCTCGACAGACATCGATCTCATCGATGGCCCTACCACTGATCTCCCGCGGCTTGTTATGAATAATTTACCATTCTTTATCGCCATGGAGCCCCTTTTGTCATTTCTGAAGGACACGTTCTGTGACTCTAGCTTGGGATCTTTAGCTGCCTAGTAAGACCTCATCAACGGCGATCATGAGGAGGAGCCCATTTGTGACGAGTGAGGAAACCCATGATTTGTTTTGACGTGCCTCTTCACCGGGGGAAACCCATGATTTGTTTTCTCGAACCCCTTTTGTAGTGATAACTTGTCCAGTATTTATTGCTACATTTGGTTGTTTGCATCGCCTTGTTTATTTAACGGTTTTTGGTTGTTTGGTTGTTTGTAGTTAACATATGTCCAGTTTCAGTTGCCATCTTCGGTTGTTCGTAGTATGCCTTGTTTATTTCAGTTATTCACAATGTGATGTTCTATATGTGCAAGTATGAAATGTGCAGTTCAATTTCATCAATACCAGTTTTAACAATATCTATATGAATGATATATTCGGTTGTTGTTAAGCATGTTGTAGTTAACACGCCTTTCCATTTGATTTAACAATAACTATTGTACTTAGACCTACACAATACCAGTTTGAATGACTATGTTTGCTTGTTTTTAAATGCTAGGCCTGTTGCAGTTAACACAGGCATGCTTAAGCCTTCGCCATGAAACTATCATTTGCAGATTATGTTGTCCACCATGGATATGTTTCGTTGATGTTTAGCCTGTTGTGCTTAACATGCATTTAGATGTACTTACAGAGTACAATATTGGGAACAACTGAAGTTTACCATCGAGGTTAGTTTCATCCCATGGCTTATATATATACTCACTGTTCAGGATGCCGGTAGCTGGTACCATATGGTCTGTAGGCTGATAAGGTATTAATCATCGAATCAGGCATTTAACTAAATAAATTTGTAACCCATTTATCGGCAGGTTAACTAGGGCCATATCTAACATACCTGAGGCTACAAAGCAAGATGCATTGTAGTGAACGACTAATTATGCAAGCCTAGGCCGCATAGCAACAAGGAAGGGCTGTTTGGTTCTAGGCCTAGGAGTGCCACACTTTGCCATACAATGTTGCCAAACTTGCCAAAGGGTTAGTGATGTGGGACCATAGTGTGTCTTGCCTAGGATGTGGCTTGAACGAAACACATGCCTAAGTTGGTCAAACTTGCCTAACCTTAGGTGTGGCAATCTTTAGCAAACATACTCTCAAACCAAGAGTGTTACCTTAATGATCTGATGATGTCCTAATATACATAGAAGAGCAGCAAGAAGAACAACAACACAACAACACTTAACTACAGTTAATCGGCTGATATTTGTAAAAATGTAATAAACTCCCACCACCACATAAAATAAGATGTTTATTCATCCACGCCATGAGTATATTGGATGTTATAAGATCTTATATAATGGGACGGAGGGAGTGTTGTACTACATCATTGTGCAATTACTATTTAGCTTCTAATATTAACTTGGTGTTTTTAGGTACATGTCACTAGTAACGATCCGTGCTTCGACCCTTTCTGCGTATGGGGCAATGAGATATTGATGAACCAGCATCTAAGTGAGGAAACTGATAAAGATTGTTACTAAAATGGGTCAAAAGATGGAAATTAAACTTTTTGTTTGGAATTTATCCAAGACAACAATGAACTGCAGCATGGTAAGAAAGAACTCTTCCGCCTTCTTTTTACTGCCCATAATGAGTTGTGTTAGATGACAATGTCTGAATCTTTTTCCTTTGTAGTGGTTCTCGAAGCAGTTTACTCAAGATTAACTCTCAAACTACATGATTAGTGGGCATGAAAAGGTTAAATTATTTCTACCAGAACACAAGACTATCTAGATGTCCTCATGAGTCATGAAGACAGTGAAGAATGGGCGGTCGGTCATCACAAGGGGTTGGACTAGAGTCTTGCGGGCCTTCTACATGAGGAGAGCACAATATGGGAATTCCGCCTCACCTTGTTCAGCAACTAGAATCTCTTTTGCATCTTTCTATACCGTGTTTAATAGTACAAGTACACAACCATGGTTCATCATTCTTTATTTGGTGTTTATGTAATTCTTGAACATATGTATCCGTGAATCGATAATGCATTGGTTGTTTAACCAGATGGATATGAATAAAGTTATAGCCAATATTAAGTTTTGATTTTGATACAATTTTAAATAGCAGCGATTTAATTAGGGTCAAAATATGCTCTGGCTGTCGTCACGGCGCACACGGTCTATAAAACACAACCGTTTGTGATATACAACATAACTCGACACGGTTTTCAGAGAGAAAACGTGTGCAAACATGCACACATTTACCGTTTGGGAAGCGTGTGTGATGTCAGACGAATATCACAAACGGTGCGAGCAAACTTGTCGGCGTTCTAAGAACCAGGGTATCCAGACTTGCCTGCCTGCGGCCCATGACGTGACTCATTTTCAGGCCTGGTATGGCCCATCTTCAGCATCGACACTCAAGACCATGGCGAGGGACCAAGCCTCACAGGGCGGACGACACCAAGACCTCCGGAAGGGACAACCTTGACTGGCTGGCTCCAGAGGAGCGGAGAACTCTATGCACCCCCCGCCTCACGAGCTTTGCATGACGACCAAGGCCAGGCGGGCACCAGCGGGCGCACAACAGTTTCCTCTTTGGTGCTAAGGAAGCGGGCTGAGACGCGGAGTCCCAAGGAATCTGCCAAAGGTTTCCATGCTAGTGCAACAAGACCAAGACTGCTAAGATGGCAGGACGGAGGTCATCACCGAGCCCACCATGGCATCAGGATCATAGGCTTTGCAGGTGAAGACCACCTTTAGTCAGGATAAGATGTACTAGTTGTCCCCCTTCAAATTGGCTGTTGTGGGATCCCTTCCCGCCAAACACTTCGGGGAAGAGGACCAATGCCACTATATAAGTAGGATAGCCACCACCCAACAAGGGGATCAGATCCATTCCACCCTAACAAGCTCACCAGCTCATCCGAGCCCAAGAGCACCTCTCCTCCGGAGGTTGTTCACTCATTGTACTAGTTCATCCACAACCCATCTCGAGGCTAATCCACCACACTCCTGGAGTAGGGCCACTCACCGCTAGGTGGCCTGAACCAGGATAAACTGCCTCGTGTCTCTTTTACATTCCAGTTCATCGTGCTAGTTCGTGAGACGACAAGTAGATAGATAGGTGAGGTTGAGATCTTCGCACACACCCTAGAGTTCAAACTGAGAGGGTTTTGCGGAGCCCTGAATCCGACATTTGGTGCGCCAGGTAGGGGTGCATCGAAGCTCCTCTTCATCCGTTCAGTTCATCGTCGTTTCACCGCCCAATGGCTGACGCCTGCCGCGCCCGTGCTGAACGCCGGGCCGCTATCGCCGCTCGCGTGGCCCAGACGGCACCCCCCGTCGCTCTCCTTCACCGGCGGCAAACCCTGCCACCGGCCCCGCTGCCCATGAGCAGCAGGATTCGTCGTTCTCGCTCTCCGCACGGCGCGACGGCCGCACTGCTACCCCGTCACTGACTCCAACGGCTGTTTCGTCCTCCCACGCCCGTCGTGGCCCGGCGAACTCGCAGGCCACACTACTCATGGCGCGTGAGCTCCTGCGCTACCACTCGGCCGACGACCTCTACGAAGAATGGCTGGACCGCATCGCTGAGCTCATCAGCATCGCGGGAGAAGCACCGGCATCGTGCCGTTCGCTGCCTCTTCCACAACCTCAGGCAGGAGACGAGGCCCGCGGCGCACCTCCTCCACCTCTCCGGAGAGACGTCTTCCCCGAGCCAAGGCGCGAGGCCCTCCAGCGTGACCAGCCGCGTAGGGTGGCCGCGCAAGATGAAGAAAGCTGTCAAATGGTGCAGCGGCCGCAAGGCGAGGCGCGCGCTTCACGCTCTGCCTCGCCAGGTTCGCGCGCCTCCGCGCGCGGTGGCACACGAAGATCCAGACCAGGCTCCACATCAGCAGCAAGCACCGGTCAGCATGGCGGGATGCAAGGCATTCACCCCGGAGCTCCGTCGTGTCGTCTAGCCCGACAAGTTCAAGCCAGATCTACCCCCGCGTTACGATGGAACACCTGACCCAGCAGAGTTCCTGCAGCTCTATGAGCTGAGCATCAAAGCGGCCAGTGGTGACGAGAAAGTCATGGCCAACTGGTTTGCCATGGCTCTCAAAGATGGTGCTCGTTCGTGGCTTCTGAACCTCCCGAAGGAATTGATCTCCTCCTGGGGTGAGCTGCGCGAACGCTTCATCTCCAACTTCGAAGGGACCCATGACCGAGCCCCGGCGATAGGCGACCTGCACCGCATCAAGCAGCAGCCATGAGAGACCGTGCACAAGTACATGCGGCGTTTCACCAACGTCCGCATCAAGATCCCCAAGACATCAGATGAAGCCATCATCTCGGCGTTCACCAATGGCGTTCGGGATGTCAGGATGGAGGAACTCGCCATTCAGGAGGACTTGTGCTCGGCTTTGGAGATGTTCAACCTCGCGATCAAGTGCGCAAAGGCAGAAGAGGGTCGTCTCTCACTCGTCGAGCCCCCTGAGGCTGACCCAGAAGACAAGAAGGCCAAGACCAAGGAGGCCAAGCGCAAAGGACCAGCAGTACTCGCGGCTGAGCCTGAGATGAAACGCGGGTGCGATTACCCCGATTCCTCTAAGGGCAGCCGCCTGTTCCGCGCCTTCCACAAAGTGCATAGCCACAACACCAATGACTGCCAAGAACTCAGGGCCATCCGTGATGGACGCTTCGGACGCCGCCCCGAGCGTGGCGAGTGAGGCTTCGGTCGTGGAGGTGGCGTGGAGGAGGGAACTGGGAGAACCATGACTCTCACTAAGGCTAGCGTGTGCGGCCTCGCGAGGATCACTGGCCGGGCCAGCCTCGTGAGGGCCCATGGAGGGACCAGCCTCGCGAGGATCATTGGAGGGACCAGCAGCGTGAAGATCGCCCCGAAGACAACGTAGCCCTTCCTCCGCTACGATCACCACCGAGAAGGAACGACAACCACCACCAAGATGAAGGCGCTGGGGGCTTTCAGGAGCCGCGCACAGTGGCATGCATCCTGGGAGGCGCCTAGGCTCCTGCATCACATCGCGTCTTCAAGCAGTTTGCTCGTGAAGTGAATGCAGTCCTCCCCAAGCTCAAGATAATGCGTCCTCTTAGATGGTCCAAGTGCGCCATCACCTTCAACTCCGTTGACCAGCTCAAGTGCGCGGCCGCGGCCGGCGCCCTATCACTGCTCTGCTCACCTACCATCAGGAACGTGCTCATCACCAAGACCCGCATCGATGGCGGGGCAGGACTCAATGTCCTCTCCGTTGAGACCTTCGACAAGCTCCAGGTGCCGTACGACCTACTCCAGCCGAGCAAGCCTTTCTCCGGAGTGACCAATGGCTCGACAACACCAATAGGACAGATCCGCCTTCCCGTCACGGCGATCGCAAGAACTACCGCACAGAGCTCATCGACTTCGACGTCGCCCACATCCGGCTCCCATACAACGCCATCCTTGGCTACCTAGCTTTGGCCAAGTTCATGGCGGCGACCCACCACGGCTACAACGTCCTCAAGATGCCAGGAAGCGGCGGCATCATCGTGGTTACCTGTGATGAGAAGGATGCGATGTGCGCTCTCGAGCGCGCCTACCAAGCTGGAGAAGTGGAGAACCCCGACACCGAGGGCTGTGCCTACCCTCCTGAAGCCGTACCCAAGAAGAAGAAGCAGCTGCTCGCCCTGGAGCCTCGCGAGGAAGCAACACCCGATGACCGCGCCTCAGGATCCACGCCTGTTACCGGCGCGCCTTCCTCCCTCGCGTAGGAAGGCGCGCCTGGCGCCCCTCTCCGACTGGGCTCGGGGGCTCTCCTCTGGAGGGCCTCAGACCCGACCAGCACCACAAGGGAGGCACTCGTGCACCAACTGGAGGCGTGCTTCAATGCACATTTCCAGAAGGAGGACACAAGGCACGAGGTGCAAAGTGCTCAGGAGTTCATCACCTGAATCATCGAAGACTTGCAGGTACCAAGAGCAATGCGAGGCGAGCGTCTCCCCACACCACCAAGTGTAGCTACCGTCCCAGGCTCGGGTGGTAGGCTACAGTCTGCGTCAACATCCCAGGACTCAACAAATTCGCATATCAGGAGCTCTACTGGTCGTACCAGGTGGGCCGGTGGGAGGGCCCTCCTCACAGTTATGTTCGCATGCCTTTCGGCTTGCCGAACCAAGCTGCCCTGTACCAGCGCCACATGCGGGGCGTCCCGGCGGCTCATGAGGCCAGGCATCAGGAGATCCTGGTGGAAGGGGCACTGGTCCTTTGCGAGCTTCCAGGACCTCAGGAGCCTCACGAGGCCCGGAGCCAAGCGACTCATGAGGAGCGACATCTGCAACAAGCATCTTCAGCTACACCAACACTTCTTCACCAACGATGCCAGGTGACATTTCCTGTTTTGTTCAGTTGGGGGCTCCCCTCGGGCTACATCATCCCCAGGCCGCGTGGGTCCGTCCCTGCAGCATGTCTCGTCTTTTTGTTTGAATTCAGTTGGGGGCGCTGATACGTCTCCAACGTATCTACTTTTCCAAACACTTTTGCCCTTGTTTTGGACTCTAACTTGCATGATTTGAATGGAACTAACCCGGACTGACGCTGTTTTCAGCAAAACTGCCATGGTGTTATTTTTGTGCAGAAATAAAAGTTCTCAAAATGACCTGAAAATCAATGGAGAATATTTTGGAATATATAAAAAATACTGGTGAAATAATCAAGACCAGGGGGCCCACACCCTGTCCACGAGGGTGGGGGGCGCGCCCCGCTGGGCGCCCCTGTCTCGTGGGCCCCCCTGACGCTCCACCGACCTTAGCTCCGACTCCATATATTCACTTTCGGGGAGAAAAAAAATCAGAAAGAAGGATTCATCACGTTTTACGATACGGAGCCGCCGCCAAGCCCTAATCTCTCTCGGGAGGGATGATCTGGAGTCCGTTCGAGGCTCCGGAGAGTGGAGATCGTCGCCGTCGTCATCATCAACCTATGCTCACCGCCGTGCGTGAGTAGGCTTGCTAGACGGTGATGGGTTGGATTTGATTTACCATGTAATCGAGTTAGTTTTGTTAGGATTTGATCCCTAGTATCCACTATGTTCTAAGATTGATGTTGCTATGACTTTGCCATGCTTAATGCTTGTCACTAGGGCCCGAGTGCCATGATTTCAGATCTGAACCTGTTATGTTTTCATGAATATATGTGAGTTATTTATCCTATCTTGCAAGTCAATAGTCACCTACTATGTGTTATGATCCGGCAACCCTGAAGTGACAATAATCGGGACCACTCTCGGTGATGACCTTAGTTTGAGGAGTTCATGTATTCACTAAGTGTTAATGCTTTGGTCCGGTACTCTATTAAAAGGAGGCCTTAATATCCCTTAGTTTCCAATAGGACCCCGATACCACGGGAGGGTAGGACAAAAGATGTCATGCAAGTTCTTTGCCATAAGCACGTATGACTATATTCGGAATACATGCCTACATTACATTGATGAACTGGAGCTAGTTCTGTGTCACCCTATGTTATAACTATTACATGAGGAATTGCATCCGACATAATTATCCATCACTGATCCAATGCCTACGAGCTTTTCACATATTGCTCATTGCTTTGTTACTTTATCGCTGCTACTGTTACAATCACTACAAAACTGCTACTGTTACTTTTGCCACTGTTACCGTTACTTCCATACTACTTTGCTACTAAATACTTTGCTGCAGATATTAAGACTTCCAGGTGTGGTTGAATTGACAACTCAACTTCTAATACTTGAGAGTATTCTTTGGCTCTCCTTGTGTCGAATCAATAAAGTTGGGTTGAATACTCTACCTCGAAAACTGTTGCAATCCCCTATACTTGTGGGTTATCAAGACTATTTTCTGGCTCCATTGCCGGGGAGCACAACTATATTCCTTGAGTCACTTGGGATTTATATCTGTTGATCACTATGAAGAACTTGAAAGACGCAAAAACCAAGATTTATCCCTCAACTACGAGGGGAGGTAAGGAACTGCCATCTAGCTCGGCACTTGATTCACCCTCTGTTATGAGTAAATTTGCAACACCTACTCCTGCTATTGAATCTGATATGTCGTATGTTCTTGATGATGCCACTTCTACTATACATGATACTTATGATGAAACTACTTCTATGCTTGATAATACTGTGCCACTAGGTGAATTTCTTGATGAACAAATTGCTAGGGCTAGAGAGAAAGAAATTATTGAAACTGATAATATTGATGAAAGTGATGATGAAGATTCTCCCCCTAGATATGAATTGCCTGTTGTGCCAGAGGGTTATGTTATGGATGAAGAAACTGCTAGAGATCTTTTAGCTTGCAATGATAGGTATGATCTTAAGAAACTGTTAGCTAAGCTGAAAGAGAAGTCTTTGAATTCTAGAATGAAATATGACCCTGCTTTGGCTACTTCACCTATCTTTATTTCTGATAAGGATTATGATTTCTCTGTCGATCCTGAGTTAATTACTTTGGTTGAATATGATCCTTTCCATGGCTATGAATCTAAAACTGTTGTGGCACATCTTACTAAATTAAATGATATAGCCACCCTATTCACCAATGAGGAAATAATTCGTTACTATTATATCCTTAAGCTATTTCCGTTCTCGAGGGTGATGCTAAAACATGGTTTAATTCTCTTGATCCTGGTTGTGTGCGTAGTCCCCAGGATATGATTTATTATTTTTCTGCTAAATATTTTCTCGCTCATAAGAAACAAGCTGCCTTAAGGGAAATATATAATTTTGTGCAAGTTGAAGAAGAGAGTCTCCCACAAGCTTGGGGGAGGCTTCTCCGATTACTTAATGCTTTGCCTGATCATCACCTTAAGAAAAATGAAATACTCGATATCTTTTATAATGGACTAGCCGATGCTTCCAGAGACCACCTGGATAGTTGTGCTGGTTGTGTTTTCAGGGAAAGAACTGTTGATCAAGCTGAATTGCTATTGAATAATATGCTGAGTAATGAAAAAAATTGGACACTTCCTGGACCAGCTCCTAATCCAACTCCGAAGAAAAGGGGTATTCTATTCTCAGTCTTGAAGATATGCAAGAGGCATAGAAATCTATGAAAGAAAAAGGTATTAAAGCGGAAGATGTTAAGAATTTACCACCTATTGAAGAAATACATGGTCTTGATAACCCGACACAGGTAGTAAAAGGTAAATTCTCTCTATAGATATGATGAAGGTGATATTCCTTATAATAAGTCTGCTAGCCAATGCTTAGATGAGTTTGACAATTTTATTGTTAAACAAGAAAATGTCAATGCTTATGTTGGTAGACAATTGCAATGTAATGCTTATATGACTGAACACTTGAGTGATTATATGTCTAGAGTTAAAGGTGAACCGAAACTCATTAGTAAACATGCTTCTATGGTTACCACTCAAGTAGAACAAGTACTTAAAGCACAAAATGATTTGCTCAATGAATTAAATTGTAAGAAAAATGATAATGCTGTAAGAGTTGTGAGTAGAGGGGGCAAAATGACTCAGGAAGCATTGTATCTTGAAGGCCACCCTAAGAGAATTGAGCAAGATTCTCAGAGAACTAATGTTGATGTACCTAGTCCTTCTAAGAAGAAGAAAAATAAAAATGATAGGACTTTGCATGCTTCTAGCGAACCTGTTGTTGACACACCTGAGAATCCCAATGATATTTCTATTTCTGATGCTGAAACACAATCTGGTAATGAACATGAACCTAGTGATAATGTTAAGGATGATGCTCAACCTAGCAATAACGATGATGTAGAGATTGAACCCGCTGTTGATCTTGATAACCCACAATCAAAGAATTAAGGTTATGAGAAGAGAGACTTCGTTGATAGGAAGCACGGTAAGGAAAGAGAACCATGGGTTCAAAAACCCATGCCTTTTCCTCCTGAACCATCCAAGAAAAAGGACGATGAGGATTTTGAGCGCTTTGCTGAAATGATTAGCCCTATCTTTTTGCGTATGCGTTTGACTGATATGCTTAAAACAAATCCTTATGCTAAGTATATGAAAGCTATTATTACAAATAAAAGGAAGATACCTGAAGTTGAAATTTCCACCATGCTTGCCAATTATACTTTTAAAGGTGGAATACCAAAGAAACTAGGAGATCTAGGAGTACCAACTATACCTTGCTCCATTAAAAGAAACTATGTTAAAACTGCTTTATGTGATCTTGGAGCCGGTGTTAGTGTTATGACTCTCTCTTTATATCATAGATTTGATTTGAACAAGTTGACACCTACTGAAATATACTTGCAAATGGCCGATAAATCAACTGCTATACCTGTCGGTATTTGTGAAGATGTGCCTATTGTGGTTGCAAATGTTACTGTTCTAACGGACTTTGTGATCCTTGATATCCCCGAGGATGATAGTATGTCTATTATCCTTGGTAGACCCTTTTTGAATACTGCAGGGGCTGTTATTGATTGCAACAAAGGCAATGCCACTTTTCATGTCAATGGTAATGAGCATACGGTACACTTTCTGAGGAAACAACCTCAGGTCCACAATATCAATTCTATAGGAAAAATTTCAACGATTATTATTGGAGGTTTTTAATTTCCTCTTCCTAATATCAAGAAGAAATATGATATTCTTATTGTCGGGGACATACATATCCCCATTGAGGTAACCTAGTGTTATTCGAAAATTCTCCGGTTTCATGTTATTCGGAAAGAGTTTGTTAACAAGACTTGATCAACCTTGTTAATGGATTCCTTTTGATGAGCATGAGATGGAAGAAGTTAGAAAGCACAACTCTCTTTACCCTCTTCTTACTTTCCATTATTTAGATTAAATAAAGCAAAAATAGTATTTCTGTCTGTTTTCTGAGTTATCCTCGCAATAAAAAATACCCCGAAAATAAAAGTTCTCCAAATGCCCTGAAAATGGAGTATGATTTTTTCTAGAATATTTAAGAATATTTGGCACTGAGAACACATCAGGGGGCCACACCACCTGGCCATGAGGGTGCAGGGCGCGCTCACCCCCTAGACGCGCCCCCTGCCTCGTGGGCCCCACGTGGCCCCCTCCATTTACTCCAGCACCCACACACTTCATCTTCCTCCAAAAAAATCCTCCCATAGCTCAAACTCGTGTTCTAGCTCATCTTGCTGCCATTTTCGGTCTCCTTGCTCAAAGCTCCATTCACAAAACTGTTTGGGGAGATTGTTCTTCGGTATGTGACTCCTCCAATGGTCCAATTAGTGTTTGTTCTGGTGCTTTATTTATTGCAAATTTTTACTGCTAAGGTGACCCTGTTCTTGAGCTTGCATGTCAAAATTATGTGGTCAAAAGTAGTTCTAATGCATGATATAGTCTCTAGGAACTTGTGGGAGTAGTTGCTATCAATCTTGTTGAGTTTGGTTCACTTTTATTTTGAGTCACTAAAAATTTCAGAAATTTTCAGAGGAAGAAAATGATGAGGAGATTATTGAGAAGCTCTTCGAGCCAAAGCTCAAAGGATAAGCAGAAGGAGGAGAATAAAAAGCCCAAATACAATCTTCCCCGCACTGCAGAAGTTCGACCGTGTGAATGGCCTTGTGATGAGTTCTTGAGAGCCGCCGGGATTTATAAAGACTTTTATTATTTGGATGAGAATGCAGGCCTCACCGACTTCCTCCACGACCAACGCGGACAGTATCTCTTACTCACTAATATTTTCGTGCAAAATTTTCATTTCCATGCTAAGAAATCACCGCCTTCAGTGGAGTTTCATTTATATGATGAGGTTAAGGAGATGTCGTTTTATGAATTTTGCCAAGTCTGTAAGATACCCTTTGCTGGTAGCCTAGAGGAACCACAGCGTAAGGATGTGGAGGGATTTATTGATATGCTCGCTGTAGGGGAAACGAAAAAAATTTCAGGGGCAAGAATTACTAGTATACATTTTCCCGTTCTACGCTACTTTGCGATATTTGCTAGTAGATGCTTAATTGGTCGCGGGAATAGTGGAAACCTTAGTGCCCCTGATATTGTTATTTTGCACCATGCTTTGTTCCGAGATACAACTTTTAGCTTGGGTGCTGTTGTTGTTAAACGATTAAGTCTGAACCATACAAAGGGCCCCATCTTTGGAGGCATCTTTGCTTCCCGCCTTGCTGAACACTTTAGAATACCTATTAGGCATTATGAGAAGGAGGAGAAGTTATTGGCCCCTGCTTTTCTAAATTATAAGAGTATGATAGCACATGATTTTATTGTTAAAGATAAGAAGAAGTTGCTTAAGTATAAATTGATATTTGATGAAAAGTATTGTGAGATTATTACCTTGCCTGCACCTTCTTTGTTTGATTTACTTTCAGGCACATACCTCGTCTTGCCAGATGCCGTTTATGCGTACTGGAGCCTGAGCCGGAGCCATCACTTGACCCTTATCGGTAGTCGGTTTATCAGTGGGATCCGGAGGAGATTGCCAACCAGTGACACCCAGAGGACACTCCTCCATGCACCAGAGAGAGTAGCTCTGATCCGTGGCAATAGACCAACTTAGGCCAAAAGCCTAAGCTTGGGGGAGTACGTATTTATCACCGACATTACATTCATGTTCACACACTCATTCCAGTAGTCGGTTCTCATACTTTTTCATTGTACTATCCATGCTAGTTTATTTTCTTTTTCAAGTATTTTTCTTGTGTGTTAGAAAAACCTTAAGAAAAACAAAAAAAATCAGTTGTAGCTTTTAGCTAGTTTACTTTCCATGCCTGTAGAGTAGTAACTTAAAAGAAAAACCCAAGAAGATTTCTCGTTCTTCTTTTGCTTGTTGGGAGTTTTCCTGTGTAAATAGTTTCATTTCTTTTCTTTTCTTTGGGGGTCAAGAGGAGAAGACCATGGTGAAAATGTTTAGTGGCTCTCATATGCATTACTGTTGATTTAACCAAGAGCCATATTACCTTGTCTTCTCCCTTGTATTAAATGCTTGCAGATTCCAGCTTAGTCCAATGCACGTGCACTATTATTATTTTCCACATCATTCGGTCGTGCGAGTGAAAGGCAATAATGACAATATATGATGAAATGATTGAGATGAGAGAAGCTGGTATGAACTCGACCTATCTTGTTTTTGTAAATATGATCGTTCATCGTTCCTGATTCAACTTATTATGAATGAAACATGCTTGCAATGACAATTAGAGATCATAGTTGCTCCTGCCATGCTTAATTAGCTAAGAGTTTATAATGGTCTTCCTTGTGTGCCAACATGATATTAAGATGGTTGTGATGTGGTATGATGAGGTGGTATCCTCCTTTGAACGATTCAAGTGGTTTGACTTGGTGCATGTTCACACATGTAGTTGAAACAAAATAAACATATCCTCCACAATATTTATGTTCATGGTGATTTATATCCTACTCATGCTTGCACCCATTGTTGATTAATTTTCATGCATGTTCATGACTGTTGTCGCTCTCTAGCTGGTCGCTTCCCAGTCTCTTTCTAGCCTTCACTTGTACTAAGAGGAACACTGCTTGTGCATCCACTTCCATAAAATCCCAAAGTTATTCCATATGAGTCCACCATACCTCCCTATATGCGGTATCTACCTGCCGTTCCAAGTAAATTTCTATGTGCCAAACTCCAAACCTTCAAATGAAATTCTGTTTTGTATGCTCGAACAACTCATGTATCAACCATGGCTGTTTATATCTTCCATGCTAGGTGGGTTATTCTCACGATGAGTGGACTCCGCTCATCATTCATGAGAAAATGGATTGTAACCGGGATGCCTAGTCCCATGCTCAAATAAAAATAATTAAACAAAACTCCCCCAGGGCTGTTGTTGGTATGGACAGTACCCGTTGTTTCGGGCTAGCCGTGGAGTGTGCTTGTTGGTGGTGGGGGAGTATAAACTTTACCATTCTGTTTGGGAACCACCTATAATGTGTGTAGCATGGAAGATATCGAGCTCTCTTGGTTGTTGTGTTGACAATGAAAGTATACTGCTCAAAATTTTATTTATCTCTATTTTAAAAATCGAGCTCTAGCACCTCTACAAATCCCTGCTTCCCTCTGCGAAGGGCCTATCTATTTACTTTTATGTTCCTCTTATTAAAAAGCACCAGCTGGAGTGCACCGCTATCATTTGCATGTATTGCTATTAATTTACATTGAGTATGACTGTGACTGGATCTCTTTTACCATCAATTACAATGTCTAGTCAGTCCTTGATCTTCAGAGGTGCTCTGCATTTATGTTTTGCGATCTCAAAAAGGGCAAGCGAGATACCATCTTGTTATATCATATTATGATAGTTTTGAGAAAGTGTTGTCATCCAAGGTTTATTATTATTGCTCGCTAGTTGATTATGCCATTGATATGAGTAAACATGAGACCTGAAAGTTATTGTGAATATTGTTAGTTCATAATCTTTGCTGAAAACTTGAATGTTGGCTTTACATATTTGCAGCAACAAGAGCAAACAGAGTTTGTCAAAGTTTTTCTTTATCACTTTTAGTTTCTCAACTGAATTGCTTGAGGACAAGCAAATGTTTAAGCTTGGGGGAGTTGATACGTCTCCAACGTATCTACTTTTCCAAACACTTTTGCCCTTGTTTTGACTCTAACTTGCATGAATTGAATGGAACTAACCAAGACTGATGCTGTTTTCAGCAGAACTGCCATGGTGTTATTTTTGTGCAGAAATAAAAGTTCTCGGAATGACCTGAAAATCAACGGAGAATATTTTTGGAATATATAAAAATACTGGCAAAAGAATCAAGACCAGGGGGCCCACACCCTGTCCATGAGGGTGGGGCGCGCGCCCCCCCGGGCGTGCCCCCTGTCTCATGGGCCCCCTGACGCTCCACCGACCTCAGCTCCGACTCCATATATTCACTTTCGGGGAGAAAAAAACAGAAAGAAGGATTCACCGTGTTTTACGATACAGAGCCGCCGCCAAGCCCTAATCTCTCTTGGGAGGGCTGATCTGGAGTCCGTTCGGGGCTTCGGAGAGTGGAGATCGTCGTCGTCGTCATCATCAACCTTCCTCCATCACCAATTCCATGATGCTCACCGGCGTGCGTGAGTAATCCCATCGTAGGCTTGCTGGACGGTGATGGGTTGGATGAGATTTACCATGTAATCGAGTTAGTTTTGTTCGGGTTTGATCCCTAGTATCCACTATGTTCTAAGATTGATGTTGCTATGACTTTGCCGTGCTTAATGCTTGTCACTAGGGCCCGAGTGCCATGATTTCAGATCTGAACCTATTATGTTTTCATGAATATATGTGAGTTCTTGATCTTATCTTGCAAGTCAATAGTCACCTACTATGTGTTATGATCCGGCAACCCCGAAGTGACAATAATCGGGACCACTCTCGGTAACGACCGTAGTTTCAGGAGTTCATGTATTCACTAAGTGTTAATGCTTTGGTCTGGTACTCTATTAAAAGGAGGCCTTAATATCCCTTAGTTTCCAAGAGGACCCCGCTACCACGGGAGGTTAGGACAAAAGATGTCATGCAAGTTCTTTTCCATAAGCACGTATGACTATATTTGGAATACATGTCTACATTACATCGATGAACTGGAGCTAGTTCCGTGTCACCCTATGTTATAACTATTACATGAGGAATCGCATCCGACATAACTATCCATCACTGATCCAATTCCTACGAGCTTTTCACATATTTCTCCTTGCTTTGTTATTTTACCGCTGCTACTGTTACAATCACTACAAAACTGCTACCGTTAGTTCACCACTGTTACTGTTACTTCCATACTACTTTTCTACTAAATACTTTGCTGCAGATATTAAGTCTTCTAGGTGTGGTTAAATTGACAACTCAACTGCTAATACTTGAGAGTATTCTTTGGCTCCCCTTGTGTCGAATGAATTTATTTGGGTTGAATACTCTACCCTCGAAAACTGTTGCGATCCCCTATACTTGTGGGTCATCAGGCTCCCCTCGGGCTGCATCATCCCCAGACTGTGTGGGTCCGTCCCTACGGCATGTATCGTTTTTGCTCGAACTGGGATTGGCTTTGCTTGAGATTGGATTCTTCACCTCACTTTTTGAAAGTCGCTTGTCTAGCATTTCGTTGTTTGAAGTGTCGTGCGCCCTGACCAGCAGGCCAGGGCGCGCAAACCGGTTTCCCTTTTTGTGGCTTGGGACGCCTCCGTGGGAACCGTGCGCCGGGGGCTCCTCCTGGGGTTATTACATGAAGAAGCTTAAGCACGACGCTTGTGCTCGGGTCCGTCCCTGCAACGTTGACAAATCCAAGTGACAGAGCTCTGTCTGGCTGGTTCGTCCTGCTCACGTCACCTCATGAGGTCCTTGGTGCTTGATCTTCCCATGCAATGGCCTCTGGAAGTTCATTCCAGCGTAGGTTACAGCTGTCACGCAGAAGCCCTTGAAGACCAGGCGCAACCCGCCTTGAGGTAGGGCCTTGTGGGTCCCGCGCTGGCCCACGGGTGCCCATATACACCTCCTCCAGCTGGGCTGTACACGGCTGGAGTGCTCCCCCGGTGGGACCTCCACCCATGCAACAGGTGGAAGCCCACTGCTCTGCGCTAGCGGACGACACGGTCGAGGCGCGGCTATGCCCACGCCAAGTGGTAGCCCTATGCTCCGCGCTGGGGATAAACAACTGGGGGCACCTCTGGGTCGCACTAACTCCAGGATGGCCTCTCGGTCGAACGATCAGCCTCTTCCTAAGATGAGCACATGGGGCTGGACACGGGGGCTGCGCCCAGGTTAGTCCGACCTGGCACAAGCCACCTCACCAGGTCCTTGTACCTGGTCCTTGCGTGCCCCTCCCAGGCAAAGGCTGACGGGAAGAAGGTATGGAATTCACAAGGGAAACTCGCACGTCAAGGGGGGACCCCTGAGCATCATGACTCAGGGGCCTCACTGGCCTCGTAGCCCCTCACCCCTTGGTCCTGTCCTGGTGATTCGGATGCCCCAACAGAGGTTGAGGAACGTGCGGGGTCGGGCCCCGCCGACGCAGATCCCACCTTTGTGAGGCTTTGGCTCACAAAAATACTAAGCCTGTTCGTACGTTAAGGGGGACCCCTGGGCATCGTGACCCAGGGGCCCAACTAGCCACGTAGCCCCTCGCCCCTTGGTCTCATCCTGGTGATCCAGATGCCCCAATGGCGGTCGAGGTATGCGTGGGGTTGGGCCCTGCCGACGCAGAACACCAAAGGCAAACCAAAATAGCAATATCCAAAGCAAATTATGGCATAGCATATTGTTCCTTTCTCGAAAAGTTCAAAGCAAAGTTCTTACGCCTCCACGAGGCACACAAAATGGTGCTGGGATAAGACGGGAAGTAGTGGCATCATCACCCTCTCCTTCAGCCTTAGATGCCGCCATCGTCCACCCAGGGAGACCCGTCATGAGCAACGTTGCCGTCATCTTCCTCGCTGGCTCCTTCCACGGCATTGGAAGGCTCGACTAGGCGGAACTGCTGCAGCAAAGCCTCCACCTGCTCCTTCACGACTACAACATTAGCGCATTCAAGCTGGAGCCGCAGGCTCAAGAAAGGCGCCAAAGTCGAAGTTGGGGTCACAAAGATAAAGGTGATGGAGGCGCTGAGGGCCGGGTCGGAGACGAGAACCGGGCGCGGAGAAGAAGCAGAAGGCTTAGTTGCTTCCAGGGCCATCATCACTAGATTTGGGGGAAGGATTCGGTAGATCTGGGAGTGCTCGCGGCAAGGAAGGAAGGGGATCTGGACTAAGACAAAGGGAATGCAGAGAAAGACCAGAAGTGGGTACTGACCCCCTCTAGTCAAGACGGGCGGTTGCTGAGGTAGCGTGGGGAGTGGAGACGCCCACGTCCAATCCAGGCGCCATGCGTCGACCAGGGCCACAGGAGATTGGGGCCCATAGCACTTCTCCCTTGCCCTTTGGCTTCGCCTCGAAGCCAAGTCTGAGCGCGCCTTAGGTCCGGGGGCTACTGTCGGCATTCTGGGAACCAGGGTACCCATAATTGCCTGCCTGCGGCCCACGACGTGGCTCATTTTTAGGCCTGGTATGACCCATCTTCACCATCGACACTCAAGACCCTCGCGAGGGACCAAGCCTCGCGGGGCGGACGACACCAAGGCCTCCGGAAGGGGCAGCCTGGGCTGGCTGGCTCCTGAGGAGCGGAGAACTCTATGCACCCCCCGCCTCGCGAGGTTTGCATGACGCAAGCCATGACGACCAAGGCTAGGCGGGCGCCAGCGGGCGCAATACAACAGTTTCCTCTTTGGTGCTAAGGAAGCGGGCTCAGACGCGGAGTCCCAAAGAATCTACCAAAGGTTTCCATTCTAGTGCAGCAAGACCAAGACCACCAAGACGGTAGGACGAAGGTCATCACCGAGCCCACCATGGCGTCTGGATCAGAGGCTTTGCAGGAAAAGACCACCTTTAGTCAGGATAAGATGTACTAGTTGTCCCCCTTCAAAATTAGCCGTTGCGGGATTCCTTCCCACCAAACATTTCGGGGAAGAGGACCAATGCCACTATATAAGTAGGATAGCCACCACCCAGCAAGGGGATCAGATCCATTCCACCCTGACAAGCTCACCAGCTCATCCGAGCCCAAGAACACCTCTCCTCCGGAGGTTGTTCACTCATTGTACTAGTTCATCCATAGCCCATCTTGAGGCTAATCCACCACACTGCTCGAGTAGGGCCACTCACCTCTAGGTGGCCTAAACAGAGATAAACTGCCTCGTGCCTCTTTTACATTCCAGTTCATCGTGCTAGTTCGTGAGACGACGAGTAGATAGATAGGCGAGGTTGAGATCTTCGCACACACCCCAGAGTTCGAACCTAGAGGGATTTACGGAGCCCTGAATCCGACAAAACTAAATGTTTGTGATAGTTGGCCTGTCGTACTTAGTTTATAATCATCAACTATTTCGGTTATCGTAGGCATCATAAACATTGCACCAGATAATAGCATTTGCGATAGTTATCCTATACGACACTGGTACAACGGTCCGACGTTTCGTAATCCTATCCGACACTCGTACGATGATCATCTAATCTTCTTAATTCGAGATCGCACATGGTTCGGCAGAAGCGAATGTGTGTGATAGTTTCCTTATCACACACGCTTGACAATCATTAACTATTTGTGATGGGGTGCGCATCCTAAACGTTGCACCACAGAATAGTGTGTGCAATGGTAATGCTAACACACACGAGTAGCAATGATGGTTGTTTGGGATATTCCATCTATCACAAACAGTTGCGTGACGAATCGCGTTTGGGATACATTCCGACAACACATACGCTTAGTTATCCAAAACATATGCATTGCTACTCCCTATCCCTGATGGTTTCTGGGTCGTGTGGGAAGGACCCCCCTATCGCCCACACTCACTAGGCGACGGTTTAAAATGCCATCGCAGAAAGGGGTTAAAAACCGTTTGTATAGCACCTCGCTGTACCAGTGTTAGGATTCTCTCAAAGTTGTCGGAGGATGGGTTGCTCTCAAATGCCAAGTGTCAAGTTCTCTCGGAGCAGCCAACCAACAAGTTGTTGTGGGGGGGGGGGAAGCTATTTATAGCCAGGGGGCAACCCAACATGAATTGTCATAAATGCCCTTCTTCGATTTGACCATTGTCAGGATAAGGATCATCTCGACAGCTGGCCCACGGCACATCATTGGTCAGAGTGTGAACTCCCAAATTCGTTGGGGCACTCAATTTCCTCACGGTAGGCAGATCGCACTAGCGAACTCCTAACTCCTCAGCCTGAACAAATTTGTTAGCGACCAGATGAACTTCGTCACTATCGCTACCAAATGCTTTAGTTGTTTTGGAGATTTCCAAAGGCTTCACTCGAAGCGGCTGTGTGTGTATAGGTTTGGGCATCACTTTAGAAATGTGAGATATGATTCACCTAGATCTCCTTTAATAGTATGGTTTTTCCTACGACTCAAATAAGAAGAAAGAAACTACAAAAACAAAAGTCTTCAAGCTTCAAATTCTTCATATCAATTTCTTCAACGGCCTTACCAATTTCATCACCAAATTGTTCACTTGAAGAAATCCATTTTTAGGGGTCGTCTTCCATGTGTTAGACCAAATCTTCAGTGACTCTTTCTCCTGTGTATACTCACGAACACATTAGTTCCTCAACCTATATGTCTTCAATACTCCAAAACCACTAAGGGGGCGCTTGATGCACTTACAGTCTCCCCTTTTTGGTGATTGATGGAAAATTGGTTAGGCTTTCAACGGGAGTAAAATAATTGAAGTGTAAATTCTGAGTATGAAAAATTTGGTTACAAGATATTGAGGAACTCCCCCTAAAGATGTGCATATGAGGAATTTTCTTTGGATTGCAAATGCACATGGCGGGTTGAAATTGTGGAGATCTCCCCCCTATGTCTTGGAATCCAATCATGCATGATCATAAGATATTTGAAGAATATAGATGTATGATGAAAATTGGTGTCTGACGAAAGTGTGCATGTATGAGGAGATATATTTTAGGTCAAAGCATGCGCGTCAAATGTAGCAAAAGTGTTAGGCAACCAACAATTATTAAGTTACAACTCATCAAAGATCAAAACCAACAAAGTTCAAGAGTTCTAACTTAAGAAAAAATATCCCACATATATAGACCCGCTGGAAGACTAACTCAAACTTCTTCCCCTTTGTCATAAAATGACCAAAAGGAGACAAAGCTGAGGACTAACGCCCCTGAAGAATATCATAGTGAAGTCGAGGGACCGCCAGTGTTGTCGGGGTCACGTGATGCAGAAGGACCAGTTGTAGTGTCGTCAACAACTTCATTTTCATCAGTTGTGCCCGATGAAGACTCTGAACTTGGCATAAGAGGATGAACTTGGGTTTTCTTGAACTTCTTCCTTTGTGGTTCAGCCCAGTTAAAATTCATTTGAAAGTCCATAGCTGTAAGTTCTTTAGCTGTTTGAGGTGTGAGAGGATGGCCAAAGTGCCATCAAATAACTCATGGACGTAATATCAGTTCTCGCGGACGACGGTATGCATCACAGTCATGTTGGCTTGAATATCTGCAAACTGATGCTTAACCCATATGTGATTCTCATCAACTTTGTGATGCAAACGTATGGGCAACTCATGGTCCGTCATGACACGTGGTGCTTCAAGTGAGACAAATGGCCGTGAGGATTTTGCAGTAGTGTCCTTTCTAGAAGATTCATCAGCATTGGAGCTAGACATTGGGTGATGAAATCATCCATCAAGGGGACGAATTCCCTCGTCAACAACAGACTTGCCCTTGCTAGGAACTATGGACAAAGTGCTCTGAAGAACTTCAACTTGACGCAGTTAGCTCAGGTGATTTTGACATTCAGCCTTTTAGTGAATTGAAGACCAGGATATGATGAATCTCATGATCCATGGAGTATACGGCTTAAAGTCAAATGGTGATTGTGCCACAGTGACCAAAGTCCCCAAGAAGAAATCATGAATGTTGATGGGGGTACCATGGATGATGTGGAACATCAGGTTCTTCATAACTCCCACAACTTCTTCAGTATTGGAGTTGTGACCTTTAATTGGACTAAGGGTCTTGGCCAAAATGCGATAAACTGTCTAAGGCACATAGAGCAAATCCTTCACAAGGAATGTTGTCCTTGGAGCATTTTATTCAACCATAGGCTTCATAAGCACTTGCATTAGATGATTTGGCAGCTCAGATTCTTCATATATTTTTCTAGCTTCATCTTGGGGTGGATCAACTATTAGATCACGAAGAAGTTCGTCGATTGGTGCTTTGTAGTGAGTGTCTTCACTCATCCAATCTAGAGCCCATGTAGCAGCGTCGTCAACGTTTCTAGAGAAATGCACTGTTGTATAGAATTGAAGAATAAGTTCTTCATTCCAATCACAGACGTTAGAGTAGAAGCAGAGTAATCCAACATCATGAAGAATAGCTAGAACAGGACGAAAGCAGAGAATAGACTCCATATCCACATGAGGAATATATTGATGCTAGAATACTTTGTTCTTGTCAAACAGAAGTGAAGCATAGTAGTTCATCTATGTTCTTGTCCGGAAGCACATGCGCCAAATCTTGGCTAAGTCATATGGGGACTCACCAACGAAGACGTTCTTCTCTTCAAAGAATTTTGCATTGTCAAACTGGGGCCGCCTGAGGCTTTTGCCAATCTTGGGCATGACACGAACATGTTTAAGATTTTGCTTCTTGGGACAAACATCCAACACTGGTCATGGGGACCCACTAGAATCATTTGGATCACTCACGACAAGAGCTCTAGCAACTTCCTCAGCTGTGGCAGTTAGAACTGTGTCAATATTTGCTAAAGGAATTGAGTCTGCACGTGAAAGAGATCTATTAACGACATCAACTACTGGACCATCTTGAGAAATTTCATCATCTGCTGCAGGTAGAATTTCTTCTTGAATTGTTTGAAGCAATGCTTGCCTTTCCTCAGAGCATGTATGAATTTCTTAAGTGTGTGCAGGCAACTAAGGCACTTGAGTGAGGGGAGTGGTGATGGGTGAATTTGGGTGAGCTGCTTTCCAAAATTCATCATGTAGAATAGGTGTTGTAGCATCATCTATGTCCATGTCCTCTTCAATTGCTTCACTACTTCCAGATGAAGTAGCAGCACTACTTCCAGATGAAGTAGCAGCTTGTTCTTCAATCCATGGAGCATGTGAGGGCTTCCGTGATGAAACTTGGTGAAGTGAAGCATCTTCTTCAACTTCGATTTCCTCATTTACCTGCTCTGTGGTAGCAGCAGACTGGTTATCGTCATCATCAGCCCGAGGAATTTCATATTCCACCCCATATGGAATGATATGACGATCATCAGTTTCAGGAGCAAGGGGCGCTGATGAAATCGGTATTGTGTCAATTAGAATGACAATTGAAGATAATGTTGCCATATTCAATTTCTTCACAATTTTAGGAGCAGTGGGAGGAGGTAAAGCTTTCCTCTTTTTAGCTTCCTTCTTAACAACCTTGGTCTTCTTCGCTTCTGTTGCAGAAGGAAGAGTAATTATCTTCAAAGATGTAGTAGCTGGTGGAGCTGCTGCTGAGGAACTTTATGGTTCATTCTCCTCAGGAATGACTGATGTAGTCGCCCTGAAAGTTTCTTCAGGCACAAATTCTTTAGTAGCACTGACAGTCTCACCAGGAGGAGATGGAGGCGCAATATCACTGGCCAGTGCGATAGGTGGAGGAGCTGAAGAACTGGAAGGTGGCAGCATGCCAAACTTGGCTGCCTCATGCCGATTTTGGTTTTCAACAACCTTGTTGGATGTGGTGATGAACCATTCACGTACACTACAGTAGTGATTTGACTATCGTTCAAACTCTTCAGACACTTGTTGAATTTCATATTGAAGAGTGATTAGTTGCTAAGGAGTTATTGAAGGCATGTTGTTCTGCATCTCCTTCTTTTGTATTTGTTGTTTCCTCACCAGATTGGCTTGGTCAATTTTTTGCTTCTCATTCTTGATGAACATAGTCAGCACACGACTCAGACAAAGTGGGAGGTCAAGATCATCAAGTGGTGTATCTGGCTTAGTGTACCAGATATCAATGAAGTCTAGGAGCTTCTTGGGGTCCAACAACATTGGAACTGATGAATTCTTTACAATTGCAGATTGCTCTTGCTTTCTTCTGAGGAACTCGGCGAGCTCATCTTTGTCAGCCAGCCCATGTTCATCAACCTGAGGAACATCGGCCTTGCTTTTAGGACTTGGCCTAGTTCCACGGCCAACAGTAACCTTTTACTTCATCTTGGGCATCAAACAAGATGGTTGCCCACTAGTCGAGGCATTTGATGCAGCAATTGAGGCTGTTGGAAAGCCCTTAGTGCGCTGGCAAGATGCAAGCACGATCGGTGTTGAAGCTTTTGCTGCTGCCACTGAAAAACTTGTAGTAGGAGGAGGCACTGAAGCTTTTGCAGTCTTGGGTGCAAATACCTTTGAAGATGCCGGCTTGGCCATTGAAGGCTTTGGGTCCGGACGGCTTGGGCTTGTGTGCATGCTGGGAGCACTTGCACTGCCACTTCCACCAGCACTAGCTTCAATTGAAGCCTTTGTGGCTCTGTTGAATTCTTCAACGACTTTCTTGGCCCGTTTCGCCAGTTTTGCTTGATACCTTGACCATTCCTGTAATGCCCAGTATGAGATTATACCTCCTACGTGTCGAGGCACGACTTAAAGGCATAAGCTCATACTAGAATGATCTCAAGTATGGTATCTTTGCATGACTCATGTAAAAGAGGGATGAAATTGCAAAAGAGTAGTTGGCTTACACTCGCCACGTCACACAATACATTACATAAACAATCATCATCCAAATAACATCAGAGTCCGACTACGGACGAAGATCCAAATGAAAGATACCATAAATAAATAACACAAGGTCCCGATCATAACATCCTAGTAAGAGCCCTACTGATCCTCTGGATAAGACACGTAGTATCGCCCACGTTCTTCGTCAAACTCCCAGTACGACTCTGAACCACCAGCTGTGTAGTTCACCATGGTACCTGCATCTGGTGTTGTGTAGAATCTGTGAGCCATGGTGGACTCAGCAATCCCGTTCCCGGGTAGCAATGCTATCTAAGCCTTGGGTGTGGAACAAGGATGAAGAACAAGGTTGCAGCTGCACTAGCACTAGCTTACGTGTTGAGAGCGAGAAGAGAAGTGCCAACGATCGTCAAAGTGATCACGAAGTGATCCTATCTAAGCACGTCAAACATAACCCCACCATGTTCACTTCCTGAACCCCTTCGGAAAGCAACCATCACGGTTACTCACACTGGTTATGTATTATGATCATAGTGTCAAGTTTTCTACAACCGGATATTAACAAATTCCCATCTGCCACATAACCGCGGGCACGGCTTTCAAAAGATCAAAACCCTACAGGGGTGTCCCAACTTAGCCCATCACAAGCTCACGATCTGCGGAGTCGCAACTCCAAGGTGGGAAGACCCGAGTGTTCTCGGAATCCCGTGCTCGAGATATTCCGACTAAGGTAAAACTAATCCAGCAAGTCCTCTCGGAGTGCCGACACCCTGATAGTAGCCGCGCGTATCTCGTCTCAGGCCACGACCGGATGGGACATCCTACGGGTTTTTACCAGCCCTTGAGTTTCCTCGAGGTGGCCCCGCAACCTGCCCAATTTGGACCAACACTCATGTGGAGCACTTGCCCGGGTTGTTAATTAAGATAAGGGTTTATAACTCCCTATGCAAGTTTTAGTTGTTAGGCAAATGTAAAACCAAGGTTGGGCCGTGCTAGAAAATCTTTAGCGCTAAGCGGGTTATCGAGGTGGGCCCATAAACCCCAACCGTGTTAGGGACGCAAAATCAAGGAACATAACACCGGTTTAAATGGTTCCTAGGGAGGCATGAGTGGAACAAAACACCAAGCAAAGGCTTAGCCTTCCACCCATTACCAAGTATCTAGATGATTTAGTTTTAACAGATTATATAGTGTGATACCCCAACAGTAACTTCAACATGAAGCAAGAATCTTCGAATCTTCTCCTGCAACTAACAATGCTATGAGGGGCTGAGCAAAGCTTACGTAGCCAATCAAAGGTTTGCTAGGTTGGGTGGTTAGAGATATTCATGGCTACAATAGGAGGCTGACAAACAAACATGGGCATCGAGGCAATAAGCTAAAGAGCGAGAAATCTAGCATAGGCAAAGATAGTAATAATATCTGGGTCAGGTCATCTTGCCTGTTGAATCCTTAGAGGGAATGTAATCTGGCTCCTCACACTCAACCTCGGTAGAAACCTCGTTCTCAGTATCTTCACCAGGCTCTAACCAAACATAACAATGCAACAACGGAACAAAATCAATCAACATGCAATGCTCAATCACATGATGCATGAACATGAAGCATGTGAACATGAAAAGACATGATGCATGGCCTAGGTCACAAGAATGCAATAACATCACCAACAAACAAGATCAACCACACATGTGAAACAAGTGAAGTAACAACTTAGCAAGTTTATGTAGATTATGAAACAAGCAACCAACATATTTTAAAGAGGTTGGTTAACATGGCAAGGGTGCAACTAACATAATAGTAACATGCTAGCATATTTAAATGGGCCGGAAATATAAAACAACGATATCCAGAAAATCCCATATTCATTTATTTGCATTTGGGACAGATTTGAAAAAATTCTGTGATGGAGTTGTCAAACATGCTAAACAGCAGCACCAAAATATTCTACACATTTTTCTACTCCAAATGCATATAAAGTTTGTTAAATTTGGAGTTGTAGAGAATTAGTTATGAATTTTGCAAGTTTGAGCATATTTAAATAAAATTTAAATTCAAACAGCATTTAAATGTTTTTAAACATGGCAGCAAGTGACATTTTCATAATCTACACAAAATTCTAAGCGCTTTTCATATTGGGCTCATATTCATATGAAGCATAAATATGCAGATATTAATTAAAACAGATAAACAGAAAAGAAAAAGAAAAACAGAAAAAGAAAATAAAACAAATAGGCGCCAGGTCTAAATTGACCCAGGCCCATCTAGCCACTGACGCTGACAAGGGGGGCCAGGCAAGTTGAGCTATCGAGCGGGTGCGCGCGGGGGCTGGCGCTGGAGCTGTGAGGCTGGCAGGTGGGGCCCTGCTGTCAGCCTCACACAAAAACGAAAAAGGGAAAAAATAACCACAACGCCCGCGAGGGATCGAACCCGCGCCCTTCTGACGAAACTGACGGATACACACCACTATGCCACTGCATCGATCTCGACAGATAACATGCGGCAAGTCTGAAGAATAAGCAACAGAAGCAGAACCGGGGAAAACACTGGCCCTCGTCGGAGCTGCTCCGGCGACCATTAGGCACGTCAGAGAGATGCGAGAGGGAGCAAGAGGAGTCCCGCATCCAAACAAACTACTAGCAGCGCCTAAGGGGCACTTCATCACCGGCGGCGAGCATCTACAGCACGGCGGCAATGGAACGACGGCGAGGCGATGCAAGGCACTAGGCGGCACGACGACTGCACGGATAGGTTCTACGCATCTAGGCGAAGGTAACGGGCACCACAGCGAGGGCTAGAGAGGTTGGAGCACTCGCCGGCGACGAGGTCCGACGGCAAGGCATGATCGGGTGCTCGTGGAACTACGGCCTAGAGCATGCGCAAGAAAGGGGAAATGGCTTGGGGAGAGAGAGGAGCTCACCACGAGCACGGCGGTGTGCTCGGCTGGCCCTGGCGTGGACGGAGTCGACGACGGCGTGTCTCGAACACCTCCGGCCACCGTAGAGGAAGAAGAGCTCGACAGAGAGGCGCTCGGGTCCGCGTGGTTGACGTAGTGGAAGAAGAGGACGTCATGGAAGAAGCTGGACAACTTTTGCGAGGCCGAGGATGACGCGGAGCTCGCCAGCGACGAGAGGTTGCTCTCAGATGCGCTCGGGCGGTGATGGTGGTGGCGGATCTGGGGGATCCCAGCTCTCTAGACGGTGAGAGGGGAAAGGGGAGACCTAGAGAGGAGTGGTGGACACGATCTGGGTTTGAAAGCGGGGCTCGGTGCACGACCTCGACGTCCGTGAGCTGACGGCGCGACGGTGTGCGCGGCGTGCTGTGCTTTTCTGACGGAGGAAGACAGAGGCGAGGGAGATGTGTCACTGGTGGGGCCTCGCACTCGGAGTGGCTACGGCGCGACTGCTGCGCCTGTGGCTGGGCCTGCGAAGGAGATGGGCTGCGTGCGCTGCGGGTGGAGAAAGAAGATGGGCCTCGGTGAGAGAGAGAGGGAGGAGGAGGCCCAGGTTGATGATGCAGGCTGCTGCTGTCTCTTCTTTTCTTTATTTCTTCAGGCGGAAAAAGAAAAGAATGCACAGAAATAAAGAAGAAGAACTAGGGGAAAATAAAAATACCCCTATGCTCAGTGAATTATGCTCTATTTAAATAAAATGACTTGGACATTTTTAGAGGCAGAAAAATAAAAGGAGTTTGAATATAGGCCAAACTCTTGATATTTCAAAACCCAACCAAATCATATTCAAATGAGATGATATTTGGTGGAGAGGTTGCTCACATGGTGCAAGATTTAAATGAGAAGGAAGAACCACTATGGCACTCGCTAGGTGGCTTGCAAAATAGATCAAAGAAGAGGTCAGAAGAAAGAAGGAGAAGAATAAGAAGAAAAGAAGAAGAAGAAGAAGAGGGAGAGGGGTAGGGTTTTAGCTAAGATAGCTTGAACCCACACACAACAACACATCAAAGGGTCTCACAATGCACAAAAGAAATTAAACTATGGTGCCATGATGATATGATGATGAGCAATGCAAGGATGCAAAATAATAAAAGGTATGCAATGCAAATAAAATAAAAGACAAGGACCCCCAAGGATAATGACAAGGATCAAAGAGGAAGCTTTACTGCCATTATAGGAAAGTGTTACATTTGGGGCATTACAAACTCTCCTACACTACAAAAAGATCTTGTCCCGAGATCTAGGACTGGAAGAAGGAAGGATACTCGGAACGAAGGGGATCTTCACGTTCCCACGTAGCTTCTCGGTCGGTATGGTGTGACCACTTAACTTTCAAGAACTTGATTGACTTGTTGTGGGTTTTGCGCTCAGTTTCCTCAAGAATAGCAACAGGGTGCTCACGATAAGATAAGTCTTGTTGAAGATCAATATCCTTGAACGGAATGGTGCATTCAGGTGTCTTGAAGCACTTGCGGAGTTGGGACACGTGAAACACATCATGAACATTTGCAAAGTTGGAGGGGAGCTCATGTTGATAGGCTATATCGCCTCTTTTGCCAAGAAACTTGAAAGGGCCCACATATCTAGGAGCAAGCTTTCCTTTGATACCGAATCTTTGGGTTCCTTTCATAGGAGAAACACGGAGATATACATGATCCCCAATGTCGAAAGCCAAATCACGATGCTTGCCGTCATAGTAACTCTTTTGACGCGATTGAGCGGCTTTGAGATTCTCACGTATGACTTTGCACATATCTTCAGCTTCTGAGATCAAGTCATTGCCAAGAAGTTGACGTTCACCAGTCTCGGACCAGTTGAGAGGGGTACGACACTTTCTGCCATAGAGGATTTCAAAAGGAGCTTTGCCAGCACTTGCTTGGAAACTGTTGTTGTAAGAGAACTCGGAAAACGGGAGACAATCTTCCCACTTAATGCCAAAAGAGATGACACAAGCTCTGAGCTGTCTTCGAGGATCTGGTTCACTCTTTCGACTTGACCACTAGTCTGAGGGTGAAACGCAATGCTGAAACGAATCTTAGTGCCCATGGCTGACTGAAAGGAGTCCCAGAACTTGGATGTGAACAAACTTCCACGGTCTAAGGAGATGACTTGAGGAATGCCATGCAACGACACAATTCTGGAAGTGTACAACTCTGCCAACTGAGCTGCATTGATGGATTCTTTGATGGGAAGGAAGTGAGCTACTTTAGTTAGCTTGTCAATGACTACAAAGATAGCATCATTCCCCTTCCTGGACTTAGGAAACCCAGTGATGAAATCCATTTCAATGTGGTCGAATTTCCACTCGGGAATATGAAGAGGTTGGAGGAGACCGGCTGGACGTTGATGCTCTGCCTTCACTCTTATGCAGACATCACATTCATTCACAAATTGGGCAATCTCCCTTTTCATGCGAGTCCACCAGTAAGATTGCTTGAGGTCTTGTTACATGTTGGAACTTCCAGGATGAATCGAGAGGAGGGAGTCATGTGCTTTGTTCATTATGAGCTTCCTGAGATCACCCTTGGGAACCACAATTCTGTCCTCAAAGAACAAGGTGTCTTTCTCATCAACACGATAGCACTTGTATTTGGGAGTACCCTTAGCAATACCATGTTTCACTTTCTGCACCATAGCATCACTTAGTTGGGCCTCACGGATCTGATCTTCCAAGGTAGGAGCAACTTGAAGATTTGCAAGAAAGCCTTGCGAAACAACTTGGAGGTTGAGCTTCCTGAATGATTCACAAAGCTCAGGCTGAAACGGCTTGAGAAGGAGACTATTGCAATATGCCTTTCTACTCAAGGCATCTGCAATGACATTGGCCTTGCCAGGTGTGTATTCGATGCTAGGATCATACTCTTGGATCATCTCAACCCAACGAGTCTGGCGAAGGTTCAGGTTAGGCTATGTGAAGATGTACTTCAAGCTCTTGTGATCGGTGAAGATGTCAACTTTTTTGCCCAACAGAAGGTGTCTCCACGTGATCAAGGCATGTACCACTGCCGCTAGCTCAAGATCATGTGTGGGGTAGTTCTTCTCATTTGGTTTCAATTGACGAGAAGTGTATGCCACAATCTTCTTGTCTTGCATGAGAACACCACCAAGTCCTTGTAAAGAAGCATCACAAAAGACTTCATAGGGCTTGGACTCATCCGAAGGAGTAAGAACCGGAGCAGAAATGAGCTTCTCTTTGAGTGTTTTGAATGCCACATCACAATCCGGAGTCCAGTTGTACTTGACATTCTTCTGCAACAAGTTTGAGAGAGGCTTGGCAATCTTGGAGAAGTTCTCAACGAACCTTCTACAATAGCTAGCAAGACCAAGGAAGCTTCAGAGTTTCTTGACGTTCTGCGGGGGTTCCCAGTTCACAATAGCTTCAACTTTCTCGGCATTGATAGAAATACCCTCAACAGAGATGATATGGCCAAGATATAAGACCTTATCCAGCCAAAATTCACATTTGGAGAACTTCACATAGAACTTGTGTTCACGGAGTCTGTCCAGAACCAAACGGAGGTGCTTGGCATGGTCTTCTTCATTCTTGGAGAATACCAAGATGTCATCCAGATAGACGAGAATAAATTCATTGGTGTAGGGGTTGAATATGAAGTGCATCAGCCTCGAGAAAGTGGGTGGAGCATTTGCGAGGCCAAAAGACATGACCGTGTATTCATAAGAGCCAAAACTCGTTCTGAATGCGGTCTTGGGAATATCTTTTTCACGGATACGGATCTGGTGATAACCCATCCGGAGATCGAGCTTTGCGAACACATTTGCTCCTTTGAGCTGCTCGAACAATTCATTGATATTGGGGAGCGGATACTTGTTCTTTATTGTCTTCTTGTTCAATGGCCGGTAATTAATGCAAAGGCGCACCGTGCCATCCTTCTTCTTGACAAATAGAACACCACAGCCCCAAGGAGAAGTGCTAGGCCTGATTAGACCCATACGCTCTTGCTCATCGAGTTGTTTCTTCAACTCCTTCGACTCATCAGGGGAGAGCTTGTACGGATGCCGGCATGCTGGCTCGGTACCGGGCTCGAGTTCAATGATGAATTCAACTTGACGATGTAGAGGCATGCCTGGAAGCTCTTCAGGAAAAACATCTTCATATTCATTGACCACCGGAATTTGAGAGATGTCATTAATCTCGCCCTTGTCATTGAGAGAGAATAGCCTGATTGTGTTATCTCGAGAGGCGAAGATAATCACGTCTTCGTCAGGATGAGGAAGCTTGACTTCTTTATTTGCACAATCAATGTTTGCATCATGCTTGGAAAGCCAATCCATCCCAAGAATAATATCAATGTCGGAGTTACCAAGAATAACGGAGAAACCAGGAAATTGTAATCGCCCATGTGAATAGATATATCCGGAGCATACAAGCTAGAAGTCATTAACTTCCCCGGAGAAGTAACTTGCAACCTTTGAGGTAATGCCACTGTGCCCACATTGTGCTTGAATGCAAATGGATATGACATGAAAGAACATGATGCACCCGAATCAAACAAAACTTCAGCAGGTTTAAGATTGACTGGAAGGTTACCAAGTATCACATCTGAAGAATTCTCCGCTTGGGCTGCATTCATCAGATTCACTCTTGCTTGCTTTGGATTGTGCTTGACAATAGCAGTGCTGACAGGTGGAGGAGGTGGAAGGCGCCTTGGGTTGGGACACTTGTTAGCATAGTGACCCTTCTGAGTGCACTTGTTGCAAACCACTTCTGAGAAAGGACGGTGACTAGGACCGCTTGACTTCGAAGCTTGAAAGTGATTCTTGGACTGATTGCTTGGGTTGGGTGGGTGGGAGAAACCACACCCACCAGAGTGCTTGTTGTTGTTGTTGTTGGGAGGGCGGAGCACTGGAGGAGGTGGAAGCCAAAACTTCTACTACTTTGCGACCACTTGGGAAGAAGAGGAGGAGTTAACAACATCTCTGATCCTCTTTTTGTAAGCTTCAACCTTGAGCTGGGCTGCCTCTTGCTTAAGTGCCATGTTATAGAATTGATCAAGTTCATCCGGCTCAAACAAGGTGAGAGCTAGTTGGAGTTCATCCTTCAGACCACCACGGAACTGATAAATCTTGCTCTTGGAATCTGGGATGTCTTGCCTGGCATAGCGAGCGAGATTCTGGAACTAGACATTGTATTGATAAATGGACATGGTGCCTTGCTTCAGGTTGCGGAATTGCTCACGCATGCCTTCGGTGACACTAGTTGGAATGTGGTGAGAGCGGAAATCCTTGCAGAAGTCAGTCCACGAGATTTCACGTCCACCTCTGGAATATTTATACTGTTGCCACCAATCAGCGGCTTGGTCCTCGAGTTGGAAGGCGGCAAACTTGACATAATCCTCAGGTCTCACGTTACTGCACTCGAAATGCTTCTTGATGTTTGTTATCCAGTCTTCAGCATCTAGCGGATCCACACAGTAACTAAACTTCTTCGTTTGGTTTGCCAGGAATTGGTTGAGGGTTGCAAAGTGTGGTTGATTGAATTAATTGCCTTGGCCTTGGCCTTGGTTCCTATGACCACCTTGATTTGCTTGAATGTTCTACATCATTTGCATAAGCATCTGGGTGTTCTAGTTTGTCGCTTGCATAATTGCTCTCCAGGCCTCAGACGGAGGAGGAGGTGAAGGAGGACGATCAGGAACTTCTTCACCCTCTGGGTTAGCATTGGGAACCTTCTTAGGAGCCATCCTGAAGGAGATGACAACTATTAGCCATTGATTGAAAGAAATAAGCTGAATCAACGGCTAGAACTGCAACATAAGTCTTCACAAGAACATCCGAACAAAATGAACGAATGTAATCCATAGTTCAATGGTACAACAATCTTCTCGAGAAGCCACTCGGGAGAACGAAAGGTAAATGAAAAACAATAAGGAGCAGATAGAACAAATACAAGATAGAGGCTTCGTCCCACATGTTCGTGCTGAAAGCTCATGGAACGTGTTACAAAAGGGTTTTGCAATCCCCGGATCAGCATAGCCAAGGACCCTTTAAGATGCAACTCCCGATCGGAACAAACGCCCATAAAACCACTTCACTCAATGTAGAACCCCGAAATCCATATCATGCATTCGTTGGAAGAATGCCTACGAGCTACTAGATGAACCCACCTATTAATTTCCGAAAGTTTCCAGTTATGCAATCAGGTGTTGGGGATACACGGGAAGCACCGCGCACTCAACTCTAATCCTACATCCAGCTGTATCCATCCTTCAACACATAACCAGTTATTTCCAGAAACCGTTTACCTCGGACCTTCAAAACGCATCTGCTATACAAGCTATGTCAATACTCCCGAACTACCTCCCCAGTACTGGGTGATGTCGGGGTTATCTTGCCACCAACCGCATAGAAGAGTTTTCGATGTCGGGCGTCTTAAGTATTCCAGAACTGCTGCGATAGATTTGTGATGACAACACCTCGGAGCTCAACTCCCCGGGACACTGCCACAACCCCTAATGATAGGAGGCATCGAGAACAATGTTCTTGTCACAAAGACATCGGAACAATCCAAAAATACTCGCGTGATCCTAAAAAAATTTATAGTGAATTTTTGAGGGTAGAAGAGATAAAGTAATTGTCTGGAGTCCTCACCAGAGTGAAAAGGGATGAGGAGCAAAAGAAATCCTACTCTCTGATATATATATATATATATATATATATATATATATATATATATATATATATATATATATATATATATATATATATATATATATATATATATATATATATATATATATATATATATATATATATATATATATATAGGACTTAAAACATTTTCAAGTGTGTGCCTAGACTCAACCGTCAATGATTCGATCAATCAGTGGGGGCTCCTAGGTCGGAGAAGGCTCTGATTACCAACTTGTAATGCCCAGTATGAGATTATACCTCCTACGTGTCGAGGCACGACTTAAAGGCATAAGCTCACACTAGAATGATCTCAAGTATGGTATCTTTGCACGACTCATGTAAAAGAGGGATGAAATTGCAAAAGAGTAGTTGGCTTACACTCGCCACGTCACACAATACATTACATAAACAATCATCATCCAAATAACATCAGAGTCCGACTACGGACGAAGATCCAAATGAAAGATACCATAAATAAATAACACAAGGTCCCGATCATAACATCCTAGTAAAAGCCCTACTGATCCTCTGGATAAGACATGTAGTATCGCCCACGTTCTTCGTCGAACTCCCAGTACAACTCTGAACCACCAGCTGTGTAGTTCACCATGGTACCTGCATCTGGTGCTGTGTAGAATCTGTGAGCCATGGAGGACTCAGCAATCCCGTTCCCGGGTAGCAATGCTATCTAAGCCTTGGGTGTGGAACAAGGTTGAAGCTGCACTAGCACTAGCTTACGTGTTGAGAGCGAGAAGAGAAGTGCCAACGATCGTCAAAGTGATCACGAAGTGATCCTATCTAAGCACGTCAAACATAACCTCACCGTGTTCACTTCCCGAACCCCTTCGGAAAGCGACCGTCACGGTTACTCACGCTGGTAGTGTATTATGATCATAGTGTCAAGTTTTCTACAACCGAATATTAACAAATTCCCATCTGCCACATAACCACGGGCACGGCTTTCAAAAGATCAAAACCCTACAGGGGTGTCCCAACTTAGCCCATCACAAGCTCACGATCTGCGGAGTCGCAACTCCAAGGTGGGAAGACCCGAGTGTTCTCGGAATCCCGTGCTTGAGATATTCCGACTAAGGTAAAACTAATCCAGCAAGTCCTCTCGGAGTGCCGACACCCTGATAGTAGCCGCGCGTATCTCGTCTCAGGCCACGACCGGATGGGACATCCTACGGGTTTTTACCAGCCCTTGAGTTTCCTCGAGGTGGCCCCGCAACCTGCCCAATTTGGACCAACACTCATGTGGAGCACTTGCCCGGGTTGTTAATTAAGATAAGGGTTTATAACTCCCTATGCAAGTTTTAGTTGTTAGGCAAATGTAAAACCAAGGTTGGGCCTTGCTAGAAAATCTTTAGCGCTAAGCGGGTTATCGAGGTGGGCCCATAAACCCCAACCGTGTTAGGGACGCAAAATCAAGGAACATAACACCGGTTTAAATGGTTCCTAGGGAGGCATGAGTGGAACAAAACACCAAGCAAAGGCTTAGCCTTCCACCCATTACCAAGTATCTAGATGATTTAGTTTTAACAGATTATATAGTGTGATACCCCAACAGTAACTTCAACATGAAGCAAGAATCTTCGAATCTTCTCCTGCAACTAACAATGCTATGAGGGGCTGAGCAAAGCTTACGTAGCCAATCAAAGGTTTGCTAGGTTGGGTGGTTAGAGATATTCATGGCTACAATAGGAGGCTGACAAACAAACATGGGCATCGAGGCAATAAGCTAAAGAGCGAGAAATCTAGCATAGGCAAAGATAGTAATAATATCTGGGTCAGGTCATCTTGCCTGTTGAATCCTTAGAGGGAATGTAATCTGGCTCCTCACACTCAACCTCGGTAGTAACCTTGTTCTCAGTATCTTCACCAGGCTCTAACCAAACATAACAATGCAACAACGGAACAAAATCAATCAACATGCAATGCTCAATCACATGATGCATGAACATGAAGCATGTGAACATGAAAAGACATGATGCATGGCCTAGGTCACAAGAATGCAATAACATCACCAACAAACAAGATCAACCACACATGTGAAACAAGTGAAGTAACAACTTAGCAAGTTTATGTAGATTATCAAACAAGCAACCAACATATTTTAAAGAGGTTGGTTAACATGGCAAGGGTGCAACTAACATAACAGTAACATGCTGGCATATTTAAATGGGCTGGAAATATAAAACAACAATATTCCAGAAAATCCCATATTCATTTATTTGCATTTGGGACAGATTTGAAAAACTTCTGTGATGGAGTTGTCAAACATGCTAAACAACATGCCCAAAATATTCTACACATTTTCTACCCCAAATGCATATAAAGTTTGTTAAATTTGGAGTTGTAGAGAATTAGTTACGAATTTTGCAAGTTTGAGCATATTTAAATCAAATTTAAATTCAAACAGCATTTAAATGTTTTTAAACATGGCAGCAAGTGACATTTTCATAATCTACACAAAATTCTAAGAACTTTTCATATTGGGCTCATATTCATATGAAGCATAAATATGCAGATATTAATTAAAACAGAAAAATAGAAAAGAAAAAGAAAAATAGAAAAAGAAAATAAAACAAATAGGCGCCATGTCTAAATTGACCCAGGCCCATCTAGCCACTGACGCTGACAAGGGGGGCTAGGCGAGCTGAGCTGGCGAGCGGGTGCGCGCGGGGGCTGGCGCTGGAGCTGTGAGGCTGGCAGGTGGGGTCCTGCTGTCAGCCTCACTCAAAAACGAAAAAGGGGCGAAATAACCACAGCGCTCGTGAGGGATCGAACCCGCGCCCTTCTGATGAAACTGACGGAGACACACCACTACGCCACTGCATCGATCTCGACAGATAACATGCAGCAAGTCTGAAGAATAAGCAATAGAAGAAGAACAGGGGAAAACAATGGCCCTCGTCGGAGCTGCTCGTCGGAGCCGCTCCGGCGACCATTAGGCACGACGGAGAGGTGCGAGAGGGAGCAGGAGGAGTCCCGCATCCAAAAAAACTACTAGCAGCGCCTAAGGGGCACTGCATCATCGACGGTGAGCATCTACAGCACGGCGGCGACGAAACGGGGCGAGGCGATGCAAGGCACTAGGCAGCACGACGACTGCACGGATAGGTTCTACGCATCTAGGCGAAGCTAACGGGCACCATAGCATGGGCTAGAGATGTCGGAGCACTCGCCGGCGACGAGGTCCGACGGCGGCACGATCGGGCGCTCGTGAAACTACGGCCTAGAGCATGCGCAAGAAAGGGGAAAGGGCTTGGGGAGAGAGAGGAGCTCACCACGAGCACGGCGGTGTGCTCGGCTGGCCCTGGCGTGGACGGAGTCGACGACGGCGTGTCTCGAACACGTCTGGCCACCGTAGAGGAATAAGAGGAATAAGAGCTTGACGGAGAGGCACTCGGGTCTGGGTGGTTGATGTAGTGGAAGAAGAGGACGACGTGGAAGAAGCTGGACAACTTTGGCGAGGCCAAGGACGACGCGGAGCTCGCCGGCGATGAGAGGTTCCTCTCAGATGCGCTCGGGCAGTGATGGTGGCGGCGGATCTGGGGGATCCCAGCTCTCCAGAAGGCGAGAGGGGAAATGGGAGACCTAGAGAGGAGTGGTGGACACGATATGGGTTTAAAAGCGGGGCTTGGTGCACGGCCTCGACGTCCATGAGCTGACGGCGCGACGGTGAGCGCGGCGTGCTCTGCTCTTCTGACGGAGGAAGACAGAGGCGAGGGAGATGTGTCGCTGACTGGTGGGGCCTCGCACTCGGAGTGGCTACGGCGCGACTGCTGCGCCTATGGCTAGGTCTGCGAAGGAGATGGGCTGCGCTGTGCTACGGGTGGAGAAAGAAGATGGGCCTAGATGAGAGAGAGAGGGAGGAGGAGGCCCAGGTTGGTGCTGCAGGCTGCTGCTGTCTCTTATTTTCTATATTTCTTCAGGCGGAAAAAGAAAAGAATGCACAGAAATAAAGAAGAAGAACTAGGGGAAAAGAAAAATACCCCTATGCTCAGTGAATTATGCTCTTTTTAAATAAAATGACTTGGACATTTTTAGAGACAGAAAAATAAAAGGAGTTTGAATATAGGCCAAACTCTTGATATTTTAAAACCCAACCAAATCATATTCAAATGAGATGATATTTGGTGGAGAGGTTGCTCACATGGTGCAAGATTTAAAGGAGAAGGAAGAACCACTATGGCACTTGCTAGGCGGCTTGCAAAATAGATCAAAGAAGAGGCCAGAAGAAAGAAGGAGAAGAATAAGAAGAAAAGAAGAAGAAGAAGAAGAAGAAGAGGGAGAGGCGTAGGGTTTTAGCTAAGATAGCTTGAACCCACACACAACAACACATCACAAGGTCTCACAATGCACAAAAGAAATTAAACTATGATGCCATGATGATATGATGATGAGCAATGCAAGGATGCAAAATAATAAAAGGTATGCAATGCAAATAAAATAAAAGACAAGGACCCCAAGGATAATGACAAGGATCAAAGAGGAAGCTTTATTGCCATTATAGGAAAGTGTTACATTTGGGGCATTGCAATTCCTTTGGGAATTCTTCACCTCTTCTGATACTAGAGGGATCAACAACTTGACCTTCAGCAAGCGGCCTTTTGCATGGAGGCTTCACAACAAATTCCTTCATCTACTTGGGAGTCACATATCTACAAGCCCTCCATTCATATGCCCATCCGCGTTTGATCTTTTGCATGCGCGTTTTGCGCTGCTCCTTTGTTTCTTTGCCATAAACATTTTCATCAGGCATGCAGTACGCTGAGTAAATGTCCTCAGGGATCTCAAAAGCAGTGTGTTCCTCTTTCCTCTTGCCTCCTTTCTGCGGCCTCTTTCATTCAGCCATTTTCTTCTACTGAGGTTTTTGAACACGTGAGGACTCTGAAGATGTTTGATGGTTTTCCTCAAGAAATGCTACAAGTGAATTAATCTGATGAGAACCAAGTGATTTGTCGGCAGACATTGTACCTATGAACAGATTATAGTTGCGAGGAAATAGGGAAGAGTCTCATGCGTTCTCAGAGATTTTGAAAATAAACCAGTTGAGGAATTTCACCCTTATCGTCTTGTGGCAGTTCACTAAGTGTTCTTGACTTAGGTTCCAGAGTTGTACATATTGAAGCAATTGCACAATTGAGGACTCTAATAGTTAAGCATAACTTAGATGAAATACAGAAGACTGGCCAAAAGGAAGTGTTGAAGAATTGAAAGAGTGGTAAAAACAACAATTGAAGATTTTTGAGGAGATTAAAGATTAAATGGGTGGTAAAATTAGCATTTAATTACCCCGTGAGGAACTCGATGAACTGGACAATGGGACGAAGGAAATCGTTAGTTTAGATCTTCCATGCCCTAACTCGGCAATGAAATACGTCTACGACGGCGACAGAGGTGAAGAAATTCGCATTCGGCATGAGTACGATGACGAAGAAGTCGAGTGATACGTCTCCAACATATCTATACTTTTTGATTGTTCCATGCTGTTATATTATCTGTTTTGGATGTTTAATGGGCTTTATTATACACTTTTATATTATTTTTGGGACTAACCTACTAACCCAAGGCCCAATGCAAATTGCAGTTTTTTTGTCTATTTCAGTGTTTCACAGAAAAGGAATATCAAACGGAGTCCAAACGGAATGAAACCTTCGGGAGAGTCAATTTTGGAACAATATCAACATAGAAGACTTGGGGTACATGCCAGGAAGCGAACGAGGCGGCCACGAGGGTAGGCGACGCGCCCAGGGGGGGTAGGCGCACCCCCCACCCTCGTGGGCTCCTCGTGGCTCCCCTGACGTGCCTCTTCCTCCTATATATACCTACGTACCCTGAAACCATCGTGGAGCACCACAAAACCCTAATTCCACCACCGCAACCTTCTGTACCCATGAGATCCCATCTTGGGGCCTATTCCGGAGCTCCACCGGAGGGGGCATCGATCATGGAGGGCTTCTACATCAACACCATAGCCTCTCCGATGAGTTGTGAGTAGTTTACCACAGACCTTTGGGTCCATAGTTATTAGCTAGATGGCTTCTTCTCTCTCTTTGGATCTCAATACAAAGTTATCCTCGATCTCCTTGGAGATCTATTTGATGTAATTCTTTTGTCGTGTGTTTGTCGAGATCCGATGAATTGTGGGTTTATGATAAAGATTATCTGTGAACAATATTGGATTCTTTTCTGAAATCTTTTATGCATGAATCATTGCAAGTCTCTTCGAATTATCGGTTTGGTTTGGCCTACTAGATATGTAGTTCTTGCAATGGGAGAAGTGCTTGGCTTTGGGTTCAATCTTGCGGTGTCCTTTCCCAGTGACAGCAGGGGTAGCAAGGCACGTATTGTATTGTTGCCATCGAGGATAAAAAGATGGGGTTTATATCATATTGCTTGAGTTTATCCCTCTACATCATGTCATCTTGCCTAAGGCGTTGCTCTGTTCTTATGAACTTAATACTCTAGATGCATGCTGGATAGCGGTCGATGTGTGGAGTAATAGTAGTAGATGCAGAATCGTTTCGGTCTACTTGTCACGGACGTGATGCCTATATACAATGCTCATGCCTAGATATTCTCATAACTATGCGCTTTTCTATCAATTGCTCGACAGTAATTCGTTCACCCACCGTAGAAATCTGCTATCATAAGAGAAGCCACTGGTGAAACCTATGCCCCCCGGGTCTATCTTCATCATATTAATCTTCCATCAACTATTTATCTTTACTTTACTTTTGTTTTGCAATCTTTACTTTCAATCTACATATCAAAAAATACCAAAAATATTATCTTATCATCTCTATTAGATCTCACTTTTGCTAGTGGCCGTGAAGGGATGGACAACCCCTTTATCGCGTTGGTTGCAAGGTTCTTATTTGTTTGTGCAGGTACGAGGGACCCGCGCGTGGTCTCCTACTGGATTGATACCTTGGTTCTCAAAAACTGAGGGAAATACTTACGCTTCTGTGCTGCATCACCCTTTCCTCTTCGAGGGAAAACAAGGCAAGCTCGAGAAGTAGCAAGAAGAATTTCTGGTGCCGTTGCCGGGGAGATCTACGCAAAAGTCATATACCAAGTACCCATCACAAACACTTATCCCTCGCATTACATTATTTTCCATTTTCCTCTCGTTTTCCTCTCCCCCACTTCACCTTTGCTGTTTTATTCTCCCTTTTTCCGTTCACCTCTTTTCGCTAGCTTCTTGTTTGCTTGTGTGTTGGATTGCTTGCTGGTCACTATGGCTCAGAACAATACCAAATTGTGTGACTTTTCCAATACCAACAATAATGATTTTATTAGCACGCCGATTGCTCCCATTATAGATGCTGAATCTTGTGAGACCAATGCTGCTCTGTTGAATCTTGTCATGAAATATCAATTTTCCGGCCTTCCTAGTGAAGATGCCGCTACCCATGTAAACAACTTTGTTGATTTGTGCGATATGCAAAAGAAGAGAGATACGGATAATGATATTGTTAAATTGAAGCTATTTTCATTTTCGCTTAGAGATCGTGCTAAAACTTGGTTCTCTTCTTTGCCTAGAAATAGTATTGATTCATGGAATAAGTGCAAAGATGCCTTTATCTCTTAGTATTTTCCTCTCGCTAAGATTATCTCTCTTAGAAATGATATTATGAATTTTAAGCAACTAGATCATGAGCATGTTGCACAAGGTTGGGAGATAATGAAATTAATGATATGTAATTGCCCTACTCATGGTTTGAACTTATGGATGATTATGCAAAACTTTTATGCTGGCTTGAATTTTGCTTCTAGAAATCTTTTAGATTCGGCCGTGGGGGGCACTTTCATGGAAATCACTTTAGGAGAAGCTACTAAACTCTTAGATAATATTATGGTTAATTACTCTCAATGGTAGACCGAAAGATCTACTAGTAAAAAAGTACATGCTATTGAAGAGATTAGTGTTTTGAGTGGAAAGATGGATGAACTTATGAAATTATTTGCTACTAAGAGTGCTTCTTCTGATCCTAATGATATGCCTTTGTCCATGTTGATTGAGAATAATAATGAATCTTTGGATGTGAATTTTGTTGGTAGGAATAATTTTGGTAACAATGCATATAGAGGAAACTTTAATTCTAGGCCTTTCTAGTAATTCCTCTAATAATTATGGTAATCACTACAACAACTCTTATGGAAATTTCAATAAGATGCCCTCTGAATTTGAGACTAGTGTTAAAGAATTTATGAATTCGCAAAAGAATTTCAATGCTTTGCTTGAAGAAAAATTGCTTAAGATTGATGAGTTGGCTAGGAACGTGGATATAATTTCTCTTGATGTTGATTCCTTGAAACTTAGATCTATCCCACCTAAGCATGATATCAATGAGTCTCTCAAAGCCATCAGAATTTTCACTGATGAGCGCAAAGAAAGAACCTTAGGATGCGTGCTAAAAAAGATTGCTTTGTGAAAGCGTGTTCTTCTAGTTTGCATGAAAATAAAGATGAAGATCTGTAAGTAATTGACGTGTCTCCTATTAAATCCTTGTTTTCTAGTATGAATCTTGATAAAGATGGGACTGTAGATGAGTCTACTTTAGTTAAAAGGCGTCCTAATGATTCAGAGTTTTTAGATCTTGATGCTAAAACTATTAAAAGTGGGATTGAAGAGGTCAAAACTTTACATAGCAATGAACCCACTATTTTGGATTTCAAGGGATTTAATTATGATAATTGATTTTTAGTAGATTGTATTTCCTTGTTGCAATCCGTGCTAATTCTCCGCATGCTTATAGTCAAAATAAAGCTTTTACCAAACACATAGTTGATGCCTTAATGCAATCTTACGAAGAAAAACTTGAATTAGAAGTTTCTATCCCGAGAAAACTTTATGATCAGGGGGAACCTTCTATTAAAATTAATATTAAAGATCATGAATGCTATGCTTTGTGTGATTTGGGTGCAAGTGTTTCCACAATTCCAAAAACTTTGTGTGATATGTTAGGTTTCCATGAACTTGATGTTTGCTCTTTAAATTTGCATCTAGCGGATTCCACCATTAAGAAACCTATGGGAAGGATTAATGATGTTCTTATTGTAGCAAATTGGAATTATGTGCCCATAGATTTCATCGTTCTTGATATAGATTGCAATCCTACATGCCCTATTATTCTTGGTTGACCTTTCCTTGGAACGATTGGTGCAATTATTGATATGAAGGAAGGAAATATTAGATTCCAATTTTGTTAAGGAAAGGCATGGAACACTTTCCTAGAAAGAAAATCAAATTACCTTATGAATCTATTATGAGAGCCACTTATGGATTTCCTACCAAAGATGGCAATACCTAGATCTATTCTTGTATCATGCCTAGCTAGGGGCGTTAAACGATAGCGCTTGTTGGGAGGCAACCCAATTTTATTTTCTATGCTTTTGCTTCTGTCTAGTAATAAATAATACATCTAGCTTCTGTTTAGATGTGGTTTTGTGTTTTAATTAGTGTTTGTGCCAAGTAGAACCTTTGGGAAGACTTGGGTGCAGTTTATGCGATCTTGCTGTAAAAAATAGAAACTTTAGCGCTCATGAGATGAGCTACCATTTTTTATTGGAGAGTGCTTTTAAGTTGATTCTTTTCGCAGATGATTAATAGACAAATTCCTCAAGTCCACCAATTTATTTTATAATTTTTAGAGTAACAGAAATATTCGAAAGTTACAGATTGTTATATAATGTTCTGTTTTTGACAGATTCTGTTTTTTCGTGTGTTGTTTGCTTATTTGGATGAATCTATGAGTAGTATCGGGGGG
>LR738711.1:528246870-528259791 GCA_902687465.1 Secale cereale | reverse complement strand
AGAGAAGTTGGAATACAGTAGGTTTAACACCAATATAAATAAAGAATGAGTTCATTACAATACCTTTGAGTGGTGGTTTGTTTTCTTATACTAATGGAGCTCACGAGATTTTCTGTTAATTTTTGTGTTGTGAAGTTTTGAAGTTTTGGGTAAGGATTTGATGGACTATGGAGCAAAGAGTGGAAAGAGACTAAGCTTGGGGATGCCCAAGGCACCCCAAGGTAAAATTCAAGGACAACCAAAAGCCTAAGCTTGGGGATGCCCTGGGAAGGCATCCCCTCTTTCGTCTTCGTCTATCGGTAACTTTACTTGAGACTATATTTTTATTCACCACAGGATATGTGTTTTGCTTGGAGCGTCATGTATGATTTGAGTCTTTGCTTTTTAGTTTACCACAATCATCCTTGCTGGACACACCTTTCGAGAGAGATACAAATGAATCGGAATTTATTAGAATACTCTATGTGCTTCACTGATATCTTTTGAGCTAGATAGTTTTGCTCTAGTGCTTCACTTATATCTTTTTAGAGCACGGTGGTGGTTTTATTTTATAGAAATTAATGATCTCTCATGCTTCACCTATATTATTTTGAGAGTATTTTAGAACAACATGGTAATGTGCTTTGGTTATAAATTTAGTCCTAATATGATAGGCATCCAAGATGGGTATAATAAAAACTTCATAAAAGTGCATTGAATATTATGAGAAGTTTGATACTTGATGATTGGGTGATATTAAAGTCTTGCTAGTGAAGTAATTGTGAATTTGAGAAACACTTGTGTTAAAGTTTGTGATTCCCGTAGCATGCACGTATGGTGAACCGTTATTTATTGTTAACTCCTACCAACCCTTCCCCTAGGAGCATGCGTTGAAATACTTTGTTTTGATAACTCGCAGATTTTTGCAATAAGTATATGAGTTCTTTATGACTAATGTTTAGTCCATGGATTATACACACTCTCACCCTTCCACCATGCTATCCTATCTTGTATCGCACAACTTTTGCCGGTACCATACACCCACCATATACCTTCCTCAAAACAGCCACCATACCTACCTATTATGGCATTTCCATAGCCATTCCGAGATATATTGCCATGCAACTTTCCACCATTCCGTTTATTATGACACGCTTCATTATTGTCATATTGCCATGCATGATCATGTAGTTGACAACGTATTTGTGGCTAAGCCACCGTTCATACTTTTTCATACATTTCACTCTTGATTCATTGCACATCCCGGTACACCACCGGAGGCATTCACATAGAGTCATATTTTGTTCTAGCTTCGAGTTGTAAGTAAATAAAAGTGTGATGATCATCATTATTAGAGCATTGTCCCAGTGAGGAAAGGATGATGGAGACTATGATTCCCCCACAAGTCGGGATGAGACTCCGGACTAAAGAAAAGAAAGAAGAAAAAAAGAGTCCATAAAAAAAGACCAAAAAAAAGAGAAAAGGCCCAAAGAGAAAAAGAAAAAGAAATGAGAGAAAAAGAGAGAAGGGACAATGCTACTATCCTTTGTCCACACTTGTGCTTCAAAGTAGCACCATGATCTTCATGATAGAGAGTCTCTTGTTTTGTCACTTCCATATACTAGTGGGATTTTTCATTATAGAACTTGGCTTGTATATTCCAATGATGGGCTTCCTCAAAATGCCCTAGGTCTTCGTGAGCATGCGAGTTGGATGCACACCCACTTAGTTTCTTTTGTTGAGATTTCATACACTTATAGCTCTAGTGCATCCGTTGCATGACAATCCCTACTCACTCACATTGATATCTATTGACGGGCATCTCCATAGCCCATTGATACACCTAGTTGATGTAAGACTATCTTCCTCTTTTGTCTTCTCCACAACCACCACTCCATTCCACCTATAGTGCTATATCCATGGCTCACGCTCATGTATTGCATGAAAGTTGAAAGGTTTAAAAAAATTGAAGTGTGAAACAATTGCTTAGCTGAAACCGGGGTTGTGCATGATTTAAATATTTTGTGTGATGAAGATAGAGCATAGCCAGACTATATGATTTTGTAGGGATAACTTACTTTGGCCATATTATTTTGAGAAGACATGATTGCTTTGTTAGTATGCTTTAAGTATTATTATTCTTATGTCAATATTAAACTTTTGTCTTGAATCTTTCGGATCTGAACATTCATGCCACAATAAACAAAATTAAATTGAGAATTATGTTGGGTAGCATTCCACATCAAAAATTCTGTTTTTATCATTTACCTACTCGAGGACGAACATGAATTAAGCTTGGGAATGCATGATACGTCTCCAACGTATCTATAATTTTTGATTGTTCCATGCTATTATATTATCTGTTTTGGATGTTTAATGGGCTTTATTATACACTTTTATATTATTTTTGGGACTAACCTACTAACCCAAGGCCCAGTGCAAATTGCTGATTTTTTGCCTATTTCAGTGTTTCGCAGAAAAGGAGTATTAAACGGAGTCCAAATGGAATGAAACCTTCGGGAGAGCTTTTGGAACAATATCAACACAGAAGACTTGGAGTACACGAGAGGAAGCGAACGAGGCGGCCACGAGGGCAGGGGGCGCACCCAGGGGGGTAGGCGCGCCCCCACCCTCGTGGGCCCCTCGTGGCTCCCCTGACGTGCCTCTTCCTCCTATATATACCTACGTACCCTGAAACCATCGGGGAGCACCACGAAACTCTAATTCCACTGCCGCAACCTTCTGTACCCGTGAGATCCCATCTTGGGGCCTATTCCGGAGCTCCACCAGAGGGGGCATCGATCACGGAGGGCTTCTACATCAACACCATAGCCTCTATGATGAGTTGTGAGTAGTTTACCATAGACTTTCGGGTCCATAGTTATTAGCTAGCTGGCTTCTTCTCTCTTGTTGGATCTCAATACAAAGTTCTCCTCGATCTTCTTGGATATCTATTCGATGTAATTCTTTTGCGTTGTGTTTGTCGAGATCCGATGAATTGTGGGTTTATGATCAAGATTATCTATGAACAATATTGGATTCTTTTCTGAAATCTTTTATGCATGATTTAAATATCCTTGAAAGTCTCTTTGAATTATCGGTATGGTTTGGCCTACTAGATCTGTAGTTCTTGCAATGGGAGAAGTGCTTGGCTTTGGGTTCAATCTTGCGGTGTCCTTTCCCAATGACAGCAGGGGTAGCAAGGCACATATTGTATTGTTGCCATCGAGGATAAAAAGATGAGGTTTGTATCATATTGCTTGAGTTTATCCCTCTACATCATGTCATCTTGCCTAAGGCGTTACTCTGTTCTTATGAACTTAATACTCTAGATGCATGCTGGATAGCGATCGATGTGTGGAGTAATAGTAGTAGATGCAGAATCATTTCGGTCTACTTGTCACGGACATGATGCCTATATACAATGATCATGCCTAGATATTCTCATAACTATGCACTTTTCTATCAATTGCTCGACACTAATTCATTCACCCACCATAGAAATCTGCTATCATGAGAGAAGCCACTAGTGAAACCTATGCCCCCGGGTCTATCTTCATAATATTAATCTTCCATCAACTATTTATCTTTAATTTACTTTTGTTTTTCAATCTTTACTTTCAATCTACATATCAAAAAATACCAAAAATATTATCTTATCATCTCTATTAGATCTCACTTTTGTAAGTGGCCGTGAAGGGATTGACAACCCCTTTATCGCGTTGGTTGCAAGGTTCTTATTTGTTTGTGCAGGTATGAGGGACTCACACGTGGTCTCCTACTGGATTGATACCTTGGTTCTCGAAAACTGAGGGAAATACTTAAGGTAATGTACTGCATCACCCTTTCCTCTTCGAGGGAAAACAATGCAAGCTCGAGAAGTAGCATCGAGGCAGTAAAGCTCTTCTTCTCCGGCGGCGATGAAATTCAGCGGTGGCGCTAGGGTTTGAGCACTCAGTGTGATGTGAGCAGAGGAGCAAAGTGAATATTACTTGACGGGGTCAAGGCTATTTATAGCCGTAATAAAAATTGAGGGGTCCAAAGATTTTGGACGGATAATCCCCCTGACTATTCGAATCTCAGTGACACGCGTCATACATGCATCTTCACACACTTATCCATGCGTGTGGAGCGTGGGATGAAGTTACTTCGGCAACTACCAAAAAACGTTTTGAGATTTTAAAATGTGTTCGCAATTTCTCTAACTGTCAAGGACACAATGAAGACTTTGAACAGTGTCAAGTAGAACACATATGAAGAATTTTTGAAAAAGTGAATTGAGCTTAGATAGAGGGGAGCAGGTCTGCACACATCCAGATAGATGAAGAAAGCAAACTAAAAAAAAATATCTCAAGCAATTGCTAATTATTTAGTTTGAGGACATAAAAAGCTCAAATATTTCTATATATAGTCAGCTCAAGCAGTGAAGAATAACGTTAAATGAAAAATTTGAAAAGTTTGACAAAATTGTAGATGATGAAAAAGTAAAATTTGAATAATGTCAAAAGATGTGGTGGTATTACCCATCGTATAAGAACGGTGATGACTACAGACACCGCGTACAATTATCATAGGGTTGTGGGAATCAAGTTCTTCATTTATTTCTTCACTCTTAGAGGGTTAGTCTTCATTGGTTGAAGAAAAATGTTACTTCATGTGTTGTGCACAAAAATGCATAAGCGTTAGGATGTGTGTCCACTTCAATGGACATTCGAAAATTCTAAGATGTTTAGGTCACACCGCAACTTGCAGAATATCTTCTCATCCAATGGCTTAGTGGTATTCAATGTTCACGTGGTCGATGACGATGTCTTCCTTTAGCACATGATCACGAAGAAAGTGGTGACGAATCTGAATATGCTCCGTCTTGGAGTGTTGCACTGGGTTGTGGGCAATCTTGATAGCACTCACATTATCGCAGAGGAGAGAGACTTTCTTCACATTGATGCCATAGTGCTTGAGGGTTTGCTTCATCCAAAGCAATTGTGAGCAGCATGCACCAGCGACAATGTATTCAACAATAGGCGTGGAAAGTGCAACACTGTTCTGCTTCTTTGAGGACCAACATAAAAGAGATCATCTGAGGAAATGGCATGTGCCTGAAGTAGACTTGCAATCCACATGATCTCCAACATAATCATAATAAGAAAATCCAGATAGATCAAAAGACGAGCCCTTGGGATACCATAATTCAAGAATTGGCATGTGAGCTAAATGTCGAAGAATTCATTTCACAGTCTGGTGGTGTGATTCCTTCGGTGTCGCTTGAAATCGGGCACACATGCAAACGCTAGGCATAATATTTGGCCTAGATGCACATAGGTAAAGGAGTGAACCAATGATGGAGCGATATACCTTCTGATTGAAATCTTTATCATTTTTGTCAGTGCAGAGTTGACCATTAGTAGGCATTAGTATTTTGAGGCCTTTGCAATCTTGCATGCCGAATTTATTCAGGCAATCTTTGAGGTATTTCTCTTGAGAAATGAAGATGCCATTTGGTTGTTGACAAATTTGAAGACCAAGGAATTTTTTTAGTTCTCCCATCATGGACATATGATATTCTTCACGCATCATATATCCGAATTCATCACTGAACCGCTTGTTAGTGCAACCAAAAATAATATCATCAACATATATTTGGCATATGAACAATTCACCATTATAAGATTTTGTGAACAATGTAGGATCAAGTGAACGGCTTTGAATCCCCTTTCCTTTAGGAATTCCTTCAGAGTATCATACCAAGCCCGTGAGGCTTGCTTGAGGCCATAGAGTGCCTTCTTGAGTCTAAAGACTCTGTGAGGATGATTTGGATCCTCAAAACCTGGTGGTTGCGCAACATATACTTATTCCTCAAGCTTACTATTGAGGAATGCACTTTTCACATCCATTTGACATAAGAGAATATTGTGATGGTTAGCATGTGTAAGCAATATACGTATATCTTCAAGCCGAGCAAGAGGTGCAAATGTTTCACCGAAATCAATACCCTCAACCTGTGTGTAGCCTTGTGCTACAAGACGGGCCTTATTTCTTACCACTTGGCCATTTTCGTCTTGTTTGTTGTGGTAGATACATGTAGTGCCAATGATGTTGTGCTTGCATGGATCAGGGCGATGGAGAAGCTCTCATAGATTGTTGAGTTCGAATTGATGCAATTCTTCTTGCATGTCTTGAATCCATTCAGGCTCCAGAAATGCTTCATCAATTTCGATGAGCTCTGTGTTAGAGACAAATGCAAAATGTCCACAAAAGTTAGCTAAACGTGAAGCTCTTGAGCAAGTGAGGGGACTAGGTGCATTCATGTTGTCGAGGATTTTCTCAATCTTCACTTCATTCACCACTCGTGGATGAGCTGGATGAGCACCTTGTTGTGGTTGAGCATTTTCCTCAGAATCATTTTCTTAACAGTTTCTTCACGACGTGGAATGATCACTTCTTCTTCAACTATTTCTTCACTAGGGACTATTTCATGAGTGCCCATAAGCTTGATAGCTTCCTTAGGTGGCATTTCATCTAGCACATGAGGTAGGTGCTCTCTTTGCGAGACGTTTGTTTCATCGAACCGCACATCTACAACTTCAACAACCTTGTTGTTGTAGGTGTTGAAGACTATGTAGGCGTGCGAGTACTTTCCGTGACCAAGCATAAAACCCCCATGGGCTTTCGGTGCAAATTTGGAACTGTGATGTGGATCCCTAATCCAGCATTTAGCACTGGAGACTTTGAAATAACTCACACTGGGTTTCTTGTCAGTGAGGAGCTCATATGAAGTCTTCTTGAGGAGTACACGATTGATGATGTGACAAGCAGTATCAATTGCTTCAGGACACCATCGATGAGAAGTCTTGTATTCATCAAGCATAGTGCGGGCCATCTCAAAGAGTTTCCTATTCTTGCATTTTGCAACTCCATTCTACTGAGGAGTATATGGATCAGATAGCTCATCAGTTATATGATGTCGCTTGAACAATGTCGGTATTTCCCCAAAGAGGAAGGGATGATGTAACACAGCTATCGTTGGTATTTCCCTCAGTGATGAGGCCAATGTTGTCGAACTAGTAGGAGAATCACGCAACACTATGTAAATGGTACCTGCACACAAGTAACAAGTACTTGCAACCCGACGTATAAGAGTGGTTGTCAATCCCTCCTGGGTAATAGATTGGTAAATAGGAAGATTGATAATTGCAAATGGAAGAACGGCAAATAAAACGCAGCAAGGTAATTTTGTGTTTTTGATAATATAGATCTGGAAATAAAAGTTTCAAATAAAGGAAAATGCAAATAACAATATTGGATTGAAAGTATATGGAGGAAAATAGACACGAGGGCCATAGATTTCACTAGTGGCTTCTCTCGAAAAATACGGTGGGTGAACAAATTAATGTTGGGCAATTGATAGAAAAGCGAATAGTTATGACGATATCCAAGACAATGATCATGTATATAGGCATCACGTCCAAGATTAGTAGACTGACTCTTGCCTGCATCTACTACTATTACTCCACACATCGACCGCCATCCAACATGCATCTAGTGTATTAAGTTCATGAAAAAATGGAGTACTGCAATAAGAACGATCACATGATGTATTCAAGATCTATTCTAGTAGGAATAGACCCCATCTATTTATCCTTAATAGCAACAATACATGCATGCCTTGCTGCCCCTTCTGTCACTGGGAAAGGACACCGCAAGATCAAACCCATTACAAAGCACCTCTTCCCATTGCAAGATAAATAGATCAAGTTGGCTACACAAAACCCAAATATCAAAAAAGAAATACGAGGCTATAATAATCAAGAATGGATATTAAATCTAGGTAAATCTGATCATAAACTGACAATTCATCGGAACCCAACAAACACACCGCACAAAGTCATTACATCAAATAGATCTCCAAGAGACCATTGTATTGAGAAACAAAGAGGGAAGAAGCCATCTAGATACTGCCTACGGACCCATAGGTCTGAGGTGAAATACTCACGCATCATCGGAGAGGCACCAATGAGGACGATGAACCACTCCGTGATCGTGTTCCCCTCCAGCGGAGTGCCGAAAAAGCGCTCTAGATTGGATCTCATGGTTCTGGAACTTGTGGCGGCTGGAATAAACTTTTGTCGACTTCCCTAGGGTTTCTAGAATATTGGGGTATTTATAGAGTGAAGAGGCGACGCGGGAGGCCACCGAGCTGGGCACAACCCACCAAGGCGCACCCTGGTGGGTTGTGCTCCCCTCGGAGCACCCCCTAGGTGCTTCTTTGGCCCATCGGTAGTCTTCTGGCCCAGAAAAATTCTCCAAAAAGTTTCGTTGCATTTGGACTACATTTGGTATTGATTTTCTACGCTGTAAAAAATAAGTAGAAAATAAAAACTGGCATTGGGCACCATGTCAATAGGTTAGTCCCAAAAATGGTATAAAATGATTTGAAACCATGCAAGAATGATACTATAACAGCATGGAACAATCAAAAATTATAGATACGTTGGAGACATATCAGCATCCCCAAGCTTAATTCCCGCTCATCCTCGCGTAGGTAAATGATAAAAACAGAATTTTTGATGTGGAATGTTGCTTATCATGTTCATCACATATTCTTTTCTTTATAGCATGGACATTTGGACTTTTATATGGTTCAAAGCAATAGTATAGTTTTGACATGAAGACTTTAATACTCAAGCATACCAACAAGCAACCATGTCTTCCAAAATATCAATACTAAAGCAAGTTATCCCTAGCCCATCATGCTCAATCATTGATCCATTCATGAAACACACTCGCATATTAGCTATAACCAATGCTCAAGTATGATCATAGTGCCCCTTAGTTGATGCTTTATAAGAGAAGATGGAGACTCAAATAAAAATAAAATTGCATAAAAGTAAATAGAAAGACCCTTCGCAGAGGGAAGTAGGGATTTGTAATGGTACCAGAGCTCAAAGCTTAAATTGAGAGATAAATTTTTTGGGAGGCATACTTTTCTCGTCAACTAAAACGACTTAGAGTCCCCAATACTTTCCATGCTAGATACATCATAGGAGGTTCCCAAACACAAATTAAAGTTTATTCCTTTTACCACCATGCTTTCACAATCCATGGCTAACCGTATCCACGGGTGCCCTCCATACCAACACTTTCCAAGGAATTTATTATATGACAACATAAAGTAAATTCATTTTTCATTTCAGGACTGGGCATCCCTAATACGTTTGCCGTACTCTCGTGCAATGACAAGTGAATAAACACTCATCTTGAGAATAACACATCTAGCATGGAAAAATATCGGTCACCCCTCACCGCCTGATGAGTGGTACGGGCACATAGAAGGGAAGTATATTTTGAAATTTAGAGATGGCACATACAAATTTGCTTAGAATAGCAAGGGAATACCACATATAGGTAGGTATGGTGGAATCATGTGGTAAAACTGGGTTTAAGGATTTTGGATGCACAAGTTGTCAGGCCCAAGATGCGATTCTATCCTGATCACGTGACACATACGTGATTGGGGCACAACAGCATTTCGGGCTCTTAGCAAGATGGATATCATTACATCGTACCATTACATACATACATAGGGGATACAACAATACATAAAAGTCACATGAATACAACAACATCAATACAATGCATCCGACTACGGGTGCAAACATGAAAAGCAGACGACATCCATCTGCTATCCCAGGGTGCCGACTCGGAACCTAACCCAAGACTGAAGAAGAAGAAAAAGAAAGAACTCCAACACAAAGGACATCGCTCTCGCGTCAAGTCATCGGAAACGTGCACCTGCAACTGTTGTTGTAGTATCTGTGAGCCACGAGGACTCAACAATCCCATAACCATGGGTATCAAGACTAGCAAAGCTTAATGGGTAGGAAGAGGTAAAGTGGTGAGGTTGCAGCAGCGGCTAAGCAAAATATGGTGGCTAACTTATGAGTACAAGAATAAGATGAGCATCTACGCAAGCGGTCGCAAACTAGAAATGATCGCTAAAGATCCTGAACTACCTACGAGTCAAGCATAACCCCACTGTGTTCTCTTCTCAAAGTGAAAAGAGACAGTCACAGTTACTCACACAGTTGTGTGTTTTACTTCGGATCCTCTGTCAAGTTTTCTACAACCGGACATTAACAAATTCCAATCTGCCACATAACCGCGGGCACGGCTTTCGAAAGATCATAACCCTCCAGGGGTGTCCCAACTTAGCCCATCACAAGCTCTCACGATCAGCAGAGATAATAATAATATTACCCCTTTATCTTAGGGAAGGCCCGATCAGACTCGGGATTCCCGGTGCACAAGACATTTTGACAATGGTAAAACAAGTCCAGCAAGACCTCCCGGCGTGCCGACACCCTGATAGTAGCCGCGCGTATCTCGTCTCAGGCCACGGTCGGATGAGCACTACGTACAACAATCGAAGACCCCAGATAACTGGGTGGCACCACAAGTGGCTCTAGTTTGGGACCAACACCATCAGCACTGGCCCCCCTGCTATGTAGAAGAATCCTCGAGGGTGCGACCCCCTACGCAATTTAATTAATTAATTAAGTTGTTATTATGAGGCAAATTAAAACCAATGTTGGGCCTTGCTGGAGGAGTTTTATTCAAAGACGAACTGTCAAGGGGTCCCCATATACCCAACCGTGTAAGGAACGCAAAATCAAGGAACATAACGCCAGTTTATCGGCTCCTAAGGTGGCATGAGTGGAACAAAACACCGAGCAAAAGGCCAAGCCTTCCACCCATTGCCAAGTATATATGTGTGTTAATAATAATAGTAGATATTGTGATATTCCCAAAACAAGTTCCAACATGGAACGATCTTCATCTTCACCTGCAACTAGCAACGCTATAAGAGGGGCTGAGCAAGCGGGTAACATAGCCAAACAACGGTTCGCTGGGAAGGTGTCAAGGTTAGAGGTTTCATGGCAACAAGGAGAGGGGCTGACAATAATGATGGGTAGCGCAACATATAACGATAGCATTGAGACATCTAGCATAACAATGATAGTAAATGTATCCAAGGTGATGGTCATCTTGCCTGAGATCCCGCAAGGAAGAAGAACGAATCCGTGAAGAAGACAAAGAAGAAGCCTTGAAGACGAACCACGTGTAGACGAACGAATCCTCACGATCGCAACGGAAAAGAACTAGCGAGAAGATGCACACGACAAAGTAAACACCCCACACAAGAACATGACAATATGCTCAACCAAGCATGATGCAAGACAAGTCTATATGATGCATTACATGGCAAGGGATGAAGCACACAAGAACAACACAAACCAACAAGTTTAAATAAGGCCGGAATCAACACATAACAAATCCGGTAAGTCCTCATATGCATGTTTTGAAATTAGTCCAGATCTGAACAAACCTTATGTTCAAGTTGTTAAACAGAAAGTTAACATGGACCAAGATGATCTACTCGAAATTCTAGTCAAGTTTCGTATAAAGTTCATTTAATCCGGAGCTACGGCCTAGAAGATATGAGCAAAACAAGACAAACATGTCAACTAAGCAAGATGCATCCAAACAACAAGCAAACACACTCCAAACATGAAAACAACATGATATTATGCTTCTACATGCAAAATCACACAAGTTTCATATAGGACACACTCAAAATGGAGCAACGGTTCAACACATACACATCAAACAAGATATAATAACAAGCTGTCAAAAACAGCAACATAACAACTTTGGAGCAACGTAAATATATGCTATAGCACCCAAACATGATAACAAGATGCATGAATGTGAAGTAGACATGATAATCAACAAGCATGAACTTAGAACACACCCAAAAACTTGCTGGAACACAATTAAACAAGCATGGCAAGTTGCAATAAATTTATCCAGACTTAGTCAAAATCTGGGAAGGCAAAAACATCATCATGATGGTGCCTTCGTAGGCACAAAACAACAAGCATATCAACTCTACTAAGTATATAAAGAGCATGGACATGTAATAGACATAACATACATCAAACAACTCCATTGGAGCATCTCCATAGGAGGCATGGATCAATAACAACAAGCTTCCCCAAATTGAACATGATGATAAAAGCCTGACATGTTAAATTTATAGCAACTTGAGAGCAAGAAGTAAATAAGCTACAGCAGGCCATATATGCAAACAAGTGCATAAATGGATAGAGCATAACATGGACAACAAGACATGATCATTTGACATACTAAAACAAGCATGGATTTGAGTGAGGCATCAAGCAAACATAGCATCAGGTTTAACAGATTCCATACTTAGCAGTTTTTCCACTAAGTATAAAACAGCAACATTGGCATGGCAAGTTTACAAGCTTGTTTAAGTCACCTCAAGGCATATCATGGAAAGTGGATTGCACCACAGCAAGGACCATATGATTGTGCTTCTAAAACATATTAACATGTGGCATGAAGACAAACATACCAATAGCAATGAGCAAGTCAAAACAGCATCTCACAACAAGTTTCAGCACTTAACAACCACATGCACTTTTGCAACAGAGATTAACATGGCAAGATGGCACCTAACATGAATGCTACAACAACCAACATGTAGAGCACTTCACAATGAACATTTTGACATATCACACACTCCATTTGGATAAACATGCACAAAGTTACAAGCATCACAAGTATGTAACAAAATTATAGTTAACACCAGTTTTAAACATATAGCACTCTTGCAACAGAGATTAGAGCATCAAGATGAAGTCAAACAAGCATGCCACAATGGAAAAAAAATGTAGAGCATATCACAACGAACAATTTGACATATCATTTGCTCAAAACGGACATGCACACACAAAGTTACAGCCATGCAAAGTATGCAACATATTACAAAATCTAGGGACTTGGCAGTTTTGACTTAGGAAAAAAACACAACGAGCGCGGTTAACTAAGATACGCACAGGCGACAGATAGCGCAGA
>LR738711.1:528186216-528246793 GCA_902687465.1 Secale cereale | reverse complement strand
GGGGGCTGCTCACCCACGGGCTCGGCCCAGGTCGAGGAGGAGGCCGGCTGGCTCGGGGTTCCGGAGGGAAGCAGGCCGACGGCTGGACGTCGAGGTGGGCCGGTGTGACGCCCCCGATTTGACCGTACACTAATCATGCACACAAATGTGTACGACCAAGATCAAGGACTCACTGGAAGATATCACAACACAACTCTAGACACAAATTAAAATAATACATGCTTTATATTGCAAGCCAGGGGCCTCGAGGGCTCGAATACATAAGCTCGAAAACACAAGAGTCAGCGGAAGCAACAATATCTGAGTACAGACATAAGTTAAACAAGTTTGCCTTAAGAAGGCTAGCACAAAAGCATCAATGATCGAAAAGGCAAGGCCTCCTGCCTGGGACCTCCTAACTACTCCTGGTCGTCAGCTGTCTCCACGTAGTAGTAGGCTCCGTCGGGGTAGTAGCAGTCGTCAAGTGTGGCGTCTTGCTCCTGGACTCCACCATCTGGTTGCATCAACCAGCAAGAAGAAAGAAGGGGAAAAGGGGGGAGCAAAGCAACCGTGAGTACTCATCCAAAGTACTCGCAAGCAAGGATCTACACTACATATGCATCGGTATCAGTGAAAAGGGGTAGTATCTGTGGACTAAGCTGCATAATGACAGAATAAGAGGGGGAGAAGCTAGTCCTATCGAAGACTAGCATCTTCTGGAAACCTCCGTCTTGCATCAAGAGGGGGAAGTAGAGTAGTGTAACATAAGTCATATATATGTTGTTGTTCCAACGCTCCGGGATCCTTTCTCGACTCCCGAAGCAACATATCCAAACAATGCCTCAACATCCAGTTCTAGTTGTAGCGATCGGGATAGAACTCCAAGTGTCCGTTACCGTAGGACAGGCTATCGATATATGTTTTCTTCCCTGCAGGGGTGCACCAACTTACCCAACATGCTTGCTTAACTCCGGCCGGACACACCATCAGGTCATGCCCGCCCTCGGCCAAACAATACGCCGCAACCCGACCTAGACTTAATAGAGAGGTCATGCACGCCGGACTAAACCCTATGCCCCCAGGGGTCATGGGCCAATCGCCCTGGGAACTCCTGCACGTTGCGTACGCGGCCGGGGAGCAGACCTAGCAACCTCCTTCAAAAAGGTAGGAGCCTAACCAGTCCAACCCGACGCGCGCCGCTCAGTCGCAATGACGTCAGTTAAGCTTCGGCTGATGCATACGACGCAGAACGCCCATACTATGCCCACGTGATGGTTAGTGCTATCAGGCCAGAGGCCCCTTGGATCAAATTTCCAAACCGTTTAGTGTCTTGGGAACGCTCGGTAACGAGCAGAGACTCACGAAAATGTGAACCATCGCCCCGTCTCGAGGGCTTGCGGCAAAGGCGAGTGCCCGGCCACGCCTCGTATTATCTCGCGGGCACCTTCCAGGTCAACCCGACTACACATCACTCGCAATTACGCTCGCGCGGGTACCCCTCAGGGTCAACCTGTCTTTAGTAACCAGGTTCAGTGTAAAGTCATGATAACCATAGTAACTTTGTGTCTGACACCAAAGGAAAACCTGAGGAAATCACCCTCGATGGAATTCCACCTGATGTTTATCGCCAAGGTGAACGAAAGAGGAGTCACCCTCGAGGTCCACTCTTGAGGAGTTGCATGACAGTGTCGTTATCGGGAGTGGAGAAAGAGGAATCACCCTCGATGACCACTACCGATGAATAAACCTACAAGGTTAACATCAGAAGTGCTGATGAGGTCTCACCCTTGGCACTCGATAGTAACCCAGTAGTGTCGAGCAACTAAGGGGAAAGTGATGTGCGGTGCCGGGTCCTGGTCTTCGATCCCGTTGATCGGGTCTTCTGATAATCCAGCGGGGCAGTCGGGACAAGGTAGGGGGTCACTGGTGGATCTCTAACCAGCCTATACTAAGCAGTTTAGTATAAACATGTAAGGTATGAAAGCAGTATCAACAACAGGCTATGCATCAGAATAGGATCATACAAAAAGCAGTAGCAGTTCTAATGCAAGCATAAGAGAGAAGAGTATGGGCGATATCGGAATGATCAAGGGGGGTTGGCTTGCCTGGTTGCTCTGGCAAGAAGGAGGGGTCGTCAACACCGTAGTCGATCACCGGGGCATCATCGGTCTCGGGGTCTACCGGAGAGAAGAGGGGGAAGAAACAGTAAATATAAAGCAAACAGTTGCAAAAGAGAAGCACGACATGTCAGCACGCAGTGCTAGGGTGCTCTAACGCGGTGGTACAAGGTACCGACGAAGGGGGATAACACTCGGGAAAGTATCCCCCGCGTTTCGTGTTTTCGGTCAGATGAATCGGAGGGGGAAAGTTGCAGGTTCACTATGCTAGGGACGCGTGGCGAACGAACGGACCACATATCCAGATGCGTCTCGTCGTTCTGAGCGATTTTCATATATAAAACTTCTTCATCCGAGTTACGGATTATTTTCTATGAACTTCTAAAGTTTAAAGTATTTTCTAGAATTATTATTAATTCAAAAAAAGGACTTATTGCGCCAGCATGACGTCATGCTGACGTCATTAGAGTCAACAGTCAACTCTGACTGTGTTGACTGGTCCAAGGGCAGTGGGCCCTATCTGTCATGGACACCTCATCTAACATAACAATGTACTTAAGACTAACTATGTAATTAGGTTAATTAAGCAAGGTTATTAAATTAATTAATTATTTTACTAATTAATTAAATAATTAATTAATATTATTATTTTCATTTTTTTAAACACTTTTTTTTGGTGGGGCTGGGCCCCACGGTCAGCGGCCCATAGGGCCAAGGCGAGGCGGTTTACAGGGCACGGGCGTGTGCGCCCGTACCCGATACCACCGCAGCGGGGTGGGGAAAAGAGCGAGGCCCCGGCGGCGGAGCCGGCCTCGGTCGGGAACGACCGGGCGGTCAGTCATGGCGGCCGGAGCGGGGCTCGGGCGTCAGCGGGCGGCCGAGGACTGCCGACGGGAGCGAGGAGGCCGAAGGCGGGCGTGGGACACGGTGAGGCGGCGGCTGGGTGGCTGTGGACGAGCGGGGCGGGGGCGTGGGCGCATCCGCGAAGCCGGAGCCGGGCGGCGCTAGGCGGCGGTGCAGCCGGAGGATGCTGCAGCGCGCCACGGAGAAGATCAGGTGCGGCAGCGGCATCGTCTGGCGGCTGCGGCAGCGGCATCGTCGGGCAGCTGCGGCTGCTGCAGGCCGCAGCGCAGCACGCAGCTGCAAGCAGCAGGGCCTCGCACGGGTGTCGCTGGAGCAGGGCGCGGGCGCGTCGACGCGCACTGGCACGCGAGGGCGGTGCCCGAGTCTGTGGTGGCAGCAGGTGGGTGCACCAGGCGCGACGGAGGCGCGGGAGCGAGGCCCACGGCGCGGTGATGGTGTGCGGTGAATGACGGCGGGACACAATCGCGTCGGGGGCGAGCTACGGCTACCCAGGAGAGCACGAGGAGAGGGGGAAAGGAAGCGGTGCTCACAGAGGGGCGGTAGGGAAAGGCAGAGGGCTCGGGGTGGGCCGGCGGCGCCAGAAACAACGATGCACGGCGTCGGGTCTGGAGGTAGAAGACGACCTTGAACGGGCGTTGCGGTGGCGATGAACTCAAACGGGGTGTCGTAGCTGATGTAGGTGAGGACGAGGGAGCTCCTGGACGGGCTCCAAGGACATGGGGGCGGCGGTGGCCGTGGTTACTCTGGTTGCGAGGCCATGGGCGCGCTCGGGTGAAAGGGGATCTAGGAAGGGGGAAGCGCGGGCGCGAGAGAGAGGATGGCGTCGAGCTAGGGTTAGAGGGGGGTCGACGACAACCTTGTAGACGGAGGGGAGAGGCTGGATGGCTGCCGTGTGGCCATCCGCGACCACGGACGCACGCCCAGCGGCCACCTCGTGCGGTGAGCAGTAGGAGGTAGGGGAAAGCCCCGCTAGTGGGCTGGGCTGGTTATTGCGCGCGGCTGGGCCGTAAGCACAGAAGCATTTCCTTCTCTTCCTTACCCTTTCTTAGATTTGTTTTTCTTTATAAAACTTTTCTGTTTTCCAATTAGTTTCCTTTTGTTTTAGTTATATAAAATGTAAAACTTACATCTAAATTTAGTATAACAAATTAAGCCACTTCCAAAATAAGTTTCGTAGTTTAAACAAATTAGTTTAGTATTTTTATTAGTTATAAGCATTTGGACGAAAATGATTTAGCCACTGTTTTAATTACTTTAGGGCATTGGAACACTTTACAAAAACGGTCGAATCACCACCACAATTAGTTATGGAATATTTTCCCCATGATGGACACTTTAGCCTTCATGTTTGAGAAGTTTTGAATTTTGACGTTAAACTTGGATTTGAATTTGAATTGTGTTTGAATGCCAATGAGGACTAGCAACAGTAAGAGTGACGAAATGACACCATCGGCCGGGGATTACTGTAGCACGATTCTCGGGGTGTTACAAATCTCCTCCACTACAAGAAATCCCGTCCCGAGATTTAAGAGGTGGAGTAAGGGGGAAAGAGTTGGTCACGAAATTCTAACGGAGCTTCTCGGTCTTGGTTTCTCTTCCTGAAGTAGTTGATCCTCTTTCGTTGATGCCTTCATTTCTCTACTTGAGGTCATCATGATGAAGCCGACATTTCTTCAGGACCTCCATCGTTCTTACGAATAGGAAAGGGGCAGCTTGACAACGATAGGATGTTACAAGGGGGTAATCATCGGGGGTTATCCCACGAATGAACACATGAGTATCTCTCGAGTTGAACGAATAAAACACATCGAGAGCAAAGTACGAAGGTACAATAGGAAGTTTCGAGCAAATGGACAAACGATTGATACTTGAAGAGAGCGTGAAAAAGGGGTTCAGACCAACAGAATAAATATTGCGGATGAAACCATAATAGAACATCTCTAGGAAGGTGGCTCGTGATTTACATACGAAGCCAAGTGCGAGGAACATCTTTGGCAACAAAGGTATACAAGAGAGTCAAGTTTCGATCATGTGGAACTGTGGGTTATGGGCCCACCATGTGGGTTAAAAGCAGGAAGGCGATAACATTTTTGCACGATCATGATAGCAAGGCAGGTCAGAGAACAGCATGTCAGTTAAGTTGGCACAACGTTGGTACCAAGGGTGAGGGACGAAGAGAACCATTTTCCTGCTCGTTGAAACGAGGCAGACCAATAGGCAAGGTTCTCGTCCAACGATGGTTACCGGAATGTTATCAACAGTAGTACCAGTGTCTTACTGACAGAGTTGTACCCCAAGGTGTTTACATAAGCAGAAAATTATTACTGCTTAGATTATATGTTGATCAAAGAAAGGTTAAACAAACAAGGAAAGGAAAATGTGTTTAAACACCAAGAATAGGAGTAAATCATCCCCAAGTTTAAGCAGGGCATGATATACGTGTCAGCAGATCAAAGTCATGACCATATAGATAAAAGGGGTAAGAAGAATTATGATATGTACCCACACAATGATGTTGGATAGTTGATCAAGAAACATTTAGTGTGGTGCTTCCAATGTTCCTTTTGATATTCGGGATGCCACAATCATGCCTCGAGGTAGTGATATTATGGTGTGTCAAGGGAAGGTTGGCTTTGAAGGCCTCAAGAATCCACGGGGAATAACTTCAGTAATAGCAAGAAAACAAGGTATGAGCAAAACATAACCAAGTCTGTGTTGGTAGGAATACAAGGAGGTTGTCGATGATATCACACATCATCGGGGGGCAGGGATGGTATTTCTAGCCATGAGTTCAATTGACATCTCTGAAGAAGCCAAAGGGTTAACAGTGATCACGACAAATTTTGTCGAGAGACTCTATGGAGATGCCATCGAGTAGCGACGACATCAAGCAAAAGGAAGGAGGAAGTGAAAGGCTATGAGAACCATGGATTTGACACAGGCTCGAAGTCAATCTTGTTGTTCGAGGTGAAATGATAAGAAGAGGAAGATCGACGTAAGCTTAGCTCATAGTCGAAAATTGTGCTCCGGGTAGAAGGACCAGGTAGCACAGCTAAAAATTTAGCACGATAATGGTATAGCCGATCAGGCTAGGAATGACTCGAAGGATTACTAAACACGCAAGCAACAAAATTTACTTAGAGTTACTGAATTGGAGTGCGGAATCAATTCACTTATCGGTGTTCTCGAGTGGCTAATAACTCAGAACCCTGGGCAAATTAGAATAAGTGAGAAGTAATACTTGAAGAAGCACTCATAAGAAGTAATATAGTTATGTGACATTATCGAGATACCACGGGGTAATACTCGAAGGTAGATCATAATAGAGCTTGGACAGGTGCATTGACCTGCAGAGGACAAGTGGCTTAACTTGTCCGAGGAATAATATTTAAAGGAGAGCATGGTCGGAACCACGATTGCAAAAGGCCAGATCCCTGATATAAGATGAACTTATATCAAGGGGATAATTAATTTTAAGAGAAGTCTTAATGATAATATTTACATCGTGTGTCCATGGGCATGAACAGAAAGTTCAAGGTTGACTCCCACTTCTTCAATGCATAAGCTTTCATTCACTGCCCTATTAAAAATGAATTGATTGCGAAGACTTTCCTGGTGAATTACCAGAGGAGTATGAACCTTGGAAAACTTTCGGGTTCACATAGCTTAAGGAGGCATAAGTTCAACCCATCGTGGCATCTTAGACTCATACTACGCAAACTTCAGGAGCAATTTATACAAGCTCGAAAGCAGAGCATGGTTGAGAAAGCAGATGATATATTTTACCCAAGGCATTATATATCATGGCAGAACTCATAAGGTATTAGAATATAAAGGACGATGTCGGATAAAATCCAACAAAGGATCCGGTGGCCTACAAGGAATCTGGTGTGATCATCAGTACTCAAACAGATGAAGAAAGAATGCAACACTCTGATTAACGATGGGTAAGTTGAAATGACTTAGGGGTGCAATCGACGACAGTTTGGTTGGTCGAGAACCAACTCATATTCGGAATGACGTCTGAGCTGCAAGAACGAATTCTAGTTTGACTCATGATTGCGAGTATTTGCAACCTATTGAGTGAATAAGATCATAAAGTCAATCACAAAGGATTTTAATGAATATTGTTATACATATGGAATTAACCATAATGCAAGCAGGTATGACTTTCCAGAGCAATAGGTTGCTGAGGATTTGGGAAGATTGAATAGCGTTTCGAAGACTTCTGTGAAACGCATGAACAACTGGGGATGAAGAATCCCTAGTGAGTGTGAGGAATTATTCATAACTGTATTCATGCAAAAAAGGAGTTGCGGGGGCACAAAGGATTCTCGGAATATCCGAAGTATTTCAGGGTATCTTGTAATAACAAGATCAATTGAAAAGAAGGTATGGACGACAAGGGTATGTAGCTATCCTTAGGGATTTATCGGTGATATGGAATTGCAATGATGAAGGGCACAAGGTCTCGAGAGAACATCGTAAAGTAACTTCGGAAGCTTCTGGTGCAGCAGGCCATTATCTTGAATGAAGGGCTCTCCGGGAGAAAGTATTTACGAGAACCTAGAGTTAGAGTCGGCAAAACCTTTTAACCCGAAGAGAAGAGATGTCAGAATCCCAGAGTATAGACAAGGAATAAAAGATCCTAATACCACCCAATTGGCGACGTGTGCCCATAAGCCACACATCCAAGTTAGTGAAAATAGTTTTTCAAAGACTAGACTCAACTTCGGCCAAGGAGTTGGAAAGGGGGTTCCTACAGGCAGTCGGCTCTGATACCATCTTGTGACGCCCCTGATTTGACCGTACACTAATCATGCACGCAAATGTGTACGACCAAGATCAAGGACTCACTGGAAGATATCGCAACACAACTCTAGACACAAATTAAAAAAATACAAGCTTTATATTACAAGCCAGGGGCCTCGAGGGCTCGAATACATAAGCTCGAAAACACAAGAGTCAGCGGAAGCAACAATATCTGAGTACAAACATAAGTTAAACAAGTTTGCCTTAAGAAGGCTAGCACAAAAGCATCAATGATCGAAAAGGCAAGGCCTCCTGCCTGGGACCTCCTAACTACTCCTGGTCGTCAGCTGTCTCCACGTAGTAGTAGGCTCCATTGGGGTAGTAGCAGTCGTCAAGTGTGGCGTCTTGCTCCTGGACTCCACCATCTGGTTGCATCAACCAGCAAGAAGAAAGAAGGGGAAAAGGGGGAGCAAAGCAACCATGAGTACTCATCCAAAGTACTCGCAAGCAAGGATCTACACTACATATGCATCGGTACCAATGAAAAGGGGTAGTATCTGTGGACTAAGCTGCAGAATGACAGAATAAGAGGGGGAGAATCTAGTCCTATCGAAGACTAGCATCTTCTGGAAATCACCGTCTTGCAGCAAGAGGGGGAAGTAGAGTAGTGTAACATAAGTCATATATATGATGTTGTTCCAACGCTCCGGGATCCTTTCTCGACTCCCGAAGCAACATATCCAAACAATGCCTCAGCATCCAGTTCTAGTTGTAGCAATCGGGATAGAACTCCAAGTGTCCGTTACCGTAGGACAGGCTATCGATAGATGTTTTCTTCCCTGCAGGGGTGCACCAACTTACCCAACACGCTTGCTTAACTCCGGCCGGACACACCATCAGGTCATGTCCGCCCTCGGCCAAACAATACGCCGCAACCCGACCTATACTTAATAGAGAGGTCATGCATGCCGGACTAAGCTCTATGCCCCCAGGGGTCATGGGCCAATCGCCCCGGGAACTCCTGCACGTTGCGTACGCGGCCGGTGAGCAGACCTAGCAACCTCCTTCAAAAAGGTAGGAGCCTAACCAGTCCAACCCGGCGCGCGCCGCTCAGTCGCAATGGCGCCAGTTAAGCTTCGGCTGATGCATACAACGCAGAACGCCCATACTATGCCCACGTGATGGTTAGTGCTATCAGGCCAGAGGCCCCTTGGATCAAATATCCAAACCGTTTAGTGTCCTGGGAACGCGCGGTAATGAGCTGAGACTCACGAAAATGTGACCCCATCGCCCCGTCTCGAGGGCTTGCGGCAAAGGCGAGTGCCCGGCCACGCCTCGTATTATCTCGCGGGCACCTTCCAGGTGTAATGCCCAGGATGGGACTATATCTCCTACGTGTCGAGGCACGACTTACAAATATAAGCCCATTCTGGAATGATCGCAGTTCGGTATCTTTGCACATCTCATGTAAAAATGGGGATGGAAAACATAAAAGATAGTTGGCTTACACTCGCCACGTCACACAAATTCATTACATGTTCAAACATCATTCAGATAAACATCACAACCCATCTAAGGGTAAAGATCCAAATGACAAGATACCAAACTTAGCATTAAACCACATGTCTTGATCGAATCCTAGTAGAAGCTCTACTGATCAACCGGATAGTTCACGTAGTAACGGCTACGCTCCTCGTCGTACTCCCAGTCTAGCTCTGGGCCATCGCCTGTGTAGCTCACCATCGTACCTGCATCTGGGGTGTTGAAGTAACTGTGAGCCACAGAGGACTCAGCAATCCCGTTCCCAGGTAACACGACTATTTAAGCCTTGGGTGTGGAACAAGGCTGAAGAAAGAATAAGAGGTTGCAGCAGCACTAGCCTAGCTTACGTAAAAGAGAGCGAGAAGAGAAGGTGCCTCGGTCGAGAGATGATCACGAAGTGATCCTAACTAAAGCAAATCAAACATAACCCCACCGTGTTCATCTCCCGAATCCCTTTCGGAAAATGACAGTCACGGTACTCACGCTGGTAGTGTATTGGAACATGGTGTCAAGTTTTCTACAACCGGATATTAACAAGCTCCCATCTGCCACATAACCGCGGGCACGACTTTCGAAAGTTCATAACCCTGCAGGGGTGTTCCAACTTGGCCCATGACAAGCCCACGATCCGCGGAGTCGCAACTCCAAGGTGGGAAGGCCCGAGTATCCTCGGAATCCCGTGCTCAAGATACTCCGACGAGGTAAGGCTAATCCAACAAATCCTCCCGGCGTGCCAACACCCTGATAGTAGCCGCGCGTATCTAGTCTCAGGCCACGACCGGATGAGCACAGCGTACAGTGACCAAAAACCCAAGTTGCCAAGGGGGGGTACCGCACACTACTCAAGTTTGGACCAACACTCAAATCGAGCACTGGCCCAGGGGGGTTGAATTAATTAATCCTTGGGTTAATTACTCCCTCGGTAAGTTTTTAGTTGTTTAGGCAAATAGTACCAATGTTGGGACTTGCTGGAAAAGACTTAGCACTTAGCGGTTTATCGATGGGGTCCCATAACCCCAACCGTGTGAGGAACGCATAATCAAGGAACATAACACCGGTTTATACGGTTCCTAGCGGCATGAGTGGAACAAATCACCAAGCAAAAGGCTTAGCCTTCCACCCATTACCAATATATAGATGATTTCATTTAATAATTAATATAGTGTGATATCCCAACAAGCTTCAACAAGAAGCAAGAATCTTCAATCTTCTCCTGCAACTAACAATGCTATAAGAGGGGCTGAGCGAAGCGTACTTATAGCCAATCAATGGTTTGCATAGGTAGGGTGGTTTGGCAGGTTCATGGGTACAATAGGAGGCTGACAGGAAAAACATGGGCATCGAGGCAAAACTATAGATCGAGACTTCCAGCAATAGGCAAAGATAGTAATGTTATCGGGGTTCGGTCATCTTGTCTGAAGAGTTGTCGATGGGATCGTAAGAGGGGTCCTCGTTCTCAAGCTCGGTAGTAACCTCGTGCTCGTACTCGTACTCGGTCTCAGCTTCAGGCTCTACTCAAACACAAGAACACAAGGCAACGAATCAAACAAGATGCAATGCGCAGAAAAATTACTGGATGCATGACTGATGCACTATGGAAGCAAAACAGATGCACTATGGAAGCACAAAAAGTCTACTTAGGAAGCATAGCGTTATAGCACAAAAATATGCATCAAGCAAAATGCTTCAAAACTTGATAACAATAGGATAATATGAATCTACATGCAAAAACACACAAGTTACATATAGGACTTGCGCAAAACGGAGCTACGGGCTAAAAGTTACACCCGAAACAATAAACATGCACAAGCTGATAATAACAGCCACATAGCAACTTCGGGGCAAAAGATAAATATGCTACAGCACTCAAACATCATGGCAATGATCATGGACATAAACTAGACATATCCTACAGCAAAAAAGTCCATTGGAGCACCCCCAAAGGAGCCATGGATCAATAGCAACAAGCTATGACATATTGAACTTGACAACAAAATCCTGACAACAGTAATTTGTTGCAACTTTGGAGCAAAAGTTAAATATGCTATAGCCACTCAAATAAGCATGTGAGACCATGAATGGATAGCCAACAATATATACTACAAGGAATCATCAAGAGTCACCCCAAAACTATCATGGATTGGCCTAGAACAACAAGCAAACATGGCATCTGGAAATTACAGATTCCAGACTTAGTGAAATTTCACTAAGTGTTAAAACAGTAGTTCCATCATGGCATCTTTGAGAGCAAGTTTAAGTCACCTCAAAGCTAAACATGGCAAGTGGTACGCACCACAGCAAAGTACACATGATGGTGAATCCAAAACATCTAAGCATGCATCAAGGGGACAGACACAACGATAGCAACGAGTTCCTCAACGAGGCATCTCGTAACGAGTTTAACAACATAACAGCCACATAGCACTTTGCAAAGGAGATAAACATGGCAAGATTAATTCTACCATGCAAGCTAAAGCAATCAACATGTAGAGCATTTCATGACGAACGCGTGGACATATCATTTGCATCATTTGGATAAACATGCACCAAGTTATCACATTGCAAAGATGGCATGAAAACAACAACTAACAGCAGTTTATAACAAGTTGCCCTCTTCCAACAGATATTTAAGCATCTAGATGACCTCAAACATGCATGGCACAATGGAACAAAACGTAGTACAAGTCTCCACGATCAATTTGACATATTATTCACTCAAATCGGACCATCACACAAAAAGTTATCCATGTTGCAAAACTGCTCCAGAATCTGAAATAACAGGGACTTAGTGGATTTCGGAGGCAACCTCAGGCAGATCTGGTCAAAGCGGGGTCAACGGCGCGCGGGCCGGGCTGGCGGAGGCGGATCGGACCGGGGAATGCGGTTCGGGCTTCGGGCGCGCCGGGCGAAGCGGATCTCGGCCCGCGAGGCTAACGGGCCCGCGGCTGCAGGCGGTCGGGCCGGCCCACTAGGCACCTGGCGAGGCAGAGGAACAGATTGGGGATCTCCCGATCCCGATCGGCGGCGGCTGCTGGGCGATCGAAGGCGCGAGGCGGCTGCTGGGCCTAGGGTTTCGGCCCACGCGGCGCGGACCTGGCCCAGGCGGTTGGTGGCGATCGGATCGGGGAGCCTACTGCTCCCCTCGATCCAGGCGGCGACGAGGCCTTCGGGCGATGGAGCGGCGGCCTCCCCGGCCGGCGAGGCGGGAACCGAGGGGCGGCGGGTCCCGGCGGCGGAGGGCGGCCGGAGGCGGTGCAAGGGCGGCGGGGCGGCGCGCCGGTGAGGTGGAGAGGGGCCGGCGGCGAGGGGAGCCCGGCGCGGCGGTGGCGCGGATTCCGGCGAGCTCCTCCGGCGAGCTCCGGCGAGCTCCGGCCGGAGTGGAGGAAGGTGGCTGGAGGAAGGGGATGAAGGGGCTAGGGTTTTTATTTAGGGCAAAAATTGGGGTAGATGGACAAATATATAGGCACAAGGAGCTAGGGTTGTCCAAATGAGGTGTGGTTTTCGGCCACGCGATCAGAATTGGATGGCCTAGATGAAGGGAGGGGTTTGGGTTGGTTTGGTGGGCTGTTGGAGTGGTGTCTTGGGCCTCAAAGAGGGAGTACTTTGAGCCCACGAGAATAACTGTTGGAGTAGCAAACGAACTCCAAACGCGATGAGATTTGACAGGCGGGTTACACACACCAAAACAACAACACACGACAAGACTCACGCCAAACTGGAAACGTTACACGGCCAAACACCAAAGTAGGCCTCGAGGATGCCTCGGACACGTGAGAGAGCTCCGGAACTCGAAACGGACAACAGAAAGGAACGAGTGGGACCGGATGCAAACGACAACACAAATGCAATGCAATGCACATGACTACATGATATTGATGAATGCCACAGTCAGGTAAGATCCTGGGGAAAAGACCTGTGGGTTAGGGCCCACTGAAAAGAAAATCACCGTTGAAAAAGATTGCTTAAGAGATATTGCACCGGTTGAATTAAATGGCTTGAGTAAGATAACAATCCTCAAAATAGCTTGAACGGATTAAGAATGGAAACACGAATCTTCAGCAATCCGGATATGAATAACAAGAGGAGAATGATTAATTGGTGCACCGGAATAAGAAAGCATTGTGAAATGAGGAAAAGGATAAGTTCAACACTGAAATCTTGAATTACATCCACCAGAGAAGAAACGAGAACGAAGAATGATGAACTTGAAGCTCTTGAGCATCTTCCTGAGAATCACCGGATAAGAACATCGAAGGAAAGAATGAAGAAATATCACATGAATAAAATGGATACTTCATTTAGAATTTCTGACTCCGAGAAGAAGAAGGGTGGGATGGTGGGGATAACAAAGACAACTTGGGATGAATGAAACAGACAAATCGTCAGATTTCTCAACGGCGTCCGTATGGAATAACTTGAAGAGAAGGCACACCGGTTGAAAAGGATTACCATGAGAATCTCGATGATCAAGAAGGATTAGCAGTCCCATAGAAATATGAGAATACCGATTAGGAAAGGTATGGAATCAACATTTGACATCGAAGCAACTCGAATACCAGCATCAAAACAAGAACAAAGGATAGATATGTTGCAACATGATCTTCACAATATCATCTGAACAGAGAATTGAACGAATGAATTCCGTAGGTGCATCACCTTGTCGAGAAGCCACTTGGGAGAACAAAAGGTAAATAAACCAACAAGGATCAGATAGAACAAATAGAAGATAGAAGTTTCATTCCACATATTCGTGCTGAAAGCTTATGGAACGTGTTACAAAAGGGTTTTGCAATCCCCGGATCAGCATAGCCAAGGACCCTTTAAAATGCAACTCCCGATCGGAACAAGCCCATAAAACCACTTCACTCAATGTAGAACCCCGAACTCCATATCATGCATTCGTTGGAAGAATGCCTAGAACTACTAGATGAACCCACCTATTAATTTCCGAAAGTTTCCAGTTATGCAATCAGGTGTTGGGGATACAGGGGAAGCACCGAGCACTCAACTCTAATCCTACACCCAGCTGTATCCCTCCTTCAACACATAATCAGTTGTTTCCGGAAACCGTTTACCTCGGACCTTCGAAACGCATCTACTATACAAGCTATGGCAATATTCCCGAACTACCTCCCCAGTACTGGGTGATGTCGGGGTTATCTTGCCACTAACCGCATAGGAGAGTTTTCGATGTCGGCCGTCTTAAGTATTCCAGAACTGATGCGATATATTTGTGACGACAACACCTCGGAGCTCAACTCCCCAGGACACTGCCACAACCCCTAATGACAGGAGGCATCGAGAACAATGTTCTCGTCACAAAGACATCGGAACAATCCAAACAATACTCGCGTGATCCTAAAAAAAATTTGTGAATTTTTTGAGAGTAGAAGAGATAAGAGTAATCGTCAGGAGTCCTCACCAGAGTGAAAAGATATGAGGAGCAAAAGAAATCCTACTCTCCGATATATATATAGGACTCAAAACATTTTCAGTGTGTGCCTAGACTCAACCGTCAACGGTTCGATCAATCAGTGGGGGCTTCTAGGTCGGAGAAGGGTCTGATACCAACTTGTAATGCCCAGGATGGGACTATACCTCCTACGTGTCGAGGCACGACTTAAAGGTATAAGCCCATTCTGGAATGATCTCAAGTTTGGTATCTTTGCACGACTCATGTAAAAATAGGGATGAAATTGCAAAAGGAGATAGTTGGCTTACAATCGCCACTTCACACAATACATTACATAAGAAAAACATCATCCAAAACATCACAACCTGACTACGGGCGGAGATCCAAAAGAAAGATACCAAAACATAAAGCCACAAGTCAGAATCGCCCCTAGTAGAAACCACTACTGATCGTCGAAACATCACAAGCATACGGCCACTCTCTTCGTCGAGCTCCCAGTGAAGAACTTGAACCAGCTCCTGCATCATCTCGGCTGAACCTGCATCTGGTGTTGTAGTATCTGTGAGCCACGAGGACTCAGCAATCCCATAACCATGGGTATCAAGACTAGCAAAGCTTTATGGGTAGGAAGAGGTAAAGTGGTGAGGTTGCAGCAGCGGCTAAGCATAATATGGTGGCTAACTTACGAGTACAAGAATAAGATGAACATCTACGCAAACGGTCGCAAAAGTAGTGATTGCTAAAGATCCTAAACTACATACGCGTCAAACATAACCCCACCGTGTTCTCTTCTCAAAGTGAAAAGAGACAGTCACGGTTACTCACGCGGTGGTGTGTTTTACTTCGGATCCTCTGTCAAGTTTTCTACAACCGGACATTAACAAATTCCAATCTGCCACATAACCGCGGGCATGGCTTTCGAAAGATTATAACCCTGCAGGGGTGTTCCAACTTAGCCCATCACAAGCTCTCACGATTAGCTGAAGTGATAAATATAATATCATCACCCCTTATCTTAGGGAAATCCGATCAGGCTCGGCATCCCGGTGCACAAGACATTTCGACAATGGTAAAACAAGTCCAGCAAGACCTCCCGGTGTGTCGACACCCTGATAGTAGTCGCGCGTATCTCGTCTCAGACCACATTCGGATAGGTGATCCTACGGGTTATACCAGATACCTCGGGTTTCCCCGTGGCGGCCCCGCAGTCTCCCCGTTTGGGATCAACACCATCGTCACTGGCCCCCCTGTTATGTAGAAAGAATCCTCGGGTAGCGCTAACTCCCTATGCAATTTAATTAATTAATTAAGTTGTTATTATGAGCAAATTAAAACCAACGTTGGGCCTTGCTGGAGGAGTTTTATTCAAAGTCGAACTGTCAAGGGGTCCCCATCCACCCATCGTGTAAGGAACGCAAAATCAAGGAACATAATGCCGGTTTATCGGCGCCTAAGGTGGCATGAGTGGAACAAAACACCGAGCAAAAGGCCAAGCCTTCCACCCATGCCCAGTATATAGGTGTGTTATTAATAATAATAGATATTGTGATATTCCAACAACAAGTTCCCTCCTGGAACGATCTTCATCTTCACCTGCAACTAACAACGCTATAAGAGGGGCTGAGCAAGCAGGTAACATAGCCAAACAGTGGTTTTGCTAGGAAGGTTTCAAATGTTAGAGGTTTCATGGCAACAAGGAGAGGCTGACATAAAAGATGGGTAGCGCGACATGTAACGACAACATCGAGACAACTAAGCATGGCAATGGTAGTAAATGTATCCAAGGGTATGATCATCTTGCCTGGGGTTCTGCAAGGAAGAAGAACAAGTCCATGAAGTAGACGGAGCAACAAGTCGAGCGAATCCTCACATCTTCGGAACAACACCGAAGCTAAAAAGAGAAGCAACTGGAAAGAAGCAAACAACACGGTAAACACACGAACATAAACATGGCATACGATGCACATCCAAGTATGATGCATGTCCGGTTTAATTATGCATGGCATGGCAAAGTGCACAAACAAAACTACAAGTTAAGTGGAGCTCAATATGCAACGAGTTGCATATTGACGAAACACCACATGTTATTTATTTAGTTGACTCTCGTTTATTTACAAGACAAGATTAAATGTTTGTTAACATGGCAAGAGGTGAGGCAAAAACAAACTACCTATTTAGACATTTTAAATGAGGCCGAAAAAACAACAACAATTCCGGAAAATCCCCATGAGCATGTTTAGCAATTTTTAAGCAAACAACAATTAAACATTCTAATGTTGTTAACATGATGCGGATGACATGATCAAGTTTTATGCAATTTTTAGATAAAGGTTGACATGAAGAGATATGAAGTATTTGTCACCGTGGTGGAAAGAAAGGGTGCCACGACAACGATCCGAAAATGATGCAACGACAACATCTCGGTTCCGCTAACTTGGTGAGAGACCGGTGCAAAAGATGACGGAGAGTGTGTCATGCAAGAAGAAAAGTGGGGTGATCCCGTCACCGGTTCCCACGGGTCGGCGACGAGGCAACCGAGGAGCACGACAAAAGATGATACAGGCACGGTGCAGACAAGGGAAACATCTCATACAACACGAGCATTCGTCCACGGGTCATTGTCACGGGGTTATACCTTCGGAACGATCGTTCTCGGAGGGGTTCAAGGTCGTCGAGGGACGTAGTGGAAGTAGTGGAAGTAGACGTTCCGTTCGTCGAGGAAGTAGTGGTATACAATCATCGGTAGGGGTACTTGTCGCGGCATCGGACGTCTTCGGGGCGACGGTAGTCGAACTTGGAGGGGGTAACGGTAGTCGTTCACGATCGTCTTGTCATTTGGCGCCATCTTGGTCTTGGCGACGGTAGTGGTACATGGCGATGGTAGTCGTTCACGGAGCTCGTTTTTCCGTGGATGTTCGGGTCGTCGTGGTACTCGTTCGGGTCATGTAGAGGTACTTGGTGCTTCGGGCTGCCATTGTTACTCGTTTGTAGATGTACATGTTCATCCTGGCACTTGGCAAAAAAACAGCAGCAACAAAACATGGCAACATCTCGGAGCAGCGAGGAGGAAAGGCCGGGGCGCCGGGCTTGGGGCGGCCGCGGGGCGCTGTCGGAAAGAGGCTCGCGGGGGCGAGGACAGACGAAGCAGGGCGCTGGCTGGTCGATGGGGAGGTCGCGACGGGTGGCAGGGTGGCTGCACGAGGGGGGTCCTCCCCTCGGCGAGGTGGCGGCCGGCGCACCTGGACGAGGCCGGGCAGGGACGCGGCGTCCACTGGCTGCTCCGGCGCGGGGTGGCCCTGGAGGAGGCGATGGGGGCTCGGGCGCAGGGGCCAGGCGACTGCGGCTTGGAGACGGAAGAGGCGCGGGCGCGCGCGGCCTTGGCGAGGAAGATGGAGGAGGAGGGCCGACGAGGGGATCGGGGGGAGAGGGAGATAGCGAGAGGGACCGAGGGGATGCTGGAGATCGAGAGGTGAGCGAGGGGGTTCGGGAGCGAGGGGACGAGGGTTGCGGCGCTGAGGGAAAAGAGGGTCGAGGGGTGAGTCGCTGGCTCGGGCTAGGGTTAGAGCTGGAGATTGGGCCTTGGGCCAAAAGGCTGGGCCGAAGTGGCGTGGGATGGCCTAGAGGCCGGCTGGCACATCTCTCTCTCTCTGCATTTAAAATAAAACACAGAAAAGAAGGAAATGGAAAGAGAAGTTGGGAGAGAAGTGGGCATGGGGTTAATTTTTCCCGGACTCGCAAAAATGAGCAGGGTCTGAGAAAAATAGAAGTGGCAAGATCGAAAGATATAATTCAAACATATTTGAATTTAATTCAAAAGAGTTTGAACTAAGACTGGATTATTGAAGTGTCCAAAAATGTTCGAATTTTTGGAGGAACCTCGATAAAACGGAAAAGAATTATAGACAAGGTTTTGATGGTGAAACTTGAAGTAGAAAGGCATGGGGAAAATTATGCACGTGTGTTGGGTTAATTCCAAACAAATGGAATATTTTATAATATAGCTCCCTAAATATTGGGCGGATATGTTTTAAAGAGAAATCACACTTCCCTCGATTTAAATGGATCGAAGATCCACACGATTTATTTAAGTTGAGATGCAAAAGATTAAAGACAAGATGGCATGATGACATGATGCAAAGCAAAATAAATAACACAAGCACAAAAGAAACACACGGGAGAACCCGAAACATCTGGAATCTCTGGAATCTTCTGGGACGTCGGTCTTCGGAGCTAGGGTTGTCCAAATGAGGTGTGGTTTCGTCCACGCGATCAGAATTGGATGGCCTAGATGAAGGGAGGGGTTTGGGTTGGTTTGGTGGGCTGTTGGAGGGGTGTCTTGGGCCTCAAAGAGGGAGTACTTTGAGCCCACGAGAATAACTGTTGGAGTAGCAAACGAACTCCAAACGTGATGAGATTTGACAGGCGGGTTACACACACCAAAACAACAACACACGACAAGACTCACGCCAAACCGGAAACGTTACATGGCCAAACACCAAAGTAGGCCTCGGGGATGCCTCGGACACGTGAGAGAGCTCCGGAACTCGAAACGGACAACGGAAAGGAACGAGTGGGACCGGATACAAACGACAACACAAATGCAATGCAATGCACATGACTACATGATATGGATGAATGCCACAGACGCACACAACAAAACGACGAAAACCTGAAACGACAAAGAACCCGAAATGGAATAGATGGAGCCAGAGATATATATATTGCCCAAAAGGGAAAGTATTACATCTGGGGCATTACAAACTCTCCTCTACTACAAAAAGATCTCGTCCCGAGATCTAGGACTGGAAAAAGGAAGGGTACTCGGAACGAAGATGATCTTCTCGTTCCCATGTAGCTTCTCGGTCGGTATGGTGTGACCACTTGACTTTCAAGAATTTGATGGACTTGTTGCGGGTCTTGCGCTCGGTTTCTTCGAGAATAGCAACGGGATGCTCTCGGTAAGACAAGTCTTGTTGAAGATCAATCTCCTCAAACAGAATCATGCGTTCAGGAGTCTTGAAGCACTTGCGGAGTTGACACACATGGAACACATCATGAACATTGGCGAAGTTGGAAGGGAGCTCAAGTTGATAGGCTAGATCGCCTCTTCTGCCAAGGATCTTGACAGGCCCGACGTATCTAGGAGCAAGCTTTCCTTTGATACCGAATCTTTGGGTTCCTTTCATAGGAGAAACACAGAGATAGACATGATCCCCAATGTTGAAGGCCAAATCATGATGCTTGCCGTCATAGTAGCTCTTCTGACGCGACTGAGCGGCCTTGAGATTCTCACGTATGACTTTGCTCATTTCTTCGGCTTCTGAGATCAAGTCATTGCCAAGAAGTTGACGTTCACCAGTCTCGGACCAGTTGAGAGGTGTACGGCACTTTCTGCCATAGAGGATTTCAAACGGAGCTTTGCCCGCACTTGCTTGAAGCTGTTGTTGTAAGAGAACTCGGCAAATGGAAGGCAATCTTCCCATTTCATGCCAAAAGATATGACACAGGCTCTGAGCATGTCTTCTAGAATCTGATTCACTCTCTCGACTTGACCACTAGTCTGAGGGTGAAAAGCAGTGCTGAACCTGATCTTAGTGTCCATGGCAGACTGAAAGGAGTCCCAGAACTTTGAAGTGAACAAACTTCCACGGTCTGAGGAGATAACTTGAGGGATGCCATGTAAGGACACAATTCTGGAAGTGTACAACTCTGCCAATTGAGCTGCATTGATGGATTCTTTGACTGGAAGGAAGTGAGCGACTTTGGTAAGCTTGTCAATCACCACGAAGATAGAATCATTCCCTCTCTTGGACTTAGGAAAGCTAGTGACGAAATCCATTTCAATGTGGTCGAATTTCCACTCGGGAATAGGAAGAGGTTGGAGAAGACCGGCTGGACGTTGATGCTCTGCCTTCACTCTTCTGCAGACATCACATTCATTCACGAATTGGGCAATCTCCCTTTTCATGCGTGTCCACTAGTAAGATTGCTTGAGGTCTTGGTACATCTTGGAACCGCCAGGATGAATCGAAAGGAGGGAATCATGTGCTTCTTCCATTATGAGCTTCCTGAGATCACCTTTGGGAACAACAAGTCTGTCCTCAAAGAACAAGGTATCTCTCTCATCAACGCGATAGCACTTGTATTTAGGAGTACCCTTTGCAATACAATGTTTCACTTTCTGCACCATAGCATCACTGAGTTGGGCCTCACGGATCTGATCTTCCAAGGTAGGAGCAACTTGAAGATTTGCAAGAAAACCTTGCGGAACAACTTGGAGGTTGAGCTTCCTGAATGCTTCACAAAGCTCAGGCTAGAACGGCTTGATAAGAAGGCTGTTGCAATATGCCTTTCTGCTCAAAGCATCTGCAATCACATTCGCCTTGCCAGGAGTGTATTCGATACTGGGATCATACTCTTGGATCATTTCGACCCAACGAGTCTGGCGGAGGTTCAGATTCGGCTGTGTGAAGATGTACTTCAAGCTCCTGTGATCGGTGAAGATGTCGACTTTTCTGCCCAATAGAAGGTGTGTCCACGTAATCAAAGCATGTACCATAGCTGCTAGTTCAAGATCATGTGTGGGGTAGTTCTTCTCACTTGGCTTCAGTTGACGAGAAGTGTATGCCACAATTCTCTTGTCCTGCATAAGCACACCACCAATTCCTTGAAGAGAAGCATCACAAAATACTTCGTAGGGCTTGGACTCGTCTGGAGGAGTTAGAACTGGAGCAGAGACGAGCTTTTCTTTGAGAGTTTTGAATGCCACTTCACAATCTGGAGACCAGTAGTACTTGACATTCTTCTGCAGCAAGTTGGAAAGAGGCTTGGCAATCTTGGAGAAGTTCTCAACGAACCTTCTGCAATAGCTGGCAAGACCAAGAAAGCTTCGGAGTTGCTTGACGTTCTGAGGAGCTTCCCAGTTGACAATTGCTTCAACTTTCTCGAGGTTTACCGCAATACTGTCAGCGGAGATGATATGGCCCAGATACAAGACCTTATCGAGCCAAAACTCGCACTTGGAGAACTTGGCGTAGAACTTATGTTCACGGAGTTTGTCGAGAACGAGACGGAGGTGCTTTTCGTGATCTTCTTCATTCTTGGAAAAAACCAAAATGTCATCCAGATACACAAGCACAAACTCGCCGGTGTAGGGGTTGAAGATGTAGTGCATCATTCTCGAGAAGGTAGGTGGAGCATTGGCGAGACCAAAGGACATGACTGTATAATCATATGAGCCGTAGCTCGTTCTGAAGGCAGTCTTGGGGATATCTTCCTCGCGAATGCGAATTTGGTGATAGCCCATTCGGAGATCGAGCTTAGAGAACACTTTAGCTCCTTTGAGCTGCTCGAACAGTTCATTGATGTTGGGGAGCGGATACTTGTTCTTTATCGTCTTCTTGTTCAATGGCTGGTAATCTACGCAAAGGCGCTCCGTGCCATCCTTCTTCTTGACAAATAAGACACCACAACCCCAAGGAGACGTACTAGGCCTGATCAGACCCATACGTTCCTGTTCATCAAGCTGTTTCTTCAACTCCTTCAACTCTTTAGGAGAGAGCTTGTACGGACGCCGGCATGCTGGCTCAGTACCCGGCTCGAGTTCAATGAAGAATTCCACTTGACGGTGTGGAGGCATGCCTGGAAGTTCTTCAGGAAAGACGTCTTCGTATTCGTTAACCACCGGAATTTGAGATATGGCATTCATCTCGCCCTTGTCATTGAGAGAGAAAAGCCTGATTGTGTTATCCCTGGAGGCGAAGATAATCACATCATCATCGGAATGAGTAATCTTGACTTCCTTCTGTGCACAGTCAATTTGAGCATCATGCTGAGAAAGCCAGTCCATTCCGAGGATGAGGTCAATGTCGGAGTTGCCAAGAATAACCGGATTAGCCAGAAAGCGATAATCACCCATGCGAATAGACACATTCGGAGCAAAGTTGTTGGAGTTCATAAGCAAACCCGGAGAAAGCACAGACATCGGTCTAGGCAAAGCTTGCAATGGCATATCATGTGACAATGCAAAAGGTCTTGACATGAAAGAATGTGATGCTCCTGAATCAAACAAGACTTTTGCAGGAAAAGAGTTAACTGAGAGGTTACCCAAAATCACATCAGAAGAATTTTCCGCTTGCGCTGCATTCATCAGATTCACCCTTGCAGACTTTGGATTATGCTTGACAATAGCTGTACTGACAGGTGGGGGAGGCGGAAGGCGCCTTGGGTTCGGACATCTGTTAGCATAGTGACCTTTCTGAGAGCACTTGTTGCACACCACTTCTGAGAGAGGACGGAAATGAGAACCACTTGACTTGGAAACTTGAGACTGATGCTTTGACTGGTTGCTTGGGTTGGGTGGGTGGGAGAAACCACGACCACTAGAGTTCTTGTTGCTGTTGGAGTTGTTGTAGGGAGCTCGGATCACAGGAGGAGGAGGAAGCCAAAATTTCTGTTGCTTCGCGACCACTTGAGAAGATGAGGAGGAGTGAACGGCATCTCGAATCCTCTTTTTAGAAGCCTCCATCTTGAGCTGGGCTGCCTCTTGCTTGAGCGCCATGTTATGGAATTTGTCGAACTCATCGGGCTCGAACAAGCTGAGAGCAAGTTGAAGTTCATCTTTGAGACCTCCACGGAACTGATAGATCTTGCTCTTGGCATCCGGAATGTCTTGCTTGGCATAGCGGGCGAGGTTTTGGAACTTGACATTATACTGGTAGACAGTCATAGAGCCCTGCTTCAGGTTGCGGAATTGCTCACGCATACCCTCGATGACACTTGTTGGAATATGGTGAGAGCGAAAGTCCTTGCAGAAATCATCCCAAGAGATCACACGCCCTTCTCTGGAGTCTTTGTACTGCTGCCACCAGTCAGCTGCTTGGTCCTTGAGTTGGAAGGCTGCAAATTTCACATAGTCCTCTTCCCTTACGTTACTGCACTCAAAATGCTTCTTGATATCAATAATCCAATCTTCAGCATCGAGAGGGTCGACACAGTAACTGAAAGCCTTTGGTTGATTAGCCAAGAACTGGTTGAGCGTAGCATGGTGCTGTTGGTTGAAGAAATTGCCTTGGTTCCCTTGAGCACCCTGATTTGCTTGATTTGCTTGCATTTGCTGCATTATCTCCATCAACATTTGGGTGTTCTGATTTGTAGTTTGCATAATTGCTCTCCAGGCCTCAGACGGAGGAGGAGGGGAAGGAGGACGATCTGGAACCTCTTCACCCTCTGGGTTAGCATTGGGAACCCGTTTCGGAGCCATCCTGAAAGAGATGACCACCAATCAGCAATTTGATTGAAAGAAGGTATAAGCTGAAATAACGGATAGAATGCAACATAGTCTTCACAAGAATCATTCGAACAAGAGGAACGAATGAAATTCTCAGCTTAATGATAACAACAATCTTCACGAGAAGCCACATAGGGGACAAAAGGTAAATAAGAAAACAAGAAGGTATGGATCGAACAAACACAAGATAGGAGCTTCGTTCGACATCTTTGTGCTGTAAGCTTATGAACGCGTTACGAAAGGGTTTTGCAATCCCCGGATCAGCATAGCCAAGGACCCTTTAAGATGCAACTCCCGATCGGAACATCGGTCATAAAACCACTTCACTCAATGTAGAACCCCGAACTCGCTAACCTGCATTCGTTGGAAGAATGCCTACGCTCTACTGGATAAACCCACCTATGAATTTCCGAAAGTTTCCAGTTATGCAATCAGGTGTTGGGGATACAGGGGAAGCACCGCGCAATCAACTCTAAACCTACATCCAGCGGTATTCATCCTTCAACACATAACCAGTCTTTCTCGGAAACCGTCTACCTCGGACGTTCGAAAAGCATCCACTATACAAAGCTATGGCAATACTCCCGAACTACCTCCCCAGTACTGGGTGATGTCGGGGTTATCTTGCCACTAACCGTATAGGAGAGTTTTTGATGTCGGCCGTCTTAAGTATTCTAGTACTGTCGCGATAAGCTTGTGACGACAATACCCCGAAGCTCAACTCCCCGGGACACTGCCACAACCCCTAATGTCAGGAGGCATCGAGAACAATATTCTCGTCACAAGGACATCGAAACAATCCAACAATACTCATGAGATTCCTAAAAAAAATTGGTGCAATTTTTGAAAGTAGAAGAGGCAAGAGTAGTCGTTAGGAGTCCTCACCAGAATGAAAAGAGATGAGGAGCAAAGAATTCCTACTCTCCGATATAAATATAGGACTCAAAACATTTTCAGTGTGTGCCTAGACTCGACCGTCAACGATTCGATCAATCAGTGGGGGCTTCTAGGTCGGAGAAGGCTCTGATACCAACTTGTAATGCGCAGGATGGGACTATATCTCCTACGTGTCGAGGCACGACTTAAAGATATAAGCCCATTCTGGAATGATCGCAGTTCGGTATCTTTGCACATCTCATGTAAAAATGGGGATGGAAAACATAAAAGATAGTTGGCTTACACTCGCCACGTCACATAAATTCATTACATGTTCAAACATCATTCAGATAAACATCACAGCTCATCTAAGGGTAAAGATCCAAATGACAAGATACCAAACTTAACATTAAACCACAGGTCTAGATCGAATCCTAGTAGAAGCTCTACTGATCAACCGGATAGTTCACGTAGTAACGGCTACGCTCCTCGTCGTACTCCCAGTCTAGCTCAGGGCCATCGCCTATGTAGCTCACCATCGTACCTGCATCTGGGGTGTTGAAGTAACTGTGAGCCACAGAGGACTCAGCAATCCCGTTCCCGGGTAACACGACTATTTAAGCCTTGGGTGTGGAACAAGGCTGAAGAAAGAACAAGAGGTTGCAGCAGCACTTGCCTAGCTTACGTAAAAGAGAGCGAGAAGAGAAGGTGCCTCGGTCGAGAGATGATCACGAAGTGATCCTAACTAAAGCAAATCAAACATAACCCCACCGTCTTCATCTCCTGAATCCCTTTCGGAAAATGACAGTCACGGTACTCACGCTGGTAGTGTATTGGAACATGGTGTCAAGTTTTCTACAACCGGATATTAACAAGCTCCCATCTGCCACATAACCGCGGGCACGGCTTTCGAAAGTTCATAACCCTGCAGGGGTGTTCCAACTTGGCCCATGACAAGCCCACGATCCGCGGAGTCGCAACTCCAAGGTGGGAAGGCCCGAGTATCCTCGGAATCCCGTGCTCAAGATACTCCGACTAAGGTAAGGCTAATCTAGCAAATCCTCCCGGCGTGCCGACACCCTGATAGTAGCCGCGCGTATCTAGTCTCAGGCCACGACCGGATGAGCACAACGTATAGTGACCAAAAACCCAAGTTGCCAAGGGGGGTACCGCACACGACTCAAGTTTGGACCAACACTCAAATCGAGCACTGGCCCAGGGGGGTTGAATTAATTAATCCTCGGGTTAATTACTCCCTCGGTAAGTTTTTAGTTGTTTAGGCAAATAGTACCAATGTTGGGACTTGCTGGAAAAGACTTAGCACTTAGCGGTTTATCGAGGGGGTCCCATAACCCCAACCGTGTGAGGAATGCATAATCAAGGAACATAACACCGGTTTATACGGTTCCTAGCAGCATGAGTGGAACAAATCACCAAGCAAAAGGCTTAGCCTTCCATCCATTACCAATATATAGATGATTTCATTTAATAATTAATATAGTGTGATATCCCAACAAGCTTCAACAAGAAGCAAGAATCTTCAATCTTCTCCTGCAACTAACAATGCTATAAGAGGGGCTGAGCGAAGCGTACTTATAGCCAATCAATGGTTTGCATAGGTAGGGTGGTTAGGTAGGTTCATGGTTACAATAGGAGGCTAACAGGAAAAACATGGGCATCGAGGAAAAACTATAGATCGAGACTTCTAGCAATAGGCAAAGATAGTAATGTTATCGGGGTTCGGTCATCTTGCCTGAAGAGTTGTCGATGGGATCGTAAGAGGGGTCCTCGTTCTCAAGCTCGGTAGTAACCTCGTGCTCGTACTCGTACTCGGTCTCAGCTTCCGGCTCTACTCAAACACAAGAACACAAGGCAACGAATCAAACAAGATGCAATGCGCAGGAAAATTACTGGATGCATGACTGATGCACTATGGAAGCAAAACATATGCACTATGGAAGCACATAAAGTCTACTTAGGAAGCACAGTGTTATAGCACAAAAATATGCATCAAGCAAAATGCTTCAAAACATGATAACAATAGGATAATATGAATCTACATGCAAAAACACACAAGTTACATATAGGACTTGCCCAAAACAGAGCTACGGGCTAAAAGTTACACCCGAAACAATAAACATGCACAAGCTGATAATAACAGCCACATAGCAACTTCGAGGCAAGAGATAAATATGCTACAACACTCAAACATCATGGCAATGAGCATGGACATAAACTAGACATATCCTACAGCAAACAAGTCCATTGGAGCACCCCCAAAGGAGCCATGGATCAATAGCAACAAGCTATGACATATTGAACTTGACAACAAAATCCTGACAGCAGTAATTTGTTGCAACTTTGGAGCAAAAGTTAAATATGCTACAGACTCAAATAAGCATGTGAGAGCATGAATGGATAGCCAACAATATATACTACAAGGAATCATCAAGAGTCACCCCAAAACTATCATGGATTGGCCTAGAACAACAAGCAAACATGGCATCTGGAAATTACAGATTCCAGACTTAGTGAAATTTTACAGAGTGTTAAAACAGTAGTTTCATCATGGCATCTTTGAGAGCAAGTTTAAGTCACCTCAAAGCTAAACATGGCAAGTGGTAAGCACCACAGCAAAGTACACATGATGGTGAATCCAAAACATCTAAGGATGCATCAAGGGGACAGACACAATGATAGCAATGAGTTCCTCAACGAGGCATCTCGTAACGAGTTTAACAACATAACAGCCACATAGCACTTTGCAAAGGAGATAAACATGGCAAGATTAATTCTACCATGCAAGCTAAAGCAATCAACATGTAGAGCATTTCATGACGAACGCGTGGACATATCATTTGCATCATTTGGATAAACATGCACCAAGTTATCACATTGCAAAGATGGCATGAAAACAACAACTAACAGCAGTTTATAACAAGTTGCCCTCTTCCAACAGATATTTAAGCATCTAGATGACCTCAAACATGCATGGCACAATGGAACAAAACGTAGTACAAGTCCCCACGATCAATTTGACATATCATTCACTCAAATCGGACCATCACACAAAAAGTTATCCATGTTGCAAAACTGCTCTAGAATCTGAAATAACAGGGACTTAGTGGATTTCGGAGGTAACTTCAGGCAGATCTGGTCAAAGCGGGGTCAACCGCGCGGGCCGGGCTGGCGGAGGCAGATCGGACCGGGGAATGCGGTTCGGGCTTCGGGCGCGCCGGGCGAAGCGGATCTCGGCCCACGAGGCTAACGGGCCCGCGGCTGCAGGCGGTCGGGCCGGCCCACTAGGCACCTGGCGAGGCGGAGGAACAGATCGGGGATCTCCCGATCCCGGCCGGCGGCGGTTGCTGGGCGATCGAAGGCGCGAGGCGGCTGCTGGGCCTAGGGTTTCGGCCCACGCGGCGCGGACCTGGCCCAGGCGGTTGGTGGCGATCGGATCGGGGAGCCTCCTGCTCCCCTCGATCCAGGCGGCGACGCGGCCTTCGGGCGATGGAGCGGCGGCCTCCCCGGCCGGCGAGGCGGGAGCCGAGGGGCGGCGGGTCCCGGCGGCGGAGGGCGGCCGGAGGCGGTGCAAGGGCGGCGGGGCGGCGCGCCGGTGAGGTGGAGAGGGGCCGGCGGCGAGGGGAGCCCGGCGCGGCTGCGGCACGGATTCCGGCGAGCTCCTCCGGCGAGCTCCGGCGAGCTCCGGCCGGAGTGGAGGAAGGTGGCTGGAGGAAGGGGATGAAGGGGCTAGGGTTTTTATTTAGGGAAAAAATTGGGGAAGATGGACAAATATATAGGCACAAGGAGCTAGGGTTGTCCAAATGAGGTGTGGTTTTCGGCCACGCGATCAGAATTGGATGGCCTAGATGAAGGGAGGGGTTTGGGTTGGTTTGGTGGGCTGTTGGAGGGGTGTCTTGGGCCTCAAAGAGGGAGTACTTTGAGCCCACGAGAATAACTGTTGGAGTAGCAAACGAACTCCAAACGCGCTGAGATTTGACAGGCGGGTTACACACACCAAAACAACAACACACGACAAGACTCACGCCAAACTGGAAACGTTACACAGCCAAACACCAAAGTAGGCCTCGGGGATGCCTCGGACACGTGAGAGAGCTCCGGAACTAGAAACGGACAACGGAAAGGAACGAGTGGGACCAGATGCAAACGACAACACAAATGCAATGCAATGCACATGACTGCATGATATGGATGAATGCCATAGACGCACACAACAAAACGACGAAAACCCGAAACGACAAAGAACCCGAAATGGAATAGATGGAGCCAGAGATATATATATTGCCCAAAAGGGAAAGTATTACATCCGGGGCATTACACCAGGTCAACCCGACTACACATCACTCGCAATTACGCTCGCGCGGGTACCCCTCAGGGTCGACCCGTCTTTAGTAACCAGGTTCAGTGTAAAGTCATGGTAACCATAGTAACTGTGTGTCTGACACCAAAGGAAAACCTGAGGAAATCACCCTCGATGGAATTCCACCTGATGTTTATCGCCAAGGTGAACGAAAGAGGAGTCACCCTCGAGGTCCACTCTTGAGGAGTTGCATGACAGTGTCGTTATCGGGAGTGGAGAAAGAGGAGTCACCCTCGATGACCACTACCGATGAACTAACCTACAAGGTTAACATCAGAAGTGCTGATGAGGTCTCACCCTCGGCACTCGATAGTAACCCAGTAGTGTCGAGCAACTAAGGGGAAAGTGATGTACGGTGCCGGGTCCTGGTCTTCGATCTAGTTGATCTGGTCTTCTGATAATCTAGCGGGGCAGTCGGGACAAGGTAGGGGGTCACTGGTGGATCTCTAACCAGCCTATACTAAGCAGTTTAGTATAAACATGTAAGGTATGAAAGCAGTATCAACAACATGTTATGCATCAGAATAGGATCATACAAAAAGCAGTAGTAGTTCTAATGCAAGCATAAGAGAGAAGAGTATGGGCAATATCGGAATGATCAAGGGGGGTTGGCTTGCCTGGTTGCTCTGGCAAGAAGGAGGGGTCGTCAACACCGTAGTCGATCACCGGGGCATCATCGGTCTTGGGGTCTACCGGAGAGAAGAGGGGGAAGAAACAGTAAATATAAAGCAAACTGTTGCAACAGAGAAGCACGACATGTCCGCACGCAGTGCTAGGGTGCTCTAACGCAGTGGTACACGGTACCGTCGAAGGGGGATAACACTCGGGAAAGTATCCCCCGCGTTTCGTGTTATCGGTCAGATGAATCGGAGGGGGAAAGTTGCAGGTTCACTATGCTAGGGACGTGTGGCGAACGAACGGACCGCATATCCAGATGCGTCTCGTCGTTCTGAGCGATTTTCATATATAAAACTTTTTCATCCGAGTTACGGATTATTTTCTATGAATTTCTAAAGTTTAAAGTATTTTCTGGAATTATTATTAATTAAAAAAAGGACTTATTGCGCCAGCATGACATCATGCTGACGTCATTAGAGTCAACAGTCAACTCTGACTGTGTTGACTGGTCCACGGGCAGTGGGCCCTATCTGTCATGGACACCTCAGATAACATAACAATGTACTTAAGACTAACTATGTAATTAGGTTAATTAAGCAAGGTTATTAAATTAATTAATTATTTTACTAATTAATTAATTAATTAATATTATTATTTTCATTTTTTTAAACACTTCTTTTTTTGTGGCGCTGGGCCCCACGGTCAGCGGCCCATAGGGCCAAGGCGAGGCGGTTTACTGGGCGCGGGCGTGTGCGCCCGTACCCGATACCACCGCAGCGGGGTGGGGAAAAGAGCGAGGCCCCGGCGGCGGAGCCGGCCTCGGTCGGGAACGGCCGGGCGGTTAGCCGTGGCGGTCGGAGTGGGGCTCGGGCGTCAACGGGCGGCCGAGGACTGCCGACGGGAGCGAGGAGGCCGAAGGCGGGCGCGGGACACGGTGAGGCGGCGGCTGGGTGGCCGTGGACGAGCGGGGCGGGGGCGTGGGCGCAGCCGCGAAGCCGGAGCAGGGCGGCGCTAGGCGGCGGGGCCGCCGGAGGATGCTGCAGCGCGCCACAGAGAAGAGCAGGTGCGGCAGCGGCATCGTCGGGCGGCTGCGGCAGCGGCATCGTCGGGCAGCTGCGGCTGCTGCAGGCCGCAGCTGCAAGCGGCAGGGCCTCGCACGGGTGTCGCTGGAGCTGGGCACGGGCGCGTCGGCGCGCACTGGCACGCGAGGGCGGTGCCCGAGTCTGTGGTAGCAGCAGGTGGGTGCACCAGGCGCGACGGAGGCGCGGGAGCGAGGCCCACGGCGCGGTGACGTTGTGCGGTGAACGACGGCGGGACACAAGCGCGTCAGGGGCGAGCTACGGCTACCCAGGAGAGCACGGGGAGAGGGGGAAAGGAAGCGGTGCTCACAGAGGGGCGGTAGGGAAAGGAGGAGGGCTCGGGGTGGGCCGGCGGCGCCGGAAACGACGATGCACGGCGTCGGGTCTGGAGGTAGAAGACGACCTTGAACGGGCGTTGCGGTGGCGGTGAACTTGAACGGGGTGTCGTAGTTGATGTAGGTGAGGACAAGGGAGCTCCTGGACGGTCTCCAAGGACATGGGGGCGGCGGTGGCCGTGGTTACTCTGGTTGCAAGGCCATGGGCGCGCTCGGGTGAAAGGGGATCTAGGAAGGGGGAAGCGCGGGCGCGAGAGAGAGGATGGCATCGAGCTAGGGTTAGAGGGGGGTCGACGACAACCTTGTAGACGGCGGGGAGAGGCTGGATGGCTGCCGTGTGGCCATCCGCGACCACGGACGCACGCCATGCGGCCACCGCGTGCGGTGAGCAGTAGGAGGTAGGGGAAAGGCCCCCTAGTGGGCTGGGCTGGTTACTGCGCGCGGCTGGGCCGTAAGCACAGAAGCATTTCCTTCTCTGCCTTACCCTTTCTTAGATTTGTTTTTCTTTATAAAACATTTCTGTTTTCCAATTAGTTTCCTTTTGTTTTAGTTATATAAAATGTAAAACTTACATCTAAATTTAGTATAACAAATTAAGCCACTTCCAAAATAAGTTTCGTAGTTTAAACAAATTAGTTTAGCATTTTTATTAGTTAAAAGCATTTGGACAAAAATGATTTAGCCACTGTTTTAATTAATTTAGGGCATTGGAACACTTTACAAAAGGGTCGAATCACCACCACAATTAGTTATGGAATATTTTCCCCATGATGGACACTTTAGCCTTCATGTTTGAGAAGTTTGAATTTTGACGTTAAACTTGGATTTGAATTTGAATTGTGTTTGAATGCCAATGAGGACTAGCAACAGTAAGAGTGACGAAATGACACCATCAGCCAGGGATTACTGTAGCACGATTCTCGGGGTGTTACAGCCGGCCCACGAGGCCGGGGCGGAGGAGGAGGCCTGTGGGCCGCAGTGGAGCAGACGGGCCGTGGGCGAGGCCGGCCCACGAGCGGGACGAGCGACGCTCGTGCTCGTTCCCGACAGGGACATGGCGGCGGCGGCTGAAGTGCCCCGACGACGAGCCAGGGAGGCCGGCGGCGCGGGGTCCGGCAGGCTGTAGGGCGGCGCGAGGAGGAGGATCCGGCAGATCGGGCCCGGGGGTCCCGTTCCCGACGGCGACGCGGCGAGACGGGGATGAGGAGGCGGAGGCGGGTAGTGCGGCCTGCCGGCGGCGGCGGATCTGGGCAGGAGGTGAGGGGCGGTGAGGTCGGCGCACCGGCGACGGAGCAAAGGCGGCGAGGCGCAGGCCTTGCGAGGGCTCGAGCGAGCGGGGCGGAGGAGCAGTCTGGTTCGGCGGGCGAGCGGCGACCGAGCTCGCGCGGGCCCGTTCCGGGCTCCGCGGGTCGCGACGGCGGGGAGGAGAGAGAGGGGTGAGGTGGCGGCGCGAGGTTGACTGAGAGCGGCGGCGGGGTGACATGGAGCGCTCTGATTGGCTGAGGTGAGGTGGCTGGCTGGACATGTTCGGCGCGGATGGACATGTCCGGCGGCACGAGGTGGAAGAAGGCTAGGGTTGCACATCGAATTTTTGGGGAGGAGGCTGTTTATATAGGCATAGGGAGCTAGGAGTGTCCAAATGAGGAGCGGTTTTCGGCCACGCGATCACGATCCAATGACCGAGAGCATGGAGGTGGTTAGGATGGGCTTGGGGGCTGTTGCGAAAGGGGTGCTGGGCCAAAAGGGAAGGGGCTTCCGGCGGTGAACACGGTTAACCGTTGGGCTATCAAACGAACTCCGAATGCGGCGAAACTTGACAGGCGGTCTACCTATGCTATAATAAGACCACACGCCAGGTTTCAACCCATCCCGAGAACATTTTCCAGCCACTCATAAAATAAATATCCGGAGGTGCCGCGGGCACGTGCAAGTGTGTCTGGGCTCAGAACGGACAACGGAAAGGACGGCGAACTCGGACGGATGCAAGTTTTGAAAACATGATGATGCAATGCACACGATGACATGGCAAAATGCAACACGCAAGCAAGATGACATGGCAACGACGACGGATAACTAGCTGGCACCTGGCGCACCGGTCTCGGGGTGTCACACAAGTTGTATTTCTACTTAGTACAAGTGGGGGCCAACAAATAGATTGAGAAGCAACCAACCAAGAAACGAAAAATCACATAAGCGAGCATTGAGCATAACTAACACCGAATAGTGCACCACAAGTAGGATGTAATTTCGTTGCATAACTATTGACTTCCATGCTTGCATAGGGAATCACAAACCTTAACATCAATATTCTTATTAAAACATAATTACTCAATAACACGAGTCACATATCACTATCATCATATCTCAAAACTATTACAAATAATCAAGTTTATTTTGTCCAATGATCTCCGTGAAAGTTTTTATCATATCCCTCTTGAATATCCATCATATTGGGACTAGTTTCATATGTTGCTTTTCATAAGCTCAAACAAGTATAAGTGAAGAACATGAGCATAACATTTTCTTTCTCTCAAATTTATCTAAGTGAATCATGAGAGGATTTCTTCAAAAATAGTAAACACACCATGCTCAAAAAGATATGAGTGAAGTACTAGAGCAATTCCATAGCTCTAAAAATTTAAGTGAAGCATAAAGAGCAATTCTAACAAATCGTAGCATAATTTTGAGTCTCTCAAATAGGTGTGTCCAGCAAGGATGAATGGGACAAACAAACAAGCAAAACAAGCAAAGACTCATATCATACAAGATGCTCCAAGCAAAAATCATAATATGTGATGAATGAAAATATAGTCTCAAGTAAAATACCGATGGTCGTTAGAAGAAAGAGGGGATGCCACTCGGGGGCATCCCCAAGCTTAGTTGACTGATACTTCTTGAATATTATCTTGGGTGCCTCGGGCATCCCCAAGCTTAGCCTTTTGCTAATCCTTATTCCTTCATCCATCGTGATATCAACAAAAACTTGAAAACTTCAATCACACAGAACTCAACAAAACTTCGTGAGATCCGTTAGTATAACAAAACCAATCTTTACTTTAAGTACTATATCAATCCAATTTATATTTTGTAATTGTGCTATATCTACTGCATCCTAACTTTTCTATGGGAAAAACTCTTCAAAGGAAACCATATAATCATCAAAACAAGCACTTAACACAACGAAAACAAAGTCTGTCAAAAATAGAACAATCTGTTAACACACAACTTTTTATCATACTTCTGTAACTCTGGAAATTGTGAAAACTTACGAAAACGTGTTAAATTTGTATATTTATAACTTGTAAAAATGTCAAAAATTGATAACGTTCTAGTAGCCGTCAACAATTCTGGCACTGGTGCAAATAGTTTATGATTTTCAACTCAATCTAATCAACTATCAACCAAATTATCCCAAAGTTTTTGCTTGGCACAAACACTAATTTAAACCACAAAAACAAATCTAACCAGAGGAATATTTGCGTAATTATTGGAAAACATTAAGAAAACCAAAAAGGAAAAAGAAACAAGTTGGGTTGCCTCCCAACGAGGTCTATCGCTTTACGCCCCTAGCTAGGCATAACACATAGATCTCAAGTATTGTCATGCTTGGTGGATGATCCATAATTTGCCCTCATTATAGATTCATAAGGCATTTTGATCTTAGTTCTAGGGAAGTGTTCCATACCCTTTCTCAAGGGAAATATAAATTTAATATCCATTCATTCATATCAATCACGACACCAATAGTGCGTAAAAACGGTCTACCAAGTATAATAGGACAAGACGGAATGCAATCAATATCAAGAAAAATAAAATCTATGGGCGCATAGTTCCTATTTGCAAGAATAAGAACTTCATTAATCCTTCCCAATGGCTTTTTAATAGTGGAATCCGCCAAGTGTAAATTAAGAGAATAATCTTCAATATTGGTAAGACCAAGAACATCACAAAGGGATTTCGGAATTGTGGAAACACTAGCATCCAAATCACATAAAGAATTGCACTCATAATTTCTAATCTTGATTTTAATAGTAGGTTCCCATTCCTCATGAAATTTTCTAGGAATTGATACTTCAAATTCCAACTTTTCTTATGAAGCTTTTATCATGGCATCAACAATATGTTTAGTAAAAGCTTTATTTTGTTCATAGGCATGAGGTGAATTTTTCATGGATTGCAACAAGGAGATACAATCAATCAAACAGAAATTATCATAATTAAAGTCCTTGTAATCCACAAGAGTGGGCACATCACTAGTTAAAGTTTTGACCTCTCCAAACCCACTTTAATCAATTTTCTCAATAAGATTTTCACCCCCTGAATTATCGGGACGCCTTCTAGATAAAGTTGACTCTTCTTCAGTCCTTTTATCATCAATTTTAACTTTACTAAACAAGGAGTCAATCGGATAAACACCAATCATTTTAAGATCTTCATCATTCTTATGAAAACAATCACTAGAAAACGCTTTCTCTAAAATTCCCTTTTAGCTCTAAGCATAGCGGTTATTTTCTTACGTTCATCCATAGAAAAATATAAAGCCTTAATTGATTCCTCAACCTTAGGCACACATATTTCCAACTAGAGATTTTCCACATCATGAGAAATTCTATCAATACTTCTAAACATATCATCAATCTTATTCAACTTTTCTTCCGTCAAAGCATTGAAAACCTTTTGAGTATTGATAAATTCTATAATATTATTCTTTAGGTCATAGGCAGTACTATTTTTGTTGCCAGAAGAATTACCATAATTATTAGAGGAATTTCTAGGAAAAGGCCTAGGATTGAAATTACCTCTACAAGCATTGTTATTGAAATTATTTCGCAAAATAAAATTCACATCTACGCATCACTATTTTGCGCAATCAAGGTAGACAAAGGCAGATCATTAAGATAAATATGAGCACTTTTACAAGCAACCATTTTCACAAGAGCATCAACTTTTTTACCCAAAGAATTAATTTCATCAACCGAATTAACTTTTTTACTAGTAGGCCCCCTTTCGGTATACCATTGCGAATAATTTGCCATAACATTATCAAGAAATTTGGTGGTTTCACCCAAAGTGATTTCCATAAAAGTCCCACCCGTGGCGGAATCCAAAAGATTTATAGAAACAAAATTCAACCCCGCATAATTTTTTTGTATGACCATCCAAAGATTTAACCCATGAGTTGGGCAATTCCTTAGCAGCAATTTCATTCTTTCCCAAGATTGTGCAATATGTTCATGTTCAAGTTGTTTGAAATTCATGATCTGAGTTCTAAGGGAAATAATTTTCATGGCCGGAAAATACTTAGTGATAAAAGCATCTTTCCACTTATCCCAAGAATCTATACTATTGCGAGGCAAAGATGAAAACCAAATTTTAGTACGATCACGCAAAGAGAATGGAAATAATTTCAACTTCACAATATCATTGCCCACATCATTTTTCTATTGCATATCACACAATTCTATGAATGTGTTTAGATGGGACGCGGCATCCTCATTAGGAGTGCCGGAAAATTTCTCTTTCATAACAAGATTCAGCAAAGCAGCATTGATGTCATAAGACTTCGCACTAGCGGCGCGAGGAATCGGCTTACTAATAAAATCATTATTGTTGGTATTGGAAAAATCACACAACTTAGTGTTCTCTTGCGTCATCTTGACCAATTATAGACAAGACCACAAGTAGGCGATAGATTCGACCAAAAAAGACAAATGAAAAAGAGGGCGAATAAAAATGACAAATTTTTGTAAGTGGGGGAGATGAAAACGAGAGGCAAACGGAAAATAATGTAAATTGCAAGGAGATGAGATTTGTGATAAGGAACCTGATAGATGTTGATGATGTCTCCCCGACAATGGCGCCAGAAATTCCTTTTGATGTCGCTTGAACTACATCGATATTTCCCTAAATAGGAAGGGATGATGTAGTATAGCTACGGTATGTATTTCCCTCAGTGATGAGACCAAAGATATCGAACCAGTAGTAGAATCACGCTACACTATGTAAACGGTACCTACACACAAATAATAAATACTTGCAACCCTACGTATAAGAGGGGTTGTCAATCCCTCCCGGGTAATAGATTGGTAAATAGGTAGATTGATAATTGCATATGGAAGAACGGCAAATAAAACACAACAAGGTAATTTTGTGTTTTTGATAGTACAAATCTGAAAATAAAAGTTGCAAATGAAGGAAAAGACAAATATCAATATAGATCTGAAAGCATATGGTAGGAAAATAGACCCGCGGGCTGTAGATTTCACTAGTGGCTTCTCTCGAAAAGTAGCAACGGTGGGTGAACATATTATTGTTGGGCAGTTGATAGAAAACCGAATAGTTATGATGATATCCAAGACAATGATCATGTATATAGGCATCATGTCCAAGATTAGTAGACCGACTCATGCCTGCATCTACTACTTTACCTCACACATCGACCGCTATCTAGCATGCATCTAGTGTATTAAGTTCATGGAAAAACAAAGTAATGCAATAAGAATGATGACATGATGTAGACAAGATCTATTCATGTAGGAATAGACCCCATACTTTTGTCCTTAATAGCAACGATACATGCGTGCCTTGCTGCCCCTTCTATCACTCGGAAAGGACATCGCAAGATCAAACCCATTACAAAGCACGTCTTCCCATTGCAAGATAAATAGATCAAGTTGGCCAAACAAAACCCAAATATCAGAGAAGAAATATGAGGTTATAATAATCAACAATGGATATTAAATCAAGGAAAATCTGATCATAAACTCACAATTCATCGAAAGCCAACAAACACACCGCAGAAAGTCATTACATCAAGTAGATCTCAGAGAGACCACTTTATTGAGAAACAAAGAGAGAAGAAGCCATCTAGCTACTGCCTACGGACCCATAGGTCTGAGGTGAACTACTCACGCATCATCGGAGAGGCACTAATGAGGATGGTGAACCACTGCGTGATCGTGTTCCCCTCCGGCAGAGTGCCGAAAAAGGGCTCTAGATTGGATCTCGTGGTTTTGAAACTTGTGGCGGCTGGAATAAAATTTTGTCGACTCCCCTAGGGTTTATGCAATATTGGGGTATTTATAGAGTGAAGAGGCGATGCGGGAGGCCACCCAGGTGGGCACAACCCACCAGGGCGTGCCTGGGGGCTGGGTGCGCCCTGGTGGGTTGTGCTCCCCTTGGAGAACCCCCAGGTGCTTCTTTGGCCCATCGGGTGTCTTATGGCCCAGAAAAAATCTCCAAAAAGTTTTGCTACATTTGGACTCTGTTTAGTATAGATTTTCTGCGATGTAAAAAAGAAGCAGAACAACAACTCGCAGTGGGCACTATGTCAATATGTTAGTCCCCAAAAATGATATAAAATGATTGTAAAACATCCAGGAATGATACTATAACAGCATGGAACAATAAAAATTATAGATATGTTGGAGACGTATCATGATACCAAGTTCATCAAGTCATGTGTTCTTGAACTCAGTGCTGTTGTCACTTCTGATGTTATTGATCTTGAGACCATAATTTGTCATGGCCCGATTGGAGAACCGTCTGAAGACACCCTGCATGTCAGTGTTGTAGGTAATGATATGCACCCAGGTGTAATGAGAATAATCATCAACTATGACGAATCCATAGAGTGATGCTGCATTGGTTAGTGTGGCATAATGAGTGGGACCAAAGAGATCCATATGAAGTAATTCAAAGGTACGAGTGGTGGTCATGATTGTCTTTGCAGAGTGCTTGAATTTGGTCATCTTTCCAGACTCACAAGAACCACAAAGGTGATCATTGACGAATTTGACGCCCTCGATGCCAATGATATGCTTCTTCTTGACGAGTGTGCTCAAATTACTCATGCCAGCATGTCCAACTCGTTGATGCCATAGCCAACATTCTTAAGATTTTGCCAGTAGACACGTGGCCGGTTGAGGACCTAGAGAGAAATCTACAATACAAATCACCTCTCCTAAATCCTAAGAAGACTTTGGACTTGTCAGATTCCATTAGCACAATGCATCTATATTTTCCAAATATGACAATCATATCAAGATCATAAAGCATTGAGACAGACATGAGGCTGTATCCTAGGGAGTCGACAATCATCACTTTTTCTGTGTGTCAATCCTTTGAGATAGAAACCTTACCTAGACACAATACCTTGTTTTTTGCCTTTGTCAGCGTAGGCGATATGCTTCAAATGAGACAAAGTAAGGGGAGCATTGGTGAGGAGATTCCTGTCACCAGTCATGTGATTAGTGCAGCCACTGTCCTGAACCCATTCAGTAGCTTTTAGAGTATCATCCTGTAGAAGCATTAGTCTCACTTACAAATTCATATACTTCAATTTGAAGAATATGATGATCAATTTTTCAGTGAATTTCATCAATAAGCATATAACAAGCAACATGTGGATGTGTGAAATGAAGACTTCATTTGATCATGGTTAGCTTGCCTCCCAATTCTATTCTTGAGCTTGCGATGATTTTTCCCTTGAAGAGGAAAGGGCGATGCAACAAAGTAAAGATAGTATTTCCCTCAGTTGAGAACCAAGGTATCAATACAGTAGGAGGCACAAGCAAGTCTCCGATCTATGCACCTGCACAAACTAACAAACACTTGCACACAACGCAGAAAAGGGGTTGTCAATCTCTTCACGGTCACTTGCAAGAGTGAGATCTGATAGAGATAGATTTAAAATAAAAGTAAAAGGAAAAATAAAGTAAACACAAAATAATTGCAGCAAGGTATTTTTGGGTTTTTGGTTTTATAGATATAAAAATATATGATGGAAAATAGACCCGGGGGCCATAGGTTTCACTAGAGGCTTCTTTGTCGAAGGAAGCATACGGTGGATAAACAAATTACTATTGAGCAATTGATAGAAAAGCGTAGAGTTATGACGATATCCAAGGCAATGATCATGAATATAGGCATCACATCCATGAAAAGTAGACCGACTCCTGCCTGCATCTACTACTATTACTCCACTCATCGACTGCTATCCAACACGCATCTAGAGTATTAAGTTATAAAAACAGAGTAAAGCCTTAAGCAAGATGTCATGATGTAGAGGGGTAAACTCATGCAATATGATATAAACCCCATCTTTTTATCCTTAATGGCAAGAATACAATACGTGCCTCGCTACCCCTTCTGTCACTAGGTGAGGACACCACAAGATTGAACCCATCACAAAGCACTTGTCTCTTTGCAAGAAAAACCAATCTAGTTCGCTAAACCAAATCTATAGGTCGAATAGAAATACAAAGCTATCTTAATCATGCATAAAAGAGTTCAGAGAAGACTCAAATGATATCATGGATGATCTGATCATAAATCCACAATTCATCGAATATCAACAAACACACTGCAAAAGATTACATCGAATAGATCTTCAAGAACATCAAGGAGAACATTGTATTGAAGATCAAAGAGAGAGAAGAAGCCATCTAGCTACTAGCTATGGACCCGTAGGTCTGTGGTAAACTACTCGCGCATCATCAAAGGGGCAGAAAGGTTGATGTAGATTCCCTCCGTGATTGAATGCCCCTCCGGCGGAGTACGAGAAAAGGCCCCAAGATGGGATCTCACGGTAACAAAAACTTGTGGCGGTGGAAAAGTATTTTTGGTGAATCCTCTAGGGTTTCTGGAATATTTGGGAATTTATAGACCAAAGATGCAGTGCAGGGGACCCCCGAGGGGGCCACAAGCTGGGCGCACCCATGGCTTTTCGTTGCATCGTGGGTCAATTGGCCCCCACTCCATGTCTCGTAGGTGTCTTCTGGTCCAAGGAAAATCATCGTAAAGTTTTATTCCATTTGGACTCCGTTTGATATTCCTTTTCTGCGAAAGGCAAAAACAAGGGAAAAACATAAACTAGCACTGGGCACTGGGTTAATAAGTTAGTCCCAAAAATAATATAAAATAGCATATTAATGCATATGAAGCATCCAAAGTTGATAATATAATAGCAAATAATAATACAAAATTATAGATACCTTGGAGACATATCAAGCATCCCCAAGCTTAATTCCCGCTCGTCGTAGAGTAGGTAAATGATAAAACAGAATTTTTGATGTGGAATGGTACCTAACATATTTAGCAATGTATTTCTTCTTATCTTGGCATGAATGTTCAGATCCATATGATTCAAAACAAAAGTTCATTGACATAAAAACAATAATACTTCAAGGATACTAGAAAGCAAAATCATGAAACTTCAAAAATGACATGGCTAAAGAAATCTATCCCTAAAAAATCATATAGTCTTGTTATGCTCCCTCTTCTCAACACAAAGTATAAATCATGTACCACCCCGGTGTCAGCCAAGCAATTGGTTCATACTTTTTAACGTGCTTCAACTTTTTCAACTCTTCACGCAATACATGAGTGTGAGCCATGTACATAACACTATAGGTGGCATAAAAGGTGGTAGTAGAAAAAGGAAGGGAGAAAGTCTCACATCAACTAGGCATATTAATGAACTATGGAGATGTCCATCAATTTATATCAATGTGAGTGAGTAGGGACTGTCATGTAACGGGTGCACTCGAGCTATAAGTGTATGAAAGCTCAAAAAGAAAACTAAGTGGGTGTGCATCCAACTTGCTTGCTCATGTAGACCTCGGGCAATTGAGGAAGCCCATCATTGGAATATACAAGCCAAGTTCTACTTCCCACTAGTAATATATGAAAGTGTCAAAAATAGGAGACTCTCTATCATGAAGAACATGGTGCTACTTTGAAGCACACGTGTGGAATAGGATAGTAACATTGTCCCTTCTATCTTTTTCTCTCATTTTTTATTTTGGGCTCTTTGTATCTTTTTTTAATTTGAGCTCTTTGGCCTCTTTTTGTATTATAACCTCACATGGGACAATGTTCTAATAATGATGATCATCACACTTTTATTTACTTAGAACTCAAAATTACAACTAAAAACTCATATGACGGAACAATGGAGTTACATGGCAATATATCTCGACATGGCTATGAAAATGTCATAATAGGTAGGTATGGTGGCTGTTTTGAGGAAGCGTATAAGGTGGGTTTAATGCATCGGCAAAAGTTGCACCGTACTAGAGTGGCTAGCAAAGGTGGAAGGGTGAGCGTGCGTATAATCCATGGACTCAACATTAGTCATAAAGAATGCACATACTTATTTCAAAAAGTTTATTAGCACTCGAAGCAAAGTACTATTACACATGCTTCTAGGGGCTAGGTTGGTAGGAGTTAAGCATCGTGCGTTCCCGACTTCCACACAAAGGAAGACAATCAATAATAAATTGCGCTCCAACTTCATCACATAATTAGAAGACCATACGTGCATGCTATAGGAATCACAAACCTTAACACGCATATTTCTTTTATCCCACAATTCAATATTAGCATGACTCTAATATTACCATCTTGATATCTCAAAACAATTGCAAGGAATCAAACTTCTCATATATTCAATACTCCCCATTGGATGCCTATCATATTAGGACTAAATTCATAACCCAAGAAAGTACCATGCTGTTATTAGACTCTTACAATAATATAAGTGGATCATGGGAGTTCATCAATTTCTTCAAAATAACATCACCACCATGCTCAAAAAGATATAAGTGAGGCACTAGAGCAACTACCTAGCTCAAAAGATATAAGTGAAGCACATAGAGTATTCTAACAAATTCACGATTAATGTATGTCCCTCTCAAAAGGTGTGTACAACAAGGATGATTGTGGAAAACAAAAAAGCAATGACTCAAATTATACAAGACACTCCAAGCAAAACACATATCATGTGGTGAATAAAAACATAGCCTCAAGTAAATCTACCAATGGACTGAAGACAAAAGAGGGGATGCCTTTCGGGGCATCCCCAAGATTAGATGCTTGGTTGTACTTGAATATTACCTTTGGGTGCCTTGATAATCCCCAAGCTTAGGCTCTTGCCAGTCCTTATTCTATAGTCCATCAAATCTTTACCCAAAACTTGAAAACTTCACAACACAAAACTCAACAGAAAACTCATGAGATCCGTTAGCATAATAAATAAAATAACCAGTTTAGGTACTATTGTGAACTCATGATAATTTTGTATTGGTGTTATATATACTTTATTCCAACTTATCCATGGTTCATACCCCCCGATAACACCCATAGATTCGTCAAAATAAGAAAACAACACAATGAAAAACAGAATCTGTCAAAAATAAAACAGTGTGTAGCAACCTGAAAAGTTCGTATACTTATGCAACTCTATCAAGTCTGAAAAATTAGGAAAACATGGGAAATTTGTATATAAATATTGTGTAAAAATGTCAGAAAATTATCACGCTCTAGTGAATTATATATTTTTTGTACTGGACGCAAAAGTTTTTTTATAGCAAAATCAAATCAACAATCTTCCAAACCGTCCCAAAGGTCTTACTTGGCACAAACACTAAATTAAAACATGAAAACACATCTAACTAGAGTCTAGAGGGTATATTTATTCGAAAACAGAAGAAAAAAGATTAAAACAAAAAATAAAATTGGGTTGCCTCCCAACAAGCACTATTGTTTAATGCCCCTAGCTAGGCATAAAGCAATGATCTTGGTATTGTCATCTTTGGTATTCGTTCCATAAGTAGCCTTCATAATAGATTCATATTGTAACTTAATTTTATTTCTTGGAAAGTGTTCCATGCCCTTCCTTAAGGGAAATTGAAATCTAATGTTTCCTTCTTTCATATCAATAATTGCACCAATTGTTGTAAGGAAAGGTCTACCAAGAATAATAGGGCATGTTGGATTGTAATCTATCAAGAACAATAAAATCCAAGGGCACATAATTCCTATTTGCAATAATAAGAACATCATTAATCCTTCCCATAGGTTTTTAATAGTGGAATCCGCTAGATGAAAATTCAAAGAACAATCATCAAGTTTGTGGAAACCTAGCACATCATATAGAGTTTTTGGAATTGTTGAAATGCTAGCACCCAAATCACACAAATCATTGCACTCATAACCTTCAATCTTGATTTTAATAGTAGGCCCCCAATCGTCATAAATATTTCTAGGGATTGAAACTTCCAACTCAAGTTTTTCTTCAAAAGATTTCATCATATCATCAATAATATGTTTTGTAAAATCCTTATTTTGATTATAAGTGTGAGGAGAATTAAGCTTGGATTGCAACAAGGAAATACAATATATCAAAGAACAACTATCATAATTAAAATCCTTGAAACCCAAAATAGTGGGATCATTGCTAGCTAAAGTTTTAACCTCTCCAATCCCACTTTTATCACTTTTTTACTTTAAGGTCTTTATTCTCCAAATTATCGGGATGCCTTTTATCTAAAGTTGACTCATCTCCAGTCCCTTCTTTTCCAAGATTTATATTAGCAAACAAAGATTCAATAGGAGTCAAGACAAGCATCTTAAGATCTTCATCATTATTAAAAGCTTTAGGTTTGGCAGCCATGTTGTTTACAAACATGGTTTGCTTATCAGAGAGTTGACCTAATAGATTTTCAATATGAGCAAGTTGAGATTTAAGACTGGATATTTCCTAAGTAACATCATCAAGATATTTATTGATATATTCCGTCATAGTTTTTTGTTCTTTAAGCTCGTTCCTAAAGAAACTATTATGCTCAAATTGTAAAGACATAAAACTTGTCATATTGTTTTCAATTTCTCCCAACTTCCTAAGGTAAAGACCAAGATATCTAGGTTGAGACATTATGGCAAACAATATATCTAGCACACAAGCAATCAAAAACGCGAATGAAAAAGGGTTAATAAAAAGGCAAATATTTTTGCGTTTTTCTAAAAGCGTTTTAGAAGTGGGGTAGATGAAAACGATAGGCAAATGAAAAATAATGTAAGTGCGAGAGATGAGAGTTTATGACAAGTACTTTGTAGGCTTGATGTAGAACCTCCCCAGCGACGGTGCGAGAAATTCTTCCTGCTACTTCTTGTAAGTGCATCTAGTGGCCCTTAGTGATTTTGGTGTATTGAAGACTTATAGGTTAAGGGACTAATGCGTTCGTGAGTATACACAGGTATATAAGTCTTTGAGGAGTTTGATATTTACAGAGAAAGTCAACCCCTAAAAATTAATGTCTTCAACTGAAGACTTTGGATTTCTAAAGACTTTATGATGATTTTGAAAGTGAAGAAATTGGTGTGACCTTGAAGACTTGGATAATCATGCGAGGATTATGAAGCGTGCAGACTTTTGTTTTCGTAGTTTCATTTTATCTTTCTTGAGTCAAAGGAAACACCGTACTGTGAAAGGGGGTCGAGGAAAAACTAAGGAAACATATTTCCAAGTGATGCTCAACTCAAAGCCTACACTACCCAATCCTTTCGAGTGAAGACATTGGAAATCCCATTCAGTTCAGTCAATTTATTCAGTGACAGATATGAAGTTCTTCTGGTCGCTGAGGAATTTGTTCTGACTTAGGAGTGAGGAATTCGCCAGTGCGGATTTCCTACAAGTGAGGAATATGATAACCCTAAGGAATTTGATACTCAGAATTCCGACCGTTGCTGTGCTATGCGCCAGCTGTCCCAAAATATATACCTACCTAATGGTCATATCATTGAAGGGCATATATGTCTTATCATGTCGGGCTGCTCCCTAGGCTATAAATAGCAGCCCCCTTCAACCACTAGCTGGCTGGTTGCTCCGAGAGAAACTGACGCTTGTCATTAGAGCAACCCATCCTCCAAGGACTTTGAGCGAAGATCATCAAGTGAGGAAAAACCCAAAACCCAAACACCTAAAACCCCGAAGTGATTGAGCATCACTGAACAGATTGTTCCTGTGTGGAATCGACGCTTGTTACCTTTGAAGACTGTGATCTTCCAGACGGTTAGGCGTCAATGGTCTAGAGCATCCAAGAGGAATTGTGGATCGTCGGGTGACCGAGTTTGTGAAGGTTTGGAAGTCACATGTGAAGACTTACCACGAGTGATTGGGCGAGGACTGTGTGACCCTAGCTCAAGGAGAATAGGGTGAGGACTTGGTGTCCTGGACTGTGTGTCCGGGACTGTGTGTCCTCAGGTTTAAATACCTAGCCGCTCCAACCAGACGTACAACTGTCACAACAGTTGGAACTGGTTTACCAAATCATTGTCTTCATCAAGCCTACTGGTTCTATTTCCTCAACACTTCCATTTACTCATTCATGTGTTGTTGAACTTGATCTGTACTATTTGAAGACTTTGACTAAAGACTTTCTCAATTTCCTCAACCCTATTTCTTCAGTCCTAAGTCCTCAGCCTGCTTATCCTGTTTTCATGCTACTTGTACTCTGTGCTTATTTTCATTTCATCTTGATGACCATGCTACTGTCTTGTTATGCTTGCACCTGAGTATCTATTCCGCTGCTAAGTAGTTCGTTGCTTAGGAGTCTCCTCAGTGATGAATTTATAAAAATCGCCTATTCACCCCCCTCTAGTCGATATAATGCACTTTCAATTGGTATCAGAGCAAGGTACTCCCTATGTGATTTTGGTTTAACCGCCTGGAGTCTAGTTATGTCGACTACAAGTATGATCAAAGTCTTGGCTGGGTGTCCTACCTTTGATGGACTGGACTGCCCCTACTGGAAGAACAAGATGCGCATGCATCTTGAGGCAATTGACAACGATCTGTGGTTGTAACATCCCAAATTTTCAACTTGGAATGTTATACATAGATCATACTGCATTGCATATTTCTTTGCACTTTGAGCGTGGCGATCCTCGAAGATTCAAAGCAACTCAAGGACCTACGGAGAGAGTTGGGAATTCTACCGTTTTTGTATTTGAGTTCACTTGAATACCGGTACGAGGATAGCGTTGGTTTTAATTATTTTTCTCTCCTAAAAATATTTCTAAATAAAATATATGAGCGGAGATAATATGACTTCTCCAAAATAACATAAATATTGGAGGAAAAATATTAAAATCACTTTTGGTTTTTATTCGGATTTATTTGCGGTTTTATTTGCCTAGGAAAACTACGCGTTTTTCAAAAAGTGCATTTAGGTCCGGGAAAAATGTTCACTTTGTCCTAAATATTATTAGAGGACGGTGAAAATTTATTTCGGAATTTTTGGAGTCCGTTTAGTATTTCTTTTATTAGTTTTCGTACGTCGGGACTCGTTAAAAAAAAGAGAACCGCCTCTGGGCCGTAACCGGCTAGGACTCCCCTAGCCGGGGGTCTTTAAAACACGAGGCCGCTGGCCCGCTAAGCCCCAGCCGCCCCGCCGAACCCTAGCCCCGCCCACCTCGAGTCCCGCGCTGCGCCGCCGCCGCCGCTGCCGCGCCTCGCCGTCGCCGCTGCTGCGCCGCGCCGCCGCCGCCGCCGCCGGACCCGCCGCCCGTCGCCATCGGAGTAGCCGCCGGAGTTCGTCGTTTTCGAGGTAGCCATCGGTTTTCCGTAAAAACCGATCGGGTCTTTTCGTAAAACCCTAGATTCGTTTTTTATATATAGATCGGTTTGGTTTTCTTTCGGTTTAGTTATTTAGCGGATGTTCGTCCGTACGTTCGTTTTAACGAACGTTGTTCGCCCGTTAGCCGTAGACAGGGAACGTTCGTTCGTTAGCCTATTCGTTAGTTTTCCTTTTCGGGGTATTTATCCGCGATTATTTCGATCGCGATTTCTGCCCTGATCTTGTTTTTCGTTTTTCTTTTCGCTCGAGAGTCAGAATCAGGTGATTCAAAATCCCAGATCTTCGTCTCGATGCCCTCTTTCCGTTTAACCAACTTGAAAAAGTTTTGCTACTGTAAAATTTGACCCTAGATCAAAGTAGTAAACGGATCTTATTTCTTTCGCAGTTTGAGTTTCGTTGCTTCTTTCGATTTGGTTCTTTTTGCAAACCCGAGTTCTTAAGTTGAACTTTCTGGTTATATCTTCTCTTTTGGAGTTTCGTTTGTGCATAATTGCTTGATTGCTTATGTATGCTATTGTTTGCTTGTGATAGAATACCTGGACTGTGAAGTGTGCTAGTACGAGTCTCTAGGTTTTGTGAATCATCAGCAAGGCAAGTAGCACTTTGATCATACCGCTTTATTACCCAGTTTTTATGCGTTAGATCAAACCCTCACACATTGCATGAGTAGGATCTCTTAACTTGTGGGTCTGCGAAGTAGATTGAGGTAGAACTTATTACCTGCATTATTTTCAAACCCTTGGGAGTTACTTCTACGTTATGCTTAGGTTGCTATGCTATGCTCATAGACATGGTTTGGGTTTGAGTAAAATCCATGACATATGTGAGTTGTTAATTAAGGGTTCAACTTAAGGTGGCTACTTGAATACACATCTGGGTGGATTGGTTGCAGTGCACCTGGAGAATCCAGTGTTGTCCTAGGAAATCCCGGGGTTTCCGTGTGATTGTCCTATGGAATGCCACCCAGGCTCAAAGGGATCATAAAACTATTCATGCTAGAAACTTCCGTGTGCAGCCACAATGCCATTATGGGCTCTGTCATAGTTGAGTAAGTTGCGGGAAACCTTTCCATGATGGGCTAGCAGATGTAGAGGTATTGTAGGTGTACCGGCCTATCTATCGGTTAAGGGGACCTCTTCGGAAAGACTGTGTCTCGGTCATCCGTTTCTCAAACACCATGCAGTGCGAGAAATCAAACGGAGGCGATCGAGTCTTGTGGGGAAAGTGCACAAACCTCTGCAGAGTGTACAAACCGATCATGATTAGTCGTGTCCCCGGTTATTGACAAATCTTGAATATCTGGTACTTGAATTATTGGTTGATCTCATCACTCTAAAGTTTATTTGTTGGGTTAATGATTACTTTAATTGGGATTGAGTTGGAGGTACTTTCTCAATGATGTTTCAACTACCATGATAGTTAAAATAAAATTTATTCCTATGTTGTATGGAAAAATTGGCTTTACGCAAAAACTTTAAACTTAGAGCCTCCACCAGCCAAATATGCATATAGGGTAGCCTTTACTTCTGTTACTTGCATCTTCTGTGTTATCTTGCCAGCATATTCCATGTGCTGACCCGTTTCGGGCTGCAACATGTTACGTTGCAGACTTTTTAGACGAGGAGTAAGATGTTCTAGGTCGTTTTTCATGCACTCAGCTATGCCGTTGGAGTTGATGGACTCACTTATCTTCCAAGCCTTCCGCTGTTATTTTGTTAGATGGCCTTAAGCCATAGACTTTTGTAATAAGTTCTCTTTGGAGACATTCCATGTAATAAGTGTGTGATTGCCACTTTGTTATAAATCCTTCAAGTACTGTGTGTGTCAGCATTACCGATCCAGGGATGACACTGAAACACAGAGACTTCGGTCCATTCAGATCGTGGTCGCTACAGTGGTACGTTGTGGAAACTGGTGTGCCCTCTATCTCACCTTCCGTGAATGCTGCTGATGTGAAGAGATTCAAGCAACTCGACTCACAAGCGAAGAATATCATATGTGGCCATCTAAGAAAATGGTAGTATGGCAGAGTGAGTGCTTTGGAGACTGCTAAGCTCATCTGGGACAGGCTGTCCAAGGTCAACGAAGGAGTCTCAACTCAATGTGACTCCCGAGTTGATGTTCTTCGCAATCTCTTCAACCGCTTCAAGAGACTTGACAATGAAAATGTTCAGCAAACCTTCAATCGCCTCACCGATATCTGAAATGATCTACAAGCACTTGGTGCTACAGACATCACAGACCACGAGGTGGTGAAGAAACTGCTGAGATCACTTGACTCCTCATTCGACACTCTAGCACTGATGATTCAAGAGTGTGGAGACTACAAGTCACTTGATCCTGTTGACATTCTCGAGAGGCTAAATACTCATGAGTTCCAACTTGCTAAAAAGAGAGATCTCTATGGTCCAAACTATGGTAGATCTCGCGTACTGAAGGCCAAAGCAATTTCCTCATCTGAAGGTGAAGAATCTGACAACACCCTTGGTGATCCTGAGGAACTGAGTCAGTAGCTAGCAATGCTCGTGAGGAAATTTCAGAAGTTCTCTAGACGTGGTCGCTTTGTGAAATCTTCAAGAGGTGATGACTTAAGATCAGATTCTTTATCTTGCGATCCCAAGAAGAGGACCTGCCACAAATGCAAGAAACCTGGTCACTTTATCACTGATTGTCCTCAGTGGGCAAAGGAATCGAAGAAGAAGAAGTACAAGGACTACAGCTCAAATGACTCGAAGAAAAAGAAGAAATCTTCAAAGTCCTCATCATCAAAATCCTCAAAGTCTTCCTCTAACAAGAAGAGCAGTTCCAGGAAAGCTCGGGCATTCATTGGCAAGGAAATGGACTCAACTGAATCTGAAGAAAATGAGGAAGAGGAGGAATATGAGGAATCAGACTCTGGTGTGGCAAGCCTGGCTCTCGCTACCGCATTCGTCGGCAAGTCCATCTTTAATTCTGAAGAAAAAGACTTCCCCGACACTGCTGGCAACAACAACGGTGACTACTCTCCCACCTACTGCTTCGTGGCAAAAGGTGCCAAGGTACTCAACCGTTCCACGTCTGATTCTAGTGAAGATGAATCGGATGAAAACCTCAAACCTAGCTATTCCAAACTTGCTAAAATTGCCATAAAACAACAAAAAGATTTTGATAAGGATCAAATATGCTAGAAAGAAGTGATGATCTATTGGGTGAAGAAATGGATCGATCTAAAATCTTGACTGAAAATCTTCAGAGACTTCAGTCTAAGTATGATAATCTTCAAGATAATCATAACACTCTCTTATCTGATCATGAAAAGTTTCCCTATGAATTTCTTCAAAGAAAGCAAGATCTTGAGAATCTAAGGGAGAGTTATGAAGATCTTCAGAAGGAACGCGATTCATTGCTTGCTCAACAGATCAGCGCTGCTCAGGAGGAATTCCTTCCCCCATGCCTTAAATGCATTGAACGAGAAACTGCAAATTCTTCACCTGAAAGTTCAAATGCTTCTACTATTACAAATTGTTCAACTATTTCTATGGTGACAATTTCCTCAACTGAGGAAAACACCGATGCTACTGACAAAAATGCAGGGTTGAAGGAAGTGTATATGACAGGCATGTACAAAAGCCTCAAAGGTCATCAGACTCTTTGTGATGTGCTTAAAAAGCAGATTCTGAACAGGAATCCTAGGAAAGAGGGTATTGCCTTTGAGAGGAAACTCAATGTTGATGGGACCTACTGGAAACCTGAGCACTATCCCAAAACCTCATGGGTTGCTGCAGAAGGACCTCGAGTAGATCCATCTACCTTATTTGGCTTTACTTGTGAAACTTCACTTCCTTCTGATGAGTCATTTGACTCCAACTATAAACTGTTCAAAAATCAAAATGGTGAAGTATTTGCTAGATATGTTGGAACTAACTGCAGGAATGGTCCCCCTATGAAGAAAATCTGGGTCCCTAAGAGGCACCTTGAAAATCTTCAAGTGAATGTCCTCATGAAACCTTGTGTGAGGAATAGGAACCCCAAATCAAATTCTTCATATGGATCCAAATCCTCATATAGACCAAATTCCTCAAGTGGATCAAATTCCTCATATGATAATCATCGTGCTAACACATCTATTTCGCAGGGAAAGAAGGATTATGAATATGTGCATTATTCTTCAAATCATTATGTTCATAAGTCCTCGAAGAATTTCTCTGCTTACTCATATTCATACTCTAACCCCTCTCCTATGAAACGAAGTGCAGTTGCTTCAATGCCACCATTCTCAATTGGTGCTCGTCGAATGATGAACTCTTTTCCACCCCTACAGATGTGGGTGGTGAAGAAAAAGAACTAATCTCTTATGCAGGGTCAGGTCTCCAGACGAACTTAAACGTCTGAAGAATTTGCTGGAGACCTGAAAATTGCTTGAAAGGACGCAAGCTAATCATGCAGAAATTATTCATTCATTTCTCATGTCCTCATTCTCCATATATTGCTCTTACTGATGAAATTCATACTGATGAAATTGATGTCATATTCTTCACAATGAAGCATATGAGTTGTAAGATGTAGTAATTCTTCTACAGGGTGACTCTCTCAAAGCTACTGAGTGGGTCCTTGACGGTGGATGCACAAATCACATGACCGGTGACAAGAACCTACTGATGGACTCTGCTTTATCTCCATCTCACCTGAAGCATATCACCTACACTGACAAAGGAAAAAGCAAGGTATTGGATCTAGGTAAGGTTGCAATCTCAAAAGATCGACACATGGACAAAGTCGTGCTTGTCGAATATCTTGGATTCAACCTCATGTATGCCTCAATGCTTTGTGACCTTGATATGGTGGTTGTCTTTGGCAAATATCGCTGTGTAGTAGTTATAGAATCTGACAATTCCAAAGTCTTCGAAGGCTTTAGGAGAGGAGACTTGTATATTGTTGATTTCTCTACAGGACCACAGCCTGCCACATGCCTACTTGCAAAAGCTTCAGAAGGATGGCTATGGCATCGACGACTCGGTCATGCTGGCATGAGGAACTTGCACACGCTTGTGAAGAAGAAGCATATCCTTGGAATTGAGGGTGTCAAATTCCTCAAAGATAATCTTTGTGGGGCTTGCGAAGCTGGGAAGATGACCAAATCCAAGCATTCCTTGAAGACTATCATGACTACCACTCGTCCATTTGAATTGCTTCACATGGATCTCTTTGGCCCTACACTTTATTCTGCATTCACAAATGCAGCATCTCTTTATGGCTTTGTCATTGTTGATGACTATTCTCGTTATACATGGGTGCATATCGTCACATTTAAGCATGAAGTGCAGGAAATCTTCAAGCGATTTTCCTCAAGGGCCTCGACGAATTTCGGTGTGAAGATCAAGCATATCCGGAGTGACAATGGGACCGAGTTCAAGAACACTGGTCTTGATGACTATCTTGATGAACTTGGTATTACGCATGAGCTATCAGCCCCATACACTCCTCAGTAGAACGGTGTTGTGGAGCGCAAGAACATGACTCTTGTTGAGATGGCTCGCACCATGCTTGATGAATACAAGATGCCTCTTAGGTTCTCGCCTGAGGCTATCAACATTGCGTGCCACATCATCAACATAGTATATCTTCACAAATTCCTCAAGAAAACCTCATATGAACTACTCACCGACAAGAAACCCAATGTGAGTTATCTCAAAGTCTTCGGTGCTAAATGCTGGGTTAGAGATCCTCATCACAATTCCAAATTTGCACCGAAAGCACATGAAGGTTTTATGCTTGGGTACGGAAAGGACTCGCACACCTACAGAATCTTGATCAATCATTTTCACAAGATTGTTGAGATTGTAGATGTGCGGTTCGATGAAACTAATTGCTCGCAAAGAGAGCACCTGCCTTCTGTGTCAGGTGAAATACCTCCTGAGGAATCCATAAAGTTCAAAGCTACTTAAGATATTATCCCCACTGAAGAATTAGCTGAAGAAGTCATTCCTGACAATGAAGAAAATCATTCTGGTGCTCCTGAAGAAACTGCTACTGAAGAAAATGCTTAGCCAGACCAAAGTCGTCAGCTAGCTCATCCTCGTGTCGCAAAAGAAGTGCAGATCAAGAAAATCATCGACGACATCAATGCACCAGGTCCTCTCACACGCTCAAGAGCTTCACACTTATCTAACTTTTGTGGGCACTTTGCTTTTGTCTCTATCATAGAGCCCACCAAAGTAGATGAGGCATTTCTGGAACCTAAGTGGATTCAAGCTATGCAAGAGGAATTGTATCAATTCGAGCTCAACCATGTGTGGGAACTCGTCAAGCGACCAGATCCTCAGAAGCACAATATCATCAACACCAAGTGGATCTATCGTAACAAGCAAGATGAAAATGTCCTTGTGGTGAGGAATAAGGCTCGCCTTGTAGCTCAAGGCTACACACATGTTGAAGGAATTGACTTCAATGAAACTTTTGCTCCTGTTGCTAGACTTGAAGCTATTCACATACTACTTGCTTATGCTAACCATCATAATGTCATCATATATCAAATGGATGTGAAAAGTGCATTCCTCAATGGTACGCTTGAGGAAGAAGTATATGTTGCTCAACCCCTAGGTTTTGAAGATCCTAAACATCCTGACAAAGTCTTCAAAATCAACAAGGCCCTTTATGGCCTCAAGTAGGCCCCTCGGGCGTGGTATGATACTTTGAGGAATTCCTCATGAAGAAAGGCTTCAACCCCGGTTCACTTGATCCAACTCTTTTCACTAAGTCATATGATGATGAATTATTTGTGTGTCAAATCTATGTGGACGATATTATCTTTGGCTGTACTAATGAACGTTACAGTGACGAATTTGGCTACATGATGCGTGAAGAATATACAATGTCCATGATGGGTGAGCTAAAATTCTTCCTAGGTCTTCAAATTCGTCAACAGCGCAATGGCATCTTCATATCTCAAGAGAAATACCTCATGGATGTTCTGAGGAAATTCGGCATGCAAGATTGCAAAGGCGTCAAAATCCCTATGCTCACAATTGGCCAACTGTGCACCGATGAAAATGATAAAGGCTTTGATCAAAAGGTATACCGCTCCATGATTGGCTCTTTATTGTATCTATGTGCATCTAGGTGAGATATTATTCTTAGTGTTTGCATTTGTGCCCAATTTCAAGCTACACCGAAGGAATCACACCATAAGGATGTGAAGCATATTGTTCGATATCTAGCTCACACTCCAACACTTGTATTATGTTATCCCAAGGGCTCTGATTTTGATCTCATTGAATATTCTGACTCTGACTTTGCTGGTGATCGAGTGGATCGCAAGTCAACATTCGACACATGCCATTTCCTTGGACGATCCTTAGTATGTTGGTCCTCTAAGAAGCAAAACTATGTATCACTCTCCACTGCTGAAGCTGAGTACATAGCTGCTGGGTCATGCTGTGCTCAATTACTATGGATGAAGCAAACCCTCAAGGACTATGGCGTCAACACGAAGAATGTACCACTCTACTGTGACAATGAGAGTGCCATCAAGATTGCTCACAACCCAGTTCAACACTCAAGGAGAAAGCACATCCAAATCCGTCATCATTTTCTTTGTGATCATGTCTTCAAGGGCGACATTTCCATCAACCACGTGAAGACTGAATACCAGCTGGCAGATATCTTCACTAAGCCCTTGTATGAGAAGAGATTTTGCGAGTTGCGGTTTGAGCTAAATATCTTAGAATCTTCGAATGTTCTTTAAAAAGGACACACATCCTAACACTTATGCAAAATTGATGACTTTCATGCGCAACACACGAAGTAATATTTTTCTTCAATCAATGAAGACTAACCCTCTAAGTGTGAAGAAATTAATGAAGAAACTGATTCTCAGAGCCCTACGACAATTGTACGTGGTGTCTGAAATCATCATTCTTATACGGTGGGTCACGCCATCAAAAAAAGTTGAAAATATTCAATTTGAGTTTTTCTTTAGTTTTTTTTTAAATTCCTCAACTGTTCAAATTTCTTCAACTTTGCAAAGCACTACTACCTCCATGAAGTTTTCAATCGCACCTGGGTTGTTATGTCTCATCTCTACAGCGAAAAAGATATGAAGCAAATGGGCTTCAAGGAAGACTTTGACTGGTCTCAGCCTCTGGCGAAGAAATTCAAGAAAGTCAAAGTTCCTTCCTTTGTGGCCAGCTCATATTCTTCATCACGCGAGACCAACGAGTATGAGGATTTGTACGACACTGCGGCAGGCCCTCCTCCAACAACCGACCCCAACAACACTGGCGCTCCTCCATCATCTTCGTGATATTCTTCAGGGGTGTTAGTCCTCATTTTTCGTCCCTTTTGGTCATTCGATGACAAAGTGGGAGAAATCAAGTGGGTCTTTATATATGGGCGTTTTTTTGCTAAGTTACAACTCTCGCTCTTTTGAAGACTTTGTTGGATCGAGTTGTAAACTTAAACCCGATGGTGGTCTGATACTTTCGCTATCTTCTTGTGCATGCTATTTCCTCATATATGTTAATGCACGCATGCTGAATTACACCAGTCACCATATTTCATCATGCATTTCAAATTCTTCATATCCTATGTTAGATGCGTGTATGAATTACAAGATATAGGGGGAGATCTCCATGATACTACTCTTCAAATGTGCATTGCTTCAAAAGCAAATTCCTTACTATGCACATCTTCAGGGGGAGTTCTTCTATATCTTGCAATCAAATTTCTGAATATCAGTATTATACTTCATATGTTTATCCCCGTTGAAAACTTAACCTATATTGTCATCAATCACCAAAAAGGGGGAGATTGTAAGTGCATCTAGTGCCCCTTAGTGACTTTGGTGTATTGAAGACTTATAGGTTAAGGAACTAATGTGTTTGTGAGTATACACATGTCTATAAGTCTATGGGGAGTTTGATATTTACAGAGAAAGTCAACCCCTAAAATGAATGTCTTCAACTAAAGACTTTGGATTTCTGAGGACTTTATGAAGATTTTGAAAGTGAAGAAATTGGTGTGACCATGAAGACTTGGATAATCATGCGAGGATTATGAAGCGTGAAGACTTTTGTTTTCGTAGTTTCATTTTATATTTCTTGAGTCGTAGGAAACACCGTACTGTTAAAGGGGGTCGAGAAAAAACGAAGGAAACATATTTCCAAGTGATGCTCAACTCAAAGCCTACACTACCCAATCCTTCCGAGTGAAGCCATTGGAAGTCTCATTCGGTTCAGTCAATTTCTTCAGTGACAGAGATGAAGTTCTTCTGGTCTCTAAGGAATTTGTTCTGATTGATGAGTTACGAATTTGCTAGTGCGGATTTCCTACAAGTGAGGAACATGATAGCCCTGAGGAATTTGATACTCAGAATTCTGACCGTTGCTGTGCTATGCGCCAGCTGTCCCAAAATATCTACCTACCTAACGGTCATATCATTGAAGGGAATTTATGTCTTATCATGTCAGTTTTCTCACTAGGCTATAAATAGCCGCCCCCTTCAACCACTAGCTGGTTGGCTTCTCCGAGAGAAACTAACACTTGTCATTAGAGCAACCCATCCTCCGAGGACTTTGAGCGAAGATTATCAAGTGAGGAAAAACCCAAAACCCCAAAGTGGTTGAGCATCACTAAAGAGATTGTTCCTGTGTGGAACCGACGCTTGTTACCTTTGAAGACTGTGATCTTCCAGACGGTTAGGCGTCAATGGTCTAGAGCATCCAAGAGGAATTGTGGATCGCCGGGTGACCGAGTTTGTGAAGGTTTGGAAGTCACCTGTGAAGACTTACCATGAGTGATTGGGCGAGGACTGTGTGACCTTAGCTCAAGGAGTATACGGTGAGGACTTGGTGTCCTGGACTGTGTGTCCTCAGGTTTAACCTAGCTGCTCCAACCAGACGTACAACTGTCACAGCAGTTGGAACTGGTTTACCAAATCATTGTCTTCATCAAGCCCACTGGTTCTATTTCCTCAACTCTTCCATTTACTCATTCATGTGTTGTTGAACTTGATCTATACTGTTTGAAGACTTTGACTAAAGACTTTCTCAATTTCCTCAACCCTATTTCTTCAGTCCTAAGTCCTCAGCCTGCTTATCCTGTTTTCACGCTACTTGTACTCTGTGCTTGTTTTCATTTCATCTTGATGACCATGCTACTTTCTTGTTATGCTTGCACCTAAGTATCTATTCTGCTGCTAAGTAGTTCGTTGCTTAGGAATTTCCTCAGTGATGAATTTATAAAAATCACCTATTCACCCCCCTCTAGTCGATATAATGCACTTTCACTTCTTGAGCTTGCGTTGATTTTTCCCTTGAAGAGGAAAGGGTGATGCAGCCAAGTAGAGATAAGTATTTCCCTCAGTAGAGAACCAAGGTATCAATCCAGTAGGAAGCACAAGCAAGTCTCCATCTGATAACCCACAAGTGTAGGGGATCAGTTGTAGCCTCTTTCGATAAGTAAGAGTGTCGAACCCAATGAGGAGCTAAAGGCAGAACAAATATTCCCTCAAGTTCTATCGACTACCTATACAACTATACGCACGCTTGACGTTTACTTTACCTGGAACAAGTATGAAACTAGAAGTACTTTGTAGTTTTTGTGGGATATATTTGCAAGAATATAAAGAGCACGTAAATAAAACTAGGGGCTGTTAAGATAAAGAAACAATAAAGTTAAGGATAGCGAGTGTGGAAAAGTGGTGGTAGGAGTTGCGAAATTGCCCCTAAGCAGTTGTCTACGTTACTAGACCGATAGCAAGTTTTATGTGGGAGAGGCCACTGCTAGCATGTCATCCCTTACTTGGAATTCTATGCACTTATGATTGGAACTATTAGCAAGCATCCGCAACTACTAACGTTCATTAAGGTAAAACCCAACCATAGCATTAAGATATATTGGTCCCCCTTCAATCTGGTATGCATCAATTTCTATGCTAGGTTGAAGCTTCTGTCACTCTTGCCCTCCAATACGTAGTCCTATCAACATACAACTAACACTATGGTGTGATCCACGTGCGCGCTCATATGATGGGCACCAAAGGACAGCAACATAACGACAAGCAATTTAAATCAATCATAGCAATTCACCAATCACCGATAGGACAACGATAATCTACTCAGACATCATAGGATGGCAACACATCATTGGATAATAATATGGAGCATAAAGCACCATATTCAAGTAGAGGGTACATCGGGTTGCGGGAGAGTGGACTGCTGTAGATAGATCGGGGAAGGTGATGGAGATGTTGGTGAAGATGACGGAGGTGTTGGTGTAGATCGCCGTCACATGATGATAGCCCCGATGGCACTCCGGTGCCACCAGAAGCGAGGGGGAGAGAGCCCCCTCCTTATTTTTCTTCCTTGACCTTCTCCCTAGGTGGGAGAAGGGTTTCCCCCTCTGGTCCATGGCCTCCATGGCGGCGGAGGGGCGAGAGCCCCTTCGAGATTGGATCTATCTCTCTGTCTCTCTGTTTCTGCATTCCAAGATTCTGGCCCTTCACCGTTTCTTATATTCCCGGAGGTCCGTATCTCCAATTGGGCTGATTTTTTGACACGATTTTTATCTGGATATTAGATATCTTGCGGCGAAAGAAGGACATCAACCGCCTTACGGTGTGGCCACGAGGGCCCAAGGCGCGCCTGCCCCTGGTGGGTGCGCCCCCCTGCCTCGTGGCCCCCTCGGGCATCGTCTCATGTTGGTTCCACTTCCCAAAATTCACATATATTCCAAAAAAATCTCCGCCCATTTTTATTCCGTTTGGACTCCGTTTGATATGGATATTCTGCGAAACAAAAAACATGCAACAAACAGGAACTGGCACTGGGCACTGGATGAATATGTTAGTCCCAAAAAATAGCATAAAAAGTTGCCAAAAGTATATGAAAGTTGTAGAATGTTGGCATGGAACAATCAAAACTTATAGATACGACGGAGGCGTATCAACACCCCCAAGCATAATTCCTGCTCGTCCTCGAGTAGGTAAATGATAAAAAAGATAATTTTTGATGTGGAATGCTACCTAGCATAATCTTGATCATGTAATCTAATCATGGCATGAATATTAAGACACGAGTGATTCAAAGCAATAGTCTATCATTTGATATAAATGAATTAAATACTCGGGCATCCCAACAAACAATCAAATATTTCAAAATATCAATGCTAAAGAACGTCATCCCTACAAAATCATATAGTCTTTTGTGCTCCCTTTTCTTAACACAAGGTACCCCTCATGCCTATCCTGGTGTCAGCCAAGCAATTGTTTTCATACTTTACTTTTTTGAACCTTTTCAACTCTTCACGCAATACATGAGCGTGAGCCATGGACATAGCACTATGGGTGGAATAGAAGGTGGTAGTAGACAAAAGGAGGGAGAAAGTCTCACATCAACTAGGCGTATCAATGGGTGGAATAGAAGGTGAACCTTTTCAACTCTTCACGCAATACATGAGCGTGAGCCATGGACATAGCACTATGGGTTGAATAGAAGGTGGTAGTAGACAAAAGGAGGGAGAAAGTCTCACATCAACTAGGCGTATCAATGGGCCATGGAGATGCCCATCAATAGATATCAATGTGAGTGAGTAGGGATTGCCATGTAACGAATGCACTAGAGCTATAAGTGTATGAAAGCTCAAAAGAAAACTAGTGGGTGTGCATCAACTTGGTTGCTCATGAAGACCTAGGGCATTTGAGGAAGCCCATCGTTGGAATATACAAGCCAAGTTCTATAATGAAAATTCCCACTAGTATATGGAAGTGACAACATAGGAGACTCTCTATCATGAAGATCATGGTGCTACTTTGAAGCACAAGTGTGGAAAAAATATAGTAGCATTGTCCCCTTTTTTCTTTTCCTTTTTTTTTCTTTTTTTGGGCCTTCCTTTTTTTATTTGGCCTTTGTCTTTTTTTGGCCTTTCTTTTTTTTTTT
>LR738711.1:528082471-528186173 GCA_902687465.1 Secale cereale | reverse complement strand
TTTTTTCTTTTTTTTTTCAAGGGACAATGCTCTAATAATGAAGATCATCACACTTCTATTTACTTACAACTCGATATTACAACTCGATACTAGAACAAAAATATGACTCTATATGAATGCCTCCGGTGGTGTACCAGGATGTGCAATGATCTAGCATAGCAATGACATCAAAAAACGGACAAGCCATGGAAACATCATGCTAGCTATCTTACGATCATCGAAGGCAATATGACAATGATGGTGCGTGTCATAATAAACGGAACGGTGGAGTTACATGGCAATATATCTCGGAATGGCTATGGAAATGCCATAATAGGTAGGTATGGTGGCTGTTTTGAGTAAGGATATAAGGTGGTTTGATGCACCGGCGGAAATTGCGCGGTACTAGAGTGGCTAGCTAGGTGGAAGGGTGAGAGTGCGTATAATCCATGGACTCAACATTAGTCATAAAGAACTCACATACTTATTGCAAAACATCTATTAGCCCTCGAAGCAAAAATACTACGACACATGCTCCTAGGGGGAGGTTGGTAGGAGTTAACCATCGCGCGCCCCCGACCTTCATGCAAAGATAAACAATTAAAATACAATGCATGCCAATTTGGTTACATAGTTAGGAGACCATACGTGCATGCTTCGCGAATCACAAACCTTAACACCAATATATTTACTAGACCACAATCATTCACTAGTACCTCCCACATATTAGCATCTCTATATCGCAAAACTATTGCAAGGAATCAAACATATCATACTCAGCGATCTAAAAGTTTATGTAGGATTTTATGACTAACCATGTGATGACCAATTCCTGTCAACTCTCTAAATAGATATAACTGAAGCAAGAGAGTTTTAATTCTTTCTAAAAAAGTTATGCCCACGCTCTAACAATTATAAGTGAAGCAAAAGAGCATTCTACAAATGACGGTTTTCTATGTGAAGAGAAACATGCAATCCAAACTTCAAATGATATAAGTGAAGCACATGAAGCATTCTATAAAGCCATACTCAAAAGATATAAGTGAAGTGCAAAGAGCATTCTATAGATCAACCAAGGGCTATCTCATACCATCAAGGTGCATTTATTAAAAGGAAAAATAAAAAGCACACGATGCTCCAAGAGTTTATGCATAACATGTGAACGAAACGAATCCGAAAACATACCGATACTTGTTGAAGAAAGATGTGATGCCTTCCGGGGCATCCCCAAGCTTAGACGCTTGAGCCTCCTTGAATATTTACTTGGGGTGCCTCGGGCATCCCCAAGCTTGAGCTCTTGCCTCTCCTCCTTCTCCTCATACCAAGACCTCCTCGATCTTCGAACACTTCATCCACACAAAACTTAACCGAACTTTTAGTGGCGCGGTTAGTGCGTATGATCAATAAAATACCATCATGTACTGCTCTAACATTATTGTATAATTATGAACAAATATTACCCACTCTTTGCTATCACAATTCTATGGCCCCAAGTCAAGGAGGCTTCAACAAGAATTCAAACATATGCAAATAATGAAGCTATAACAACAATCTGTGAAAATAGGACAATCTGTAGTAATCTGAACATTAACCATACTTCTATAACCCTAATAATTATGGAAAATTAGGAAAAATCAACAATTTGTATAGCAAGACTTTGCAAAAAGTTTCACATCCTTTCGACGTTCTGGTAAAAAAATGTAAAATCGCGCACTACAGCCGAAGTTTCTGTTTTTTTTACCGCACAAGCCAACAAGCAGTTTAATCATCCTAAAGGAAACTCTTGGCACATTATTTTAATAATACAATGGTATTGTACAAGGGGATAATTATTTTTATTGAAAAGTTTCTGTAATCATGGTTCACAAAGTTTCCATGGGCATGAACAAAGTTCAAGGCTAGCTCCCACTTTAACAATGCTCGTCTTTCTCACTTTCGCTTTTCTTTTTGAAAAAGTTTTAGGTTCCCCTCTTTATTTTTTTGTTTTTAAACTTTATAAAAGCACACAACAGAAATAAATGACTCTTTAAAACTTTCGGGTTGTCTCCCTGGCAGCGCTTTCTTTAAAGCCATTAAGCTAGGCATATAGTGCTCAAGTAATGGATCCAACCGGATCCCAAGGTATATCAAAGCCAATTTTAATTAGCAATGATTTGGCATTTAGTAGTGAGCACAAATTGATATGTGTCATGCAAAAACGAAGTATAACTCTCTTCCTATGCATAGGCATGTCATACAAGAACAATTCATGCACATCAAGTAAAGGCCAATGCATAGTATAAGCAGTTTCTTACAATTTTATCATGTTGGAAACATAGAGAGGCGGAGATGTAGTTCCTCTCTCATAATAATTGCAAGTAGGAGCAGCAAGCACATGCATATTATATTCATCAAAATCATCATGTGTAACAGAAAAAGGCAACCCATCAATATAATCCTTAATAAGTGCAAACTTCTCCAATATAGTGTAGTTTGGAGAATTCAAAAAGATAATAGGACTATCATGTGTGGGTGCAATAGCAACTATCATGTTCTATCACAATTGTATGTCCCCAAGTCAAGGAGGCTTCAACAAGAATTCAAACATATGCAAATAATGAAGCTATAGTAGCAATATGTGAAAACAGGACAGTCTGTAAAGATTTGAACATTCACCATACTTTTGTAACTTTAAAAATTCTTAAAAATTAGGACAAAATAAATAATTTGTATAGCAAGACTGTGCCAAAAGTTTCATAAACTTTCGACGTTCCAGTAAAAATGTAAAATCGCGCACTACATCCAAAGTTTCCGTTTTTGCACCGCTAATCATCCTAAAGGCATATCTTGGCATATTATTTTTATAATAGAAAGGATTTGTACAAGGGGTTAATTATTTTTGTTGAGAAGTTTCTGTAATTCAAGATTTGCAAAGTTTCCATGGGCATGAACAAAGTTCAAGGAGCCCCCCCCACTTCAACGGCGCTCGTCTTTCTTACTTTCACTTTTCCTTTTGAAAAGTTTTAGGTTCCCCTGTTTTTTTTTGTTTTCAAAACTTTATGAAAGCAATCAACGAAAATAAATGACTCTCTAAAACTTTCGGGTTGTCTCCCTAGCAGCGCTTTCTTTAAAGCCACTAAGCTAGGCATATAGAATGAATCCACCTGGATCCCAAGGTATACCAAAGCCAATTTTAATTAGCAATGATTTGGCATTTAGTAGTGAGCACAAAGTGATATGTGTCATGCAACAACGAAGTCTAACTCTCTTCCTATGCATTGTCATGTCATACAAGAACAATTCATGCATATCAAGTAAAGGCCAATGCATAGGATAATCAATTTCTTACAATTCTATCGTGTTGGAAACATAGAGAGGCAGAGATGTAGTTCCTCATAATAATTGCAAGTAGGAGCAGCAAACACATGCATATTATATTCATCAAAATCATCATGTGCAACGGTAAAATGCAACCCATGAATATAACCCTTAATAAGTGCAAACTTCTCTGATATAGTATAGTTGGGAGAATTCAAAGTGATAATTGTACATGTGTGGGTGCAATAGCAACAATTTCATTCTTGACATAAGGAACTATAGCAAGTTCATCTCCAGAAGCATAATTCATATTGGCATCTTGGCCACAAGCATAGCAAGCATCATCAAAAAGGGATATTTCAAAAGAATCAACGGGATCATAACAATCATCATAGCATTCATCCTTCGGTAAGCACGAAGGGAAATTGAACAATGTATGAGTTGAAGAGTTACTCTCATTAGAAGGTGGGCACGGGTAGCTAATCCGCTCTTCCTCCTTTTGTTCTTCGCTCTCCTCGTCATCTTTTTCATCCAATGAGTTCACAATGTCATTAATATCTTCTTCCATAGACTCCTGCAAAATATTAGTTTCTTCTTGGACAGCGGAGGAGTCCTCAATATATAGTTTAGCATAGGCATTAGAAGCATAGTTGTCATAAAATATCTAAATATGGAAACAAATTCAGATTTGTAAATAGTAGCATCATAGTTTTCAATCAAAGAAGAAATTTCATAAGCACCCTTAAAAGCAACAAATTCTTCACTTTGTTGAACATCATAGTAACTATAAACACCCTTAGCATACGAAGATACGATTCCATTATCACTAAACTCACATTGGTAGGGAAGGAGCTTCGTAGGGTCTTCAGAACAAGTAAAATCATAAATTGCAAGCATAGCATTGTAAACGATGAATTTGATCCAGTAAAAGTTTCCCTTTTTCAGATATGCGGTGTCGCACATAACAAGCATGCTCATATAAAGATTTTCCCTCAACCAATCTAGTTGGGGTTTTAGCCCGAGCACATAGGGATCGAAGATGATCCAAGTAATAAGCTTCAGTAGTGTGATAGATTTTGAGTGGTTGTTCAACCATTGGTTCAGTAGGTACCACTATTTTTTTGGTATTTTGTGTTTCCTACCCATAACTAAAGATAAAAAACAACTTAGAATAGCAAATAAAATCTAATTAGTGATAAAGCAAACAAGCACACACGAGAATATTCACCCCACGCTATTGCTCCCCGGCAACGGCGCCAGAAAAAGGTCTTGATAACCCGCAAGTGCAGGGGATCAGTTGTAGCCTCTTTCGATAAGTAATAGTGTCGAACCCAACGAGGAGTTAAAGGCAGAACAAATATTCCCTCAAGTTCTATCGACCACCGATACAACTCTATGCATGCTTGACGTTTACTTTACCTAGAACAAGTATGAAACTAGAAGTACTTTGTAGTTTTTGTGGGATAGATTTGCAAGAATATAAAGAGCACGTAAATCAAACTAGGGGCTTTTAAGATAAAGAAACAATAAAGCTAATGATAGCGAGTATGGAAAAGTGGTGGTAGGAGTTGCGAAATTGCCCCTAAGAAATTGACTACGTTACTAGACCGATAGCAAGTTTTATGTGGGAGAGGCCACTGCTAGCATGTCATCCCTTACTTGGAATTCTATGCACTTATGATTGGAACTATTAGCAAGCATCCGCCACTACTAACGTTCATTAAGGTAAAACCCAACCATGGCATTAAGATATATTGGTCCCCCTTCAATCTCGTATGCATCAATATCTACGCCAGGTTGAAGCTTCTGTCACTCTTGCCCTCCAATACGTAGTCCTATCAACATAAAACTAACCCTATGGTGTGATCCACGTGCGCGCTCATATGATGGGCACCAAAGGACAGCAACATAATGACAACCAATTTAAATCAATCATAGCAATTCACCAATCACTGATAGGACAACGATAATCTACTCAGACATCATAGGATGGCAACACATCATTGGATAATAATATGAAGCACAAAGCACCATGTTCAAGTAAAGGGTACAGCAGGTTGCGGGAGAGTGGACCATTGTAGATAGATGGGGGAAGGTGATGGAGATGTTGGTGAAGATGACGGAGGTGTTGGTGTAGATCGCCGTCACACGATGATGGCCCCGGTGGCACTCCGGTGCCACCGGAAGCGAGGGGGAGAGAGCCCCCCTCCTTCTTCTTCTTCCTTGACTTCTCCCTAGGTGGGAGAAGGGTTTCCCCTATGGTCCATGGCCTCCATGGCGGCGGAGGGGCGAGAGCCCCTCCGAGATTGGATCTGTCTCTCTCTGTTTCTGCGTTCCCAGATTTTGGCCCTTCATTGTTTCTTATATTCCCGGAGATCCGTAACTCCGATTGGGCTGATTTTGTGACACGATTTTTATTCGGATATTAGCTTTCTTCCAGCGAAAGAAGGGCATCAACCGCCTTACGGTGTGGTCGCGAGGGCCCAGGGCACGCCCCCTGCCTCGTGGCCCACTCGGGCATCGTCTCATGTTGGTTCCGCTTCCCAAAATTCACATATATTCCAAAAAAATCTCTGTCCGCTTTTATTCCGTTTGGATCCCGTTTGATACGGATATTATGCGAAACAAAAAACATGCAACGAATAGGAATTGGCACTGGGACTGGATCAATATGTTAGTCTCAAAAAATAGTATAATAAGTTGCCAAATGTATATGAAAGTTGTAGAATATTGGCATAGAACAATCAAAAATTATAGATACGACGGAGACGTATCACCAATCTATGCACCTGCACAAACTTACAAACACTTGCACACAACGTAGAAAAGGGGTTGTCAATCCCTTCACGGTTACTTGCGTTGGCATTCTGGGATCGGGGTACCCAGACTTGCTTGCCTACGGCACAAGACGTGGCTTCATCGATGACCCGGTACGGCCAAGCTTCAGGACCCCAAGGGCAAGAGTCTCGCGAGGGCCCCTGGCCTTGAGAGGAGAACGACATCAAGACCTCCCGAGGGACAGCTTCCCGAGCCCGCCTCCCGAGGAGCAAAGATCTCTATGGAAGCCCCAACCTCATGAGGCTCAAGATTACATGAGCCATGACGACCAAGGCCAGGCGAGCGCTCGTGGGCGCAGTCCAAGAAAGTTTCCTCTTTCGTGCTAAGGGGGGCAAGGACGTACGCAGGTTCCCGAGCGATCCCCCAAAGGTTTCCATTTCGGTGCTACAAGACCAAGACCATGAGCTCGGCAGGACAGATGTCATTGCTGAGCCCACCACTGTGTCATGATCAGAAGCTTTGCAGGTGAAGACCACCTTTAGTCAGGATAAGATGTACTAATGCCCCCTTCAAATTTGGCCTTTGTGGCAACCCTTCCCGCCTTCTCCAAGGGAACGTGACCATGGCCATTATAAATATAGGCTAGTCTCCACCGTAGAGAGCAATCGAACCCACGAGATCCTGAGCCCTCCCGAGGCATCACTCTTATACTAGTTCATCCTCAGCCTCCTCATGAGGCCAATTCATCACAAAGCAGGAGTAGGGGTTTTACACCACAAGGTGGCTCGAACCTGGGTAAATCGTGTTCATCACTCTCCCCGCTCGTACGAACTCGACGTGACCAAGCCATAGGGAGATGAGCTTGAGGCAGCAGTTGGACTACAAATTCTTTCATGCCCCAGAGTTCGAACCTTGTATAGGGTCTGCGGAGCCCTGATCCCGACATTTAGCGCGCCATGTTGCGGTGTGTAGAAATGCTTCGTTCGCCTCCGCTCCGTCTCTGCTTTGTCGCTCCCATGGCCGATGCTTGCCCCGCCTGAGCGTCGGGCTGCTCGCGTCGCCCAGCCGGCGCCCGCAGGCCATGGTGCTCCTCGCCGCTCCGCCTCTCCCATGGATAACGTCACCACCGAGCCTGCTACCCACGAACAACATGCCTCTTCACTGCCACCCTCCATGCAGCGTGATGGCCACACCGCCACACCTTCCTTCACTCCGGACATGCACCGCATGCGGTGGCCGGTCAGATTCAGGCTGGTCCTGCCCCCCGTGCTATGATGGCACGACAAACATCGTGGAATTCCTCCGGCTCTTTGCCCAAGGCATTTCGGCGGCGGGGCGTTGACATGCAAACTGGCTCCCCTGGCTCTCGCAGAAGTCCCGCGCGCTTGGCTCTGCGGGCTCCCCAAGACCTCAGTGTCCTCTTGGGAAGAACTCTGCGGTCAATTCATCGCGCACTTCACGGCTTAGGCGCCCCATGCGATCGCTTGTATCCTCGGCGGAAGCGCCCGCGTCCGGTCACCACGCCAAGCAGCTCTTTCGCCCGGTGAGCGCCATTCGTTTTCAGCCCGAGGCCCCACGGGGCCGCGTGCGGCACGAGGTCGCCATCACCTTAGACTCCGAAGATCATCCCAAGTCTGTGGCTGCCGCCAGGGTGCTCCCCATGCTCAGCACGCCCATTATCAACAACGTCTCCACCACCATGACTCTCATCGACGGCGGCGCTGGTCTCAATTTTCTCTACGTCGAGACTTTTGAGAGGCTTCAGGTGCCCCATGACCAGCTCATGCCCACCAGGCCGTTCTGTGGGGTGACAAATGGCTCTATCTCCCCTTTGGGGAAAGTGTGCCTCCCTATCACCTTCGGCGAGCGTGACAACTACCGCACCGAGCTCATCGACTTCGACATGGCCCGTATCAGACTCCCTTATAATGCCATCATGGGGGTACCCCACTCTCGCCAAGTTCATGGCGGCGACCTACCCGGGCTACAACATCAAAATGCCAGGCAGTGGTGGTATCATCACCATGACTGGGGACACAAAGGATGCGGTTCAAGCACTCAAGCACGCCTACGGGGCCGCATCGGCGTCATGACCAGATATCGAAGAGGCCCTTGGACGTCCTATACGTCCATGAGATCATGGTTAAGTCACACAAGGCGACAACCCTGCTCGAGGACCTGGAAATAACATTCACCAACCTACGCAAGGTGAACTTGAGGGTCAATCCCGAGAAGTGCGTTTTCGGGGTTCTGTCCGACAAGCTACTCAGCTTCCTTGTCTTGCACCGAGGGATAGAGGCTAACCCAGAGAAGATCAAGGTTATTGAGAAGATGCACCCTTGTCAGACCCTCAAGGAAATGTAGAAACTAGAAGGATGTGCGACTTCCTTGGGGTGCTTCATTTCCATGCTTGGCGAGCGCGCGCTGCAGTTCTTCAAGATGATGAAGAGGAAGTGACCCTTCGAGTGGACCCCTGAGGCAGAGCAGCCATCAAAGGCCTCAAGAGATAACCACGAGCCCTCCCATCATGGTGGCGCCCTGCCCTCGCGAGCCCTTGGTGCTATATTTGGCGGCTACTCTACACCCGGCTAATGCGACGCTCGTGGTGATTCGAGAGGAATGCGCCGGCTCCGGAGGGCCCTCGTCGCCTTAGGACGGCGCCTCCCGGGGCTCCGCCCCTTCGTCGCTCGACAAAACCCGTGGGCCCCTCGCTTCACCCATGGAGCAGGTCGCCGACAGTGCCCCATGCCTCGTCGAGCATCCGATGTACTTCATCAGCACGATGCTCAGAGATGCGTGTGCACGATACCCCATGCCGCAGAAGCTCGTCCTCACGCTCCTGGTCGCCTCGAAGAAGCTGAGCCATTATTTCCAAGGCCACCCCGTCAAGGTCATATCCGCGTACCCCCTGGAGAGCGTGCTCCGCAGCCCCAACGCTGCTGGGAGGGTCGCCGAATGGAACATCGAGCCGCAGGCCTTCCATTTGGAATTCAAAATGTCTAGGGTACTCAAGGGACCGACGCTCGGCAACTTTGTGGTGGAATGGACAAACGCGCACAACGAAGAACAACGTGAGAATATGCCTTTGGTGCCGGGCGAAGAGCCGCCAGACGGCTGGATCATGCACTTCGATGGGGTTTTCACGCGACAAGGTGCAGGAGCAGGAGTCATGGTCGTTTCACCGACCAACAACAAGATCTACTATGCTATCCAGCTTTGCTTTTAGCATGGCAAAAAGGTCTCCAACAACATCACAGAGTACGAGGGATTGATCGACGGCCTCAAAGCCGCAGCCGCCCTGGGGATCAAGCGCCTCACCATCAAAGGGGATTATCAGCTCCTCGTCAACTTATCCAAAAAGAATACAAACCGAGGATGAACACATGGAAGCATACTTGGAGGAGGTACGTAAAATTGAAAAGCAGTTCTTAGGCTTGGAAGTTCAGCACGTCCCGAGGGGTGCGAACAAGGAAGCAGAAGATCTCGCCAAGAAGGCATCGCGCCACGAACCCCAAAGTACATGTGTCTTTGAGGAGCGGCTCTTAGGCTGTCTGCCGCGTCCTGACGACAGGAACGAGGCTGCCTCAGGAGGAGCTACCTCCCGCGCCAACCATGGGCGCCCCGGCCTGCACCCGACCTCAGGAGCCCAGCTTCTCCTCGCGATGATGCCTCAATAAGAGAGCAGCTGGACCCATGAGTTCGAGGCATACATGCTCCATGGCACCATGCCTATAAAGGAGGAGGATGCAGAGCACATGACCCGCAGGCCCCCGCTTACTATTTGCGAGATGGCAAACTATACCACAGGCGCCCTAACGACGTTTCACTAAGGTGCATTTCAGAAAACCAAGGGCGCGAGATGCTTGCGGACATCCATGGGAGAGATTGCGGGCACCATTCCTCGTTGCGCATCCTCGTGGGAAAGGCATTCTACATCGGGTTCTACTGGCCTACGACACTCATCGATGCCACTGAAGTGCTCCGATCCTATGAGGCCTGCCAGTTCTATGCCAAGCAAATCCATCAGCCGGCGCAGGGGCTCCAGACCACCCCACTCTCATGGCCTTTCGCAGCCTGGGGGTTGGATATACTGGGTCCTTTTCCTCGAGCGGCCGGCGGCTATCGATACCTCTACGTCGCCATCGAGAAATTCACAAAATGGGCGGCGGTGGAGCCGGTGCACACCATCCTTGCAGGATCGGCCATCAAGTTCATCAAGGGCCTCATGAGCTGGTTCAACGTCCCCAACCGCATCATTATCGACAACGGCTTGCAGTTCATGAGCAGTCTTTTCAGAGCATACTGTGCTAACCTTGGAATACAGATATGTGTCAGGACCCCGATTCTAAGTCACACAGGTCTAGCCTGTAACACATCATATCACTTTGTGGCCTCACGCACGGTATCCCCACGGGTGCCACCTTACCTGGCCCAGGACCGTTTGCGCATTTTGGCACACGTATATGATAGTGTCGCTAGCATCCATATGACAGAGAACCCGGGCCGACATGACTAGTTATAAACCAAAAGTGGCACTAAATTACAGAGACAAGCATACATGACCCAGCAACGAACGTGTCGGTCATCAACGTATGAACCCAAGTCGTAGCAAGCTACAAGGACATAAAGGATCAACACGTGACATTTCCCCTAAGGGACAGACACAGGAACGAAGAAGGACACATGCCGGCCAGCCTAAGTGTTCCGGAGCAGTAGCAAGCTACCAAGGCTCAGTGGAAGCACTAGGAGACATTTCCCTGTAAGATAGGCTACCAAAGGTAAACAACTAGGTGTCGGATCCCACACATAGCAATACACATTACACGTACGCATAACATGCAAGTATGTGTTGTACAACATGGCATCACAACATAACTCAACAACTCATATAGATAAAGGCCCAGAAGAGCCATCATAGCATTTATTACAAACAGAGGTCACATGACCCAATATACAGAGCATACAGGCAACAGAAGCATAACATGTCTGAATACAGACAACTACAAATGAAAAAGGCCGAGAAGCCTGACTATCTACAAGACCCTCCCAAGGGTACAAGATTGTAGCTGAGGTAACAAGCTAAACGTCGAAGTCCACGCGGAAACACTAGCGAGACTGAAGTCTCTCTGCAAAAACATAAATTAAGCAAACGTGAGTACAAAGGTACTCAGCAAGACTTACATCAGAACTAACTACATATGCATCAGTATCAACAAAGAGGTGGTGGAGTTTGACTGCAGCAAGCCAGCTTTAACTTGGTGGCTATCCTAAACTACGACTGCAAGTAACTCTTTTGAGGTGGCGCACACGAGTCCACATATTCACCAATTAATACACCACTATGGATCCGCTCCCGTCTCCCTACGAGAAGGCCATCCATAGCACTCACGCTTATCTTGCGCATTTTAGAGTATCCACTTTCACTTGTCTATGAACTGTAATAGGAAACCCAAAAGTCCATTTTCACGGACACGGCTATTCGAATAGATCATATATAACCCTGCAGGGGTGTACTTCTTCACACATGTTTCCACCACTTAGCGTCTGCACACGACATGTGCTCGGCAGAATTCAAGCGAAAGCCGACGTGGGTGTAGACCACGACCTAACCAACCACTCAAGTCTCTCGTCCAGGTTTATCGCCTATTTGGGTTCCATCCGTGGGGAGATCCGGCCGGGGTGTCGCTCACGGCCCCAAACGATGTGTACAGGGTTCCCGCGTCACCAAATGGGCGACCGGTACACCGTGCCACGTACCTGCCGCGTCACAGCCCACCCCGAGGGTCAGCGCTGCGCACGACCTCCAGTAAACTACAAACACCAGAAACTAATTGCAACTCCTGGACAGAGTACAAGGGCAGCCAATAAGTCGAGCGGGGTCATATTTCAGGGCCCAACGTGTGGTAGTAGCTGTTCATGGATCAACCAACACAGAACTCAGTTCCTGAGGACGGCTTCAATGAGACAACCCACCATGTACTCCTACATGGCCTCTCATCGCTACCTTTACCAAATCGTGTTCACACACTTAGCTCACACACAGTAGGACATGTTCATCACCCTTCCAACTCATCCCCGATGAATCAGACCTGACACAACTCTAAGCAATAGCAGGCATAACCAGAAAGCATGAATGAGTAGGCACAACATGGCTCAAACAACTCCTACTCATGCTAGTGGGTTTCAACTATTTACTGTGGCAATGACAGGTCATGCAGTGGAAAAGGGGTTCAACTACCGCAGCAGGTAACAGTTGAAGCGTTGTTGTCCTAATGCAGTAAAAGAGAGCAAGAGCGAGAGAGTGCGATTGTATCAGAATGCTCAAAGGGGTTTTGCTTGCCTGGCACTTCTGAAGATATCAATGAGTCTTCATCGGTGTCATCGAGCACATCGTCGGAACAGCGTCTACTGAGAGGGGACAAACATCGGCAAACAAGAGAGAACACAATCAATGCAATGCGACAATATGATGCATGATCATGGCATGGCAATATGCTGTTGACTGAGCTAATGCAACTAGCAACCATGTTAAATGAAGTTGGTTTGAACCAAAGGTTCAAATTCAAACTCCATATGTGATTATTTAAGTGCCATTTAATTGATTTGACCTGATCAGCAGGTTTAACTTGTTCAAACATGCATGAAAATGCAATAAACAGATTCCTCATATATTTCTGATCATTTTTCATATATAATTTATTTTCATCTGAGTTACGGTTGATTTTATATGATTTTTAGAAGTTTTGAATATTTTCTGAAATAAATAAATCATTTCTGAGTTATTTAAAATTCCAGAAAACACTTATTGCGTCAGCATGACGTCACTGTGATGTCAGCAGTCAACAGAGGCTGGTCCAGGTCAAACCTGACATGTGGGGTCCACACGTCAGTGACACAGCAGTTAAACATTCTTACCTAAACTTAACAAAAGATTATACTAAACTAAATAGGCACAGGGGCCCACATGTGAGTGTCTCGGTGGTTAACTAAAATTAGTTTAGTAACTAAACTAATTTAGTAGGGCCCTGGGTCCACCTGTCATCGACCCAGGGGGGGGGGGGGTCATTAGCACTAATTAAAGCGTACCCGCCGGAGTGACTCGCCGGCGACCACAATCCGTGGCGGTGTCTCGCCGGAGTGGCTCGGGTTTCGCGTACAAGGGGCGGTTTCGGGCATGGTTAGCCCCGTTGGAAAGCTGGCACTCGGCCGCATCCAACGGTGCAAGCTGCACGACCTGAGGTGGCCGGGAATAGCGCTGGCGACGAGCGAGGCGGCGGCCGGAGTACGGGCTCGGTCGTGCGCGAGGCTGCAGTGCACGGAAAGGCTAACTGAGGTGATCTACAGGCTCCTGGGAACTCCAGGAGTTCAACTACGTGCTCGGACGCGGATGAAACAAGCCATGTCCATGGCGGCGACATGGCCGGCGGGTGGGAGCTCTCGGCTCCGGCGGCAAGGCAGGCTAGAGGGAGGTTTGACCGCGGGAAGGAGGGGGAGAACACTCGGAAGCTCACAACGGTTCCGTAGGGAAGGCCAGCGTGCTCGGGGGCGTCCTCGACGGCGCGAATCGACCGGCGACATCGGGCGGTTCCCGAGGTTGAAGATGACCAGATGGAGACGGTGCAGGGCCTCCCGCGATGCGTGGCTCAGTGTTGTGGACTAGGAGGACGCGGTGGTGCTTCTGAGCCCAACGGTAGGGCGAGGGGTGGCCTGTAGCCATGGCTACGGCGAGCGGCGGCGACGGTGGCGTTCGGCCATGGCGAGGAGGGGCTGGGGAACGAGGGGAAAGTGAGTGCGGGGAGGTGAGACGGAACGAGGGGGCCGTGGACGTCTTCGTGGCACAACTAGAATGTCGGAGGCGTCGCGGTGGAAGCAGGAGGTGGCCGGCGTGCCGCGGGCACGCGCCCTCCGTCCCTCTGGCGAGAGGAGGGGGATGACTGGCATCGGCCAGTTGGGCTGGGCCGTGCTGGGCCGGTTGGGCGCTAGGTGGGCTGCGCCAGGTAGGCTACAGGTAAGTTTTCTCTCTCTCTTTCTAATTTATGTTTTCTATTTTCTTTCTGTGTAAACTTTAGGGCTTTATTAAAAATGCCAGGGCATTTCCAAAAATCATGAAACCAAACATGGCTACTGTTTAGCATAAATCCAACAGTAAATATGTTAGTTTATGATTATTTGAGCATTTAAAATAATATATAAAATTTAAATACCCAATGCAAATAAGGTATGATTTAATTCAAAAATCCAGAATGGTCCTAGAAATATGTGCAACATTTTTGGCAGAGGTTTTTAATCAATCCAAAAATGATGAACTTTTCCAAAGGGCATTTTGGGTTCATTGAAAAAGATTTTAATTTGACCCTAGTTGAATTCATTTAGTGCTAGGGTTTGAACATCCCCATTTCTAGTTTCTGAGAAATTTAAACATGATGCACATGAAGACCAAGCAAGACAGGCAAGGGCTGGTCTAGGGCTGTGACAATATGATACGCCTCGATGGCGCACCCGCGGAACAATGGCCAGGCCGAGCGCGCCAACGCGTAGGTCCCGAGGGGCCTCAAGGCTAGAAGCTTCAAGAAGAAACTTGAGGCCCGCGGCAATAGTTGGCTGGACGAGCTGCAGTAAGTGTTGTGGTCTGATGTCTACAATGCAACCTTCTTCTTGTAGACATTGTTGGGCCTCCAAGTGCAGAGGTTTGTAGGACAGTAGCAAATTTCCCTAAAGTGGATGACCTAAGGTTTATCAATCCGTGGGAGGCGTAGGATGAAGATGGTCTCTCTCAAACAACCCTGCAACCAAATAACAAAGAGTCTCTTGTGTCCCCAACACACCCAATACAATGGTAAATTGTATAGGTGCACTAGTTCGGCGAAGAGATGGTGATACAAGTGCAATATGGATGGTAGATATAGGTTTTTGTAATCTGAAAATATAAAAACAACAAGGTAACTAATTCTAAAAGTGAGCGTAAACGGTATTGCAATGCTAGGAAACAAAGCCTAGGGTTCATACTTTCACTAGTGCTAGTTCTCTCAACAAGGATAACATAATTAGATCATATAACAATCCCTCAACATGCAACAAAGAGTCACTCGAAAGTCACTAATAGCGGAGAACAAACAAAGAGATTATTGTAGGGTACGAAACCACCTCAAAGTTATTCTTTCTGATCGATCTTTTCAAGAGTCCGTAGTAAAATAACACGAAGCTATTCTTTCCGTTCGATCTATCATAGAGTTTGTACTAGAATAACACCTTAAGACACACATCAACCAAAACCCTAATGTCTCCTAGATACTCCATTGTCACCTCAAGTATCCACGGGTCTGATTATACGATATGCATCACACAATCTCAGATTCATCTATTCAACCAACACAAAGAACTTCAAAGAGTGCCCCAAAGTTTCTACCGGAGAATTAAGACGAAAACGTGTGCCAACCCCTATGCATAAGTTCACAAGGTCACAGAACTCGCAAGTTGATCAGCAAAACATACATCAAGTAGACCACGTGATATCCCATTGTCACCACAGATAAGCACACGCAAGACATACATCAAGTGTTCTCAAATCCTTAAAGACTCAACCCGATAAGATAACTTCAAAGGGAAAACTCAATCCATTACAAGAAGATAGACGGGGGGAGGCATCATAAGATCCAACTATAATAGCAAAGCTCGCGATACATCAAGATCGTGCCATCTCAAGAACACGAGAGAGAGAGAGAGAGAGAGAGAGAGAGAGAGAGAGAGAGAGAGAGAGATCAAACACATAGCTACTGGTACATACCCTCAGCCCCGAGGGTGAACTACTCCCCTCTCGTCATGGAGAGCGCCGGGATGATGAAGATGGCTACCGGATCCCCCCTCTGGTAGGGTGCCGGAACGGGTATAGATTGGTTTTTGGAGGCTCCAGAGGCTTGCGGCGGCGGAACTCCCAATCTAGGTTATTTTTTGGAGGTTTGGGTATTTATAGGATTTTTTGGTGTAGGGCACAAGTCAGGGGGTCTCCGGGCTGTCCACGAGATAGGGGGGCGGGCCCAGGGGGTGGGCGCGCCCCCACCCTCGTGGGCAGCCCGGGACTCTCTTGGCCCAACTCATTTACTCCAGGGGCTTCTTTTGGTCCATAAAAACATCAAAAATTGGCACGTCAATTGGACTCCGTTTGGTATTCCTTCTCTATAGAACTCAAAAAACAAGGAAAAAACAGAAACTGTCACTGGGCTCTAGGTTAATAGGTTAGTCCCAAAAATCATAGAAAATAGCGTATAAATGCATATTAAACATCCTAGATGGATAATAAAATAGCCTGGAACAATAAAAAAATTATAGAAACGTTGGAGATGTATCAAGCATCCCCAAGCTTAATTCCTACTCGTCCTCGAGTAGGTAAATGATAAAAACAATTTTTTTTGACATGGAATGCTACCTAACATAATTCTCAATTTAATTCTCTTTATTGTGGCATGAATGTTCAGATCCGAAAGATTCAAGACAAAAGTTTAATATTGACATAAGAATAATAATACTTCAAGCATACTAACAAAGCAATTATGTCTTCTCAAAATAACATGGACAAAGAAAGTTCATCCCTACAAAATTATATAGTTTTGTTATACTCCATCTTCGTCACCCTAAATATTCAAATCATGCACAACCCCGGTTTCAGCCAAGCAATTGTTTCATACTTTAGTATTCTCAAAGTTTTTCAACTTTCACGCAATACATGAGCGTGAGCCATGGATATAGTACTATAGGTGGAATAGAGTGGTGGTTGTGGAGAAGACAAAAAAGGAAGATGGCCTCACATCAAATAGGCATATTAATGGGCTATGGAGATGCCCATCAATAGATATCAATGTCAGTGAGTAGGGATTTCCATGCAACGGATGCACTAGAGCTATAAATGCATGAAAGCTCAACAAAAGAAACTAAGTGGGTGTGCATCCAACTTGCTTGCTCACGAAGACCTAGGGCATTTGAGAAAGCCCATCGTTGGAATATACAAGCCAAGTTCTATAATGAAAATTCCCACTAGTATATGAAAGTTACTAAACAAGACACTCTCTATCATGAAGATCATGGTGCTACTTTGAAGCACAAGTGTGGAAAAAAGCTAGTAACATTGTCCCTTTTTTCCTCCTTTTTTGGGCCTTTCTTCTATTTTTTTTCTTTGGCCTCTCCTTCATTTTTTTTATTTGGGACAATGATCTAATAATGATGATGATAACACTTCTATTTATTTACAACTCAAAGATTACAACTCGATACTAGAACAAAATATGACTCTATATGAGTGCCTCTAGCGGTATACCGGGATGTGCAATGAATCAATAGTGACATGTATGAAAAATTATGCATGGTGGCCTTGCCACAAATACGATGTCAACTAAATGATCATGCATGGCCATATGACAATGATGAAGCGTGTCATAATAAACAGAACAGTGGAAAGTTGCATGGCAATATATCTCGAAACGGCTATGGAAATGCCATGATAGGTAGGTATGGTGGCTATTTTGAGGAAGGTATATGGTGGGTGTATGGTACCGGCGAAATTTGCACGGTACTAGAGAGGCTAGCAATGGTGGAAGGGTGAGAGTGCGTATAATCCATGGACTCAACATTAGTCATAAAGAACTCACATAATTATTGCAAAAATCTACAACTCATCAAAACCAAGCACTACATGCATGCTCCTAGGGGAAGGGTTGGTAGGAGTTAACCATCACACGATCCCGACCTCCACACAAAGGAAGACAAGCAAAGAAATACCTCATGCTTCAAATTTGTTGCACAACGGTTACCATATGTGCATGCTACGGGACTTGCAAGCCTCAACACAAGTATTTCTCAAATTAACAACTACTCTAATAGCATGACTCTAAATCACCATCCTCATATCTCAAACAATCATCAAGCATCAAACTTCTCATAGTATTCAATGCACTCTATATGGAAGTTTTTATTATATCCATCTTGGATGCCTATCATATTAGGACTAAACTCATAACCAAAGAAAATTACCATGCTGTTCTAAAAGACTCTCAAAATAAAATAAGTGAAGCATGAGAGTTCATCTACTTCTTTAAAATAAAACCACCGCCGTGCTCTAAAAGATATAAGTGAGGCACTAGAGCAACTGACAAACTACTCCAAAAGATATAAGTGAAGATCAATGAGTAGTTGAATAATTATGTATCTATGTGAAGACTCTCTAACATTTAAGAATTTCAGATCTTGGGATATTATTCAAACAGCAAGCAAAACAAAATAAAACAAAATGACCCTCCAATCAAAACACATATTATGTGGTGAATAAAAATATAGCCTCAAGTAAAGTTACCGATAGATGAAGACGAAAGAGGGGATGCCTTCCCCGGGCATCCCCAAGCTTAGGATTTTGGTTTTCCTTGAATTTTACTTTGGGGTGCCTTGGGCATCCCCAAGCTTAGGCTCTTGCCACTCCTTATTCCGTAGTCCATCGAATCTTTACCCAAAACTTGAAAACTTCACAACACAAAACTCAACAGAAAACTCGTAAGCTCCGTTAGTATAAGAAAATAAAAGCACCACTTAGGTATTGTTATGAACTCATTCTAAATTCATATTGGTGTAATATCTAATGTATTTCAACTTCTCTATGGTTCATACCCTCCGATACTACTCATAGATTCATCAAAATAAGCAAACAACACATAGAAAACATAATCTGTCAAAAATAGAACACTATGTAGCAATCTGTAACTTCCGAATACTTCTGTAAATCAAAAACATCGGAAATAAATTGGTGGACGTGAGGAATTTGTCTATTAATTATCTACAAAAAGAATCAACCTAAAAGCACTCTCCAGTAAAAAAATGGCAGCTAAACTTGTGAGCGCAAAGTTTCTGTTTTTTTACATCAAGATCGCAAAGACTTTCACCCAAGTCTTCCCAAAGGTTCTACTTGGCACTTTATTGAAACAAAGGCTATAAAACATGATTAATACAGTAGATTAATCATGTGTACACACAAAAACAGAAGGGGTAAATATTGGGTTGTCTCCCAACAAGCGCTTTTCTTTAATGCCTTTTAGCTAGGCATGATGATTTCAATGATACTCGCATAAAAGATAAGAATAGAAACATGAAGAGAGCATCATAAAGAATATAACTAGCACATTTAAGTCTAACCCACTTCCTACGCATAGGGATTTTGTGAGTAAACAACTTACGGGAACGATAATCAACTAGCATAGGAAGGAAAAGCAAGCATCGCTTCAAAACTTTCAACATATTGAGAGGAAACTTGATATTATTGCAATAGGTAGAAACATATGTTCCTCTCTCATAATAATTTTCAGTAGCATCATGAATGAATTCAACAATATAAACATCACATAAAGCATTATTTTCATGATCCATAAGCATAGAAATTTTACTACTCCCATCATAGGCAAAATTCTTCTCATTCATAGTAGTGGGAGGAGCAAATTCAACAACATAACTGTCATATGAAGCATAATCCAATTGAAAATTAAAATCATGATGACAAGTTTCATGGTTATCTTTATTCTTTATAGCATACGTGTCATCACAATAATCATCATAAATAGGAGGCATGCTTTTATCATAATAAATTTGCTCATCAAAACTTGGGGACTTAAACATATCATCTTCATCAAACATAGCATCCCAAGCTTGTGGCTTTGCATATCATTAGCATCATGGGTATTCAAAGAATTCATACTGACAACATTGCAATCATGCTCATCATTCACATATTCTATGCCAAGCATTCTATGTAATTCTTCTTATAGTACTTGAGCACAATTTTCCTTCCCACCATTTTCATGAAAGATATTAAAAAGATGAAGCATATGAGGCAGCCTTAATTCCATTTTTTGTAGTTTTCTTTTATAAGCTAAACTAGTGATAAAACAAGAAACTAAAAGATTCGATTGCAAGATCTAAAGATATACCTTCAAGCACTAACCTCCCTGGCAACGGCGCCAGAAAAGAGCTTGATGTCTACTACGCAACCTTCTTTTAGACGTTGTTGGGCCTCCAAGTGCATAGGTTTGTAGGACAGTAGCAAATTTCCCTCAAGTGGATGACTTAAGGTTTATCAATCCGTGGGAAGCGTAGGATGAAGATGGTCTCTCTCAAACATCCCTGCAACCAAATAACAAAGAGTCTCTTGTGTCCCCAACACACCCAATACAATGGTAAATTGTATAGGTGCACTAGTTCGGCGAAGAGATGGTGGTAGATGGTAGATATAGGTTTTTGTAATAAGAAAATATAAAAACAGCAAGGTAACTAATGATAAAAGTGAGCGTAAACGGTATTGCAATGCTAGGAAACAAGGCCTAGGGTTCATACTTTCACTAGTGCAAGTTCTCTCAACAAGGATAACATAATTAGATCATATAACAATCCCTCAACATGCAACAAAGAGTGACTCCAAAGTCACTAATAGCGGAGGACAAACGAAGAGATTATTGTAGGGTATGAAACCACCTCAAAGTTATTCTTTCTGGTCGATCTATTCAAGAGCCCGTAGTAAAGTAACACGAAGCTATTCTTTCCGTTCGATCTATCATAGAGTTCGTACTAGAATAACACCTTAAGACACACATCAACCAAAAACCTAATGTCCCTAGATACTCCATTGTCACCTCAAGTATCCAGGGGTCTGATTACACGATATGCATCACACAATCTTAGATTCATCTATTCAACCAACACAAAGAACTTCAAAGAGTGCCCCGAAGTTTCTACCGGAGAGTCAAGACAAAAACGTGTGCCAACCCCTATGCATAAGTTCACAAGGTCACTGAACCCGCAAGTTGATCACCAAAACATACATCAAGTAGATCACGTGATATCCAATTGTCACCACAGATAAGCACATGCAATACATACATCAAGTGTTCTCAAATCCTTAAAGACTCAACCCGATAAGATCACTTCAAAGGGAAAAATCAATCCATTACAAGAAGATAGAGGGGGAGAAGCATCATAAGATCCAACTATAATAGCAAAGCTCGCGATACATCAAGATCGTGCAATCTCAAGAACACAAGAGAGATATATCAAACACATAGCTACTGGTACATATCCTCAGCCCCGAGGGTGAACTACTCCCCCTCGTCATAGAGAGCGCCTAGATGATGAAGATGGCCACCGGAGAGGGATCCCCCCCTCCGGCAGGGTGCCAGAACGGGTCTAGATTTGTTTCTGGTGGCTCCAGAGGCTTGCGGCGGAGTAACTCCTGATCTTGGTTATTTTCTGGAGGTTTAGGTATTTATAGGATTTTAGGGCACAAGTTAGGGGGGTCTCCGGGCTGTCCACGAGATAGGGGGCGCGCCCAGGGGGGTGTGCACGCCCCCACCCTCGTGGGCAGCCCGGGACTCTTCTGGCCCAACTCTTTTACTCCGGGGCTTCTTTTGGTCCATAAAAAATCATCAAAAATTGGCACGTCAATTGGACTCTGTTTGGTATTCCTTTCCAGTAAAACTCAAAAACAAGGAAAAACAGAAACTAGTACTCGGCTCTGGGTTAATAGGTTAGTCCCAAAAATCATATAAAATAGCATATGAATGCATATAAAACATCCTAGATGGATAATATAATAGCATGGAACAATAAAAAATTACAGATACATCGGAGACGTATCATGGTCCGTCACACCACCACGACTAAGCCGACGAGCGAGACCCCTTTCTTCCTCGTCTACGGGGTTAAGGCGGTTCTCCCACTCAAGATCAAGTATCAGTCCCCGCGGGTCTTGGCATTCGACGAGGTGCGTCAGGATGCCTCGCGGGGAACGAATCTTGTGCTCGAAGAGGAGGGCCGCCGCCAAGCCTCTTGTCCGATTCTGGGGCTCCGCAAACCCAAAGTGGTTCGAACTCAGGGGCGCAATCAAAGGACTCCACTTCACCATTGAAATTGACTTGCCATGCTCAAGGCTCAAGCTCGACGGTAAAGATGATGGGAGAATGGGGGGAGGTGACACAGAGATTTACCCAGGTTCGGGTCTGATTCAGTGTAAAACACTACTCCTGCTTTGTGGTGGATTAGCCTCATGAGGGTCTAGGTATGAACTTTCTACAGTGAGAGAGCAGCCTCGGGAGGGCTCGAATGATGTGTTCCGCTGGGAGGATTGATCCCCCTCTACGATGAATGCTGGTCCTTATTTATAGTGGCCTCGGTCCTCTTCCCGCATCATTTGTGCGGGAAGGGATTCCACAGTGGCCCACTTTGAAGGGGGACAAGAGGTACACCTTATCCTGACAAAAGGTGGTCTTCTCTTGCAAAGTCTCTGATCATGACACACGGGTGGGCAAGACGATGACATCTGCCCTACTGAGCCCGCGGTCTTGGTCTTGTTGTACCAAAATGGAAGCCCTTGCGGGATTCCTTAGGAACCCGCATCCGTCCTTGTGTGCTTCGCACCAAAGAGGAAACTGCTCCCTCTGCGCTCTGGCACCCTCCTGGCGTCAGTCGTCATGGCTCACGTCACCACGCCCTCATGAGGGGGGGGGCGCTTGCATAGGAATCTCCACCCCTCGGGAGGTGGCTTGCGGAGGCGCTCCCTAGGAGATCTTAGCAAGCCTCTTCTCGCGAGGGAAGGGCCCCCTCGTGAGGGCACTTCTCGGTCAGTCTTAAGCTGGGCCTTGCTGGGCCGTCGCGAGACAGCGCGTTGGGCCACAGGGAGGCAAGTCTGGGCACCCAGGTTCCTAGAACACTGGCAGTAGCCCTTGGGCCCAAGGCACGTCGCTCATTGCTCTGAAGCGGAGGCGAAGAGCGGAGGGCCAAACACCACGGGCCCCAACTGCCCTCGGGCCAGACTTGACGTGTGGCGCGCGACGGGCTGCTGGCGCCTCCACTCCTCCATGCCGTCTCGGCAACCATGCGGTTGACAAAATGCCTGGTGCGGGCCGTGAAACCATCATTGCTCTCTTCCCCTATGCCTTGCTCCTCCTTCTAAGATCCCCTTTCCTTTGATAGAAGTTCCTCCAGATCTAGAGAAGCACCACCCTTTCCTTGCCGCCTCCAGTTGCAAAGATGGTGCCCGGAAAGTCAAAGCATGCGGCGCAGGCTGCAGCCTCCTCCTCCCCCTCGTTCGTGCTCGATGCGTCCTGCATCACTGAGGTGGAGCACCTCGACCCGGTGCTCCCGTAGACAGCGGGCGAGGGCCACGAGTGGGGCGGGATCGTAATCTGGGCCGGTTCCGTCGAGTATAGGACTCTGGCGGCGGCGGCTTACACTTTCTTCCTCCACAACATTTTTGCGGGGATCCTCCCACCCATCTTGGAGTTGTGCTATGCCATCCTTTGCCATTACAGGGTGCACGCCCACCATCTTAAATCCATCTCCATCCTTCTTCTGTCCATCTTCGCCTTCTACTGCGAGGCCTTCGTAGGCGTGAGGCCCTCTGTGGTGCTCTTCAGCCACTTCTTCAACATGTGGCTGCACGCCCGGATGCATCGCTCCGCCTGCGTCTCCTTCGTTGCAAACCACAAAGGAAACATGCTCATGAAGGCCGGGAAGAAGGTGGAGAACCACCGGTGCCGCTGGGTTTACCTGGACACGAAGGGCATGGACCCGCACTTGGAGCTCCCGACGGAGCCACCCATGAAGAGCTCGTGGTGGTGCTCCACCAAGCTTTTTGATCCCCTCACGGAGCCCGTCTTGAAGAAGATGCATGTAGACATCGAGGCCAAGAAGCTGACGGGGGTGATGCTGGTGAACAAGTTCCTGACCCAGCGCCTGGCGTCGCTCCAGTCGCACACGAAGCCCATGTGGGACTACCGTAGCGCGCGAGATGGCATGAGGCTGCGTCCCGCCAGCCTAATGCGAGAGGAGTTGGGCAAGGCCATGACCTCTCTGCTGAACGGCGACCCGGTGGATCTTCTCGAGGTCTACGTCCCCTTATACCTCCAAGACGGCGGGGAAGGGGGGAGGTGGTCGCTGCCATGCCCGTCTTCGACGCACCGGGGCTTGTCTCCATTGATGGCCCCAGCGTTCCCGTGCTGGTGTCCTCCGGCGATAGCGACAATGAGGAAGGCTCGAAGGAGATGGAGGACGACGTCCTGGAGGAGGTGCTACCCCCAACACAAAACGAGCTCCCGCGCCGCCTTGGGGATGATGATGATGCCGTGGATTCTCTGGTTGCGGGCACTCCTCAACCGGCAGGGGTCCCGAGGCACTCGGGACCTGCCTCGCAGGCCACTCGAACATCCGGCCGGGTGACCCCGAAGAGAAACGCTGATGTAGTTCCTCCCGAAGGCTCTTCCACCCCGAAGAGGGCGCTAGCCCTTGCCCCTTCGGAGGTACAGCCAGAGGGCAGGGTGGCCAACGCCAAGGCGGATGCGGCTCTTCCGACTCCCCAGGGCAATCCCCTAGCTCCTCTGGTTTCAGCTCCTCTAGGCGACTCCGTGGTTCCCCCGGGTGGAAGTGCCCCAGCAGGGCCGCCCAGGAGCGACCCAAACCGCCTCCAGAGCATGTCCAAGGCCGTGCTAGAGAAGGGAAAGGGCGCTGGATCTTGACGAGGAGGAATTGAGGAAGAGGAAGTGGACCCTGCCAGATAGGTAAGCAGTCCGTCTTGTTTCTTGGTCGAATGCTGATTGTGCATGTACTTACTGCGCCTTTTATCCTACTAACCAGTGATGATGACGACGTGCCACTAAAGAAGAAAGGGGAGCGGCCCATGCGAGCCCCCTGCCTGAGCGCGCCGCTGACCTCCGGAGGCCTACCAAACATGGAGCCGCTCGTCAAGGAGGGCCCGAAGACTGCGTCATCCCAAGTCGATCCCATCGCCTCCTTCCTAGATCCCGCGCCTGCTGCCGAGTCACCTTCTTCCCAGTACCTCGTGTTCACCAAGTGCGGTCCTATGATCAGGCCTGGGGCCATGGATGAAGCCTTCACCGTGCTGGGCCAAATCTAGGCGGGCCTTGAGGGTGCCGAATGGTACTTCGCGAGGGAGCGCCTGGGGTTAGTCTTTGGGTGGCTTCAAGTGTAATCCTCCATTAGGAAGGCGTGGACTCGGGCCAGCGTCACCTCCAAAGGGAGCAAGAAGGAGGCCGACGAAGCCAGAGCCACTCGTGACGAGGCGCTAGTGCGCGCGACATTTTCCAAGAAGCGTTGTGGCAAGGCGGAGGCTAGCCTAAGGGCCCTGCAGGAGGAGCAAGCCGCACATGCGCAGTAGCTCCAGCAGAAGGAGGAAGGCCTCAAGGCTCACGACGTTGCATTGCTCAAGACGAAGCCAAGCAGGCCATGGAGCGCAATCGCCTGACCAAGCTGAAGGATGAGGTGAGCACGGCCCAAGCATCCCACGACAAGGATGTCGCCGAAGCGACCGCTCGGCTGGAGGCCAGGGAGAAAGCTCTCGCTTCCGCCGAGGGGAAAGCGGCCGTGGAACACAACGCCTTCTCCTCCATGGAGTTCAGGGCCCACGAGGCGCTGTGCTCCATTCATAGGGCATGCTTCAAGGAGCCGTTCGCGACCGCCGAGGACAGTTATGCGGAGCTCTCCTCGAGGCTTGCCGAGGCCATCGAGGGTGCCACCACCAAGGTGGATGCCATCTTGGAAGCGGAGTGTCGTGACCTCTTCTTCGAGGCTGCGACGCGCATCTTCAGCCACCTGTATCTCAGCGATACCAACTTCAACGTCGATGCGGTGCTTGGCGCCATTCCTCGCGAGTCCCGTGCCGCTGCGGCCGCAGCCGTGAAGACCCATGCGGATAAGCTGGCAAAGAAGTTCGTATGCTCTTCTGATGCCAAGCCTGCAACAACCAACGCAAGTGGCGGTGACGCCGGGGACAAGGCCGTGACCACCAAGGTGGGGTGCAATGACGATCCTTCCTTCTGAACTTTACCCTACAACATTGAGGCTTCCTCGTGGAGGCATGATACTTTCACTTGAATTTGTGTGACAGTTTATGTTTGTAATAACTGTTTGAATTTCGTGCTTTCCTTTCATGCTTAGTTTCCTCCCTGCTTTCTTTGCGCTCTGTGAAGGCGGGGCCTAACCCCGCGCATGCCTCGGCCACCATTGGGGCGTCCGAAAACCAGGACATGACCAAGGGGTGAGGGGCTATGTGGCTAGCTAGGCCCCTGAGTTGCAGTGCTCGGGGGTCATCCTCGGTGTGCGAGTACACTCTGCATTTATGCCCTGCGTCGGCAGGGCCCGGTCTCGCGCATACCTTGACCACCATTGGGAATCCAGAAACCATGAGAGGACCAAGGGGTGAGGGTATACGAGACCAGTCAGGCCCCTGAGTCCTTTGATTCTTGATCATCGCGAGGGCGTTGGTACTCTGCGTCAGTAGGGCCTGGCCCCGCGCATATCTTGACCACCGTTGGGGCGTTCGGAAACCAGGACAGGACCAATGGGCGAGGGTATATGAGACCAGCCAGGCCCCTGCGTCCTTTGCATCTTGATCATCACAAGGGTGTTGATACTCTGCGTCGGTAGGGCCTGGCCTCGCGCATACCTCGACCACTGTTGGGGCGTCCGGAAACCAGGCCAGGACCAAGGGGTGAGGGTATATGAGACAATTCAGGCCCGTAAGTCGTGGTGCTCTGGAGTCCCCCTTGACGTACGAGCCATCCTCATGACCCCCATACCTTTTCTTATTGACTCTTGCCTGGGAGGGGCACGTGAAGACTAGGTACGAGGACCTGGTGAGGCGGCGTGCGCCAGGCCATGCCTGAAGGCGTGCCTGAATGTAAGCCCCGTGTCCAGCCCCCTCGCGTGCTCATCATAGGAAATAGTTGAATGGTCGGCCGAGAGGCCATCCTGAGGTTAGTGTAGCCCGGAGGCGCCCTAAGTTGTTTATCCACCAGCGCGAAGCGTGGGGCTACTGCTACCTATTGAGCTTGTGTTATTTTCCCTCGAAGAGGACAGGGTGATGCAGCACAGTAGCGTAAGTATTTCCCTCAGTTTTTGAGAACCAAGGTATCAATCCAGTAGGCGACCACGCGCGAGTCCCTTGTACCTACGCAAACAAATAAGAACCTTGCAACCAACACGATAAAGGGGTTGTCAATCCCTTCTCGGCCACTTGCAAAAAGTGAGATCTGATAAAGATAATAAGATAAATATTTTTGGTATTTTTGTTATAGATTGAAAGTAAAGATTGCAAAATAAAACTAAAGTAAAGATAAATAGTTGATTGAAGATTTATATGATGAAAGATACACCCAGGGACCATAGGTTTCACTAGTGGCTTCTCTCATGATAGCCGATTTCTACGGTGGGTAAACAAATTACTATCGAGCAATTGATAGAAAAGTGCATAGTTATGAGAATATCCAGGCATGATCATTGTATATAGGCATCACATCCATGACAAGTAGACCGAAACGATTCTGCATCTACTACTATTACACCACACATTGACTGCTATCCAGCATGCATCTAGAGTATTAAGTTCATAAGAACAGAGTAACTCCTTAAGCAAGATGACATGATGTAGAGGAATAAAGTCATGTAATATGATATAAACCCCATATTTTTATCCACAATGGCAACAATACAATACATGCCTTGCTGCCCTTGCTGTCACTAGGAAAGGACACCGCAAGATTGAACCCAAAGCTAAGCAATTCTCCAATTGCAAGAAAGATCAATCTAGTAGGCCAAACCAAACTGATAATTCGAAGAGACTTGCAAAGATATGTAAATCATGCATAAAAGATTTTACAAAAGAATCAAATATTGTTCATAGATAATCATGATCATAAACCCACAATTCATCGGATCTCGACAAACAGACCACAAAAAGATTTACATCAAATAGATCTCCAAGAAGACCGAGGAGAACTTTGTATTGATATCCAGAGAGAGAGAGAGAAAAGAAGCCATCTAGCTAATAACTATGGACCCGAAGGTCTGTGCTAAACTACTCACAACTCATCAGAGAGGCTATGGTGTTGATGTACAAGCCCTCCGTGATCGATTATCCCTCCGGTGGAGCTCCGGAATAGGCCCCGAGATGGGATCTCATAGGTACAGAAGGTTGCAGCGATGGAACTAGGGTTTTGTGGTGCTCCCCGATGTTTTCAGGGTACGTAGGTATATATAGGAGGAAGAGCACGTCAGGGGAGCCACAAGGGGCCCACGAGGGCGGGGGCGCGCCTACCCCCAAGGGCGCGCCCCTACCCTCGTGGCCGCCTCGTTCCTTCCCAGGCGTGTACTCCAAGTATTATGTGTTGTATTTGTTCCAAAAATGACTCTCCTGAAGGTTTCATTCCGTTTGGACTCCGTTTGATATTCCTTTTCTGCGAAACACTGAAATAGGAAAAAAACAACAATTTGCACTCGGCCTTGGGTTAGTAGGTTAGTCCCAAAAATAATTTAAAAGTGTATAATAAAGCACATTAAACATCCAAAACAAATAATATAATAGCATGAACAATCAAAAATTATAGATACATTGGAGACGTATCAAGCACCCCCAAGCTTAATTCCTGCTCGTCCTCGAGTAGGTAAATGATAAAAACAGAATTTTTGATGTTAAATGCTACCCAACATAACTCTCAATGTAATTTTCTTTATTGTGGCATGAATGCTCAGATACGAAAGATTCAAGACAAAAGTTTAATATTGGCATAAGAATATTAATACTTAAAGCATACTAACGAAGCAATTATGTCTTCTCAAAATAACATGGCCAAAGAAAGTTCATCCCTACAAAGTCATATAGTTTGGCTATGCTCCATCTTCATCACACAAACTACTCAAATCATGTACAACCCCGGTTTCAGCAAAGCAATTGTTTCATACTTAAATTTTTTCAAACTTTTTCAACTTTCACGCAATACATGAGCGTCAGCCATGGATATAGCACTATAGGTGGAATAGAGTGGTGGTTGTGGAGAAGACAAAAGAAGAAGATGGTCTCACATCAACTAGGAGTATCAATGGGCTATGGAGATGCCCATCAATATATATCAATGTCAGTGAGTAGGGATTGCCATGCAACAGATGCACTAGAGCTATAAATGTATGAAAGCTCAACAAAAGAAAGTAAGTCGGTGTGCATCCAACTTGCTTGCTCACGAAGACCTAGGGCATTTGAGGAAGCCCATCGTTGGAATATACAAGCCAAGTTCTATAATGAAAATTCCCACTAGTATATGAAAGTGACTAAACAAGAGACTCTCTATCATGAAGATCATGGTGCTACTTTGAAGCACAAGTGTGAAAAAAGATAGTAGCATTGTCCCTTTTTTATTTTCTTTTTCTTTTCTTTTTTTCTTCTTTTTTTCTTTTTTAGGCCTTTCTTTTTTCTTTGGCCTTTTTTTGGGACAATACTCCAATAATGATTTTCATCACACTTTTATTTACTTACAACTCGATACTAGAACAAAGTATGACTCTATATGAATGCCTCCGGCAGTGTACCGGGATGTGCAATGAATCAAGAGTGACATGTATGAAAAATTATGCATGGTGGCCTAGCCACAAATACGATGTCAACTACATGATCATGCATGGCAATATGACAATGATGAAGTGTGTCATATGAACGAAACCGTGGAAAGTTGCATGGAAATATATCTCGGAATGGCTATGGAAATGCCATGATAGGTACGTATGGTGGCTGTTTTGAGGAAGGTATATGGTGGGTGTATGGTACGGGCGAAAGTTGAGCGGTACATGAGAGGCTAGCAATGGTGGAAGGGTGAGAGTGCGTATAATCCATGGACTCAACATTAGTCATAAAGAACTCACATACTTATTGCAAAAATCTTCAAGTCATCAAAACAAAGTACTACACACATGCCACTAGGTGAAGGGTTGGTAGGAGTTAACCATTGCGCGATCCCGACCTCCACACAAAGGATGACACTCAATGAAATACCTCATGCTTCAAATTTGTGACACAACGATTACCATATGTGCATGCTACGGGACTTGCAAACCTCAACACAAGTATTTCTCAAATTCACAACTAATCTACTACCATGACTCTAATATCACCATCCTCATATCTCAAAACAATCATCAAGTATCAAACTTCTCATAATATTCAATGCACTTTATATGAAAGTTTTTATTATACTCATCTAGGATGCCTATCATATTAGGACTAATTTTATAACCAAAGAAAATTACCATGCTGTTCTAAGAGACTCTCAAAATAATATAAGTGAAGCATGAGATATCAATAATTTCTATAAAATAAAACCACCACCGTGCTCTAAAAAGATATAAGTGAAGCACTAGAGCAAAACTATCTAGCTCAAAAGATATAAGTGAAGCATATAGAGTATTCTAATAAATTCCGATTCATGTGTATCTCTCTCAAAAGGTGTGTCCAGCAAGTATGATTGTGTTAAACTAAAAAGCAAAGACTGAAATCATACATGACTCTCCAAGCAAAACACATATCATGTGGTGAATAAAAATATAGTCTCAAGTAAATTTACCGATAGACGAAGACGAAAGAGGGGATGCCTTCCCAGGGCATCCCCAAGCTTAGGATTTTGGTTGTCCTTGAATTTTACCTTGGGGTGCCTTGGGAATCCCCAAGCTTAGGATCTTGCCAATATTTGTTCCATAGTCCATCAAATCCTTACCCAAGAACTTGAAAACTTCACAACACAAAACTTAATGGAAAATCTCGTGAGCTCCGTTAGTATAAGAAAAAAACCCACCAATTTAAGGTACTGTAATTAACTCATTCTTTATTTATATTGGTGTTAAAACCTACTGTATTCCAACTTCTCTATGATTCATACCCCCCGATACTACTCATAGATTCATCAAAATAGGCAAACAACACACGAAAAACAGAATCTGTCAAAAACAGAACAGTCTGTAGCAATCTGTAACTTACGAATACTTATGTAACTCTAAAATTCTGAAATAAACTCGTGGACATGAGGAATGTGTCTATTAATCATCTGCAAATAGAATCAACTTAAAAGCACTCTCCAGTAAAAAATGGTAGCTAATGTCGTGAGCACAAAAGTTTTTGTTTTTTACAGCAAGATCACAAAGACTTCACCCAAGTCTTCCCAAACATTCTCCTTGGCACAAACACTAATTAAAACACAAAACCACATCTAAACAGAAGCTATATGTATTATTTATTACTAAATAGAAGCAAAAGAAAAAGCAAATAAAATTGGGTTGCCTCCCAACAAGCGCTATCGTTTAAAGCCCCTAGCTAGGCATGATACAAGAATAGATCTAGGCATTGCCATCTTTGATAGGCAATCCATAAGTGGCTCTCATAATAGATTTTTAAGGTAATTTGATTTTATTTCTAGAAAACTGTTCCATGCCTTTCCTTATGGAAATTGGAATCTAATATTTCCTTCCTTCATATCAATAATTGCACCAATCGTTCTAAGGAAAGGTCTACCAAAAATAATAGGACAAGTAGGATTGCAATCTATATCAAGAACGATGAAATCTACGGGCACATAATTCCTATTTGCAACAATAAGAACATAATTAATCCTTCCCATAGGTTTCTTAATGGTAGAATCCGCAAGATGCAAATTTAAAGAAAATCATCAAGTTCATGGAAACCTAACATATCACACAAAGTTTTTGGAATTGTGGAAACACTAGCACCCTAATCACACAAAGCATAGCATTCATGATCTTTAATCTTAATTTTAATAGTAGGTTCCCACTCATCATAAAGTTTTCTAGGGATAGAAACTTCCGATTCAAGTTTTTCTTCATAAGATTGCATTAAAGCATCAACTATGTGTTTGGAAAAGGCTTTATTTTGAATATAAGCATGAGGATAATTTAGCATGGATTGCAACAAGGAAATACAATCTATCAATGAGCAATTATCATAATTAAATCCATTGAAATCCAAATTAGTGGGTTCATTGCTATGTAAAGTTTTGACCTCTTCAATCCCACTTTTAACACTTTTAGCATCAAGATCTAAAAACTCCGAATCATTGGGGCGCCTTTTGAATAAAGTAGACTCATCTCCAGTCCCATCTTTATCAAGATTCACATTAGAAAACAAGGATTTAATAGGAGACACATCAATCACTTTTAGATCTTCATCTTTATTATCATGAAAACTAGAATAACACACTTTCACAAAGCAATCTCTTTTAGCACGCATCCTTGCGGTCCTTTCTTTGCACTCATCAATGGAAATTATCATGGCTTTGAGAGACTCGTTGATATCATGCTTAGGTGGTATAGATCTAAGTTTCAAAGAATCAACATCAAGAGAAATTCTATCCATGTTCCTAGCCAACTCATCATTCCTAAGCAATTTTCTTCAAGCAAAGCATTGAAATTCTTTTGCGAATTCATAAATTCTTTAACACTAGTCTCAAAATAAGAGGGCCTTATTAAAATTTCCATAAGATTTGTTGTAGGAATTACCATAATTATTAGAAGAATTACTAGGGAAAGGCCTAGAATTAAAGTTTCCTCTATAAGAGTTGTTACCGAAATTATTCCTACCAACAAAATTCACATGCATAGATTCATTATTATTCTCAATCAACGTGGACAAAGGCATATCGTTAGGATCAGAAGACACACTCTTAGTAGCAAATAATTTCATAAGTTCATCCATCTTTGCACTCAAAACTCTAATCTCTTCAATAGCATGTACGTTTTTACTAGTAGATCTTTCTATGTGCCATTGAGAGTAATTAACCATAATATTATCTAGGAGTTTAGTAGCTTCTCCTAAGGTGATTTCCATGAAAGTGCCCCCCCGCGGCCGAATCTAAAAGATTTCTAGAAGCGAAATTCAAGCCAACATAAAAGTTTTGTATAATCATCCAAAAGTTCAAAGCCATGTGTAGGGCAATTACGTATCATTAATTTCATCCTCTCCCAAGCTTATGCAACATGCTCATGATCAAGTTGCTTAAAATTCATAATATCATTCCTAAGAGAGATAATCTTAGCGGGAGGAAAATACTTAGAGATAAATGCATCTTTTCGCTTATTCCATGAATCAATACTATTTCTAGGCAAAGAAGAGAACCAAGTTTTGGCACAATCTCTAAGCGAAAATGGAAATATCTTTAATTTAACAATATCATTATCAGTATCCCTCTTCTTTTGCATATCGCACAAATCAACAAAGTTGTTTAGATGGGTAGCGGCATCTTCACTAGGAAGGCCGGAAAATTGATCTTTCATAACAAGGTTTAACAGAGCATCATTGATTTCACAAGATTTAGCATCGGTAATAGGTGCAATCGGAGTGCTAATAAAATCGTTATTGTTGGTATTGGAAAAGTCACACAATTTGGTATTGTCTTGAGCCATAGTGACAAACAAGGAATCCAACACACAAGCAAACAAGAAGCAAGTGAAAAGAGGCGAACAAAAAAAATGAACAAAACGGCAAAGGGTGAAATGGGGGAGAGGAAAACGAGAGGCGGATGGCAAATAATGTAATGCGAGGGATAAGAGTTTGTGATGGGTACTTGGTACATGACTTTTGCGTAGATCTCCCCGGTAACGGCGCTAGAAATTCTTGTGGCAACCTCTTGAGCTTGCGTTGTTTTCCCTCGAAGAGGAAAGGGTGATGCAGCACAGCAGCGTAAGTATTTCCCTCAGTTTTTGAGAACCAAGGTATCAATCTAGTAGGAGACCACGCGCGAGTCCCTCGTACCTACACAAACAAATAAGAACCTTGCAACCAACGCGATAAAGGTGTTGTCAATCCCTTCTCGGCCACTTGCAAAAAAGTGAGATCTGATAAAGATAATAAGATAAATATTTTTGGTATAGATTGGAAGTAAAGATTGCAAAAGAAAAGTAAAGTAAAGATAAATAGTTGATGGAAGATTTATATGATGTAAGATAGACCCGGGGGCCATAGGTTTCACTAGTGGCTTCTCTCGTGATAGCAGATTTCTACGATGGGTGAACAAAATACTGTCGAGCAATTGATAGAAAAGCGCATAGTTATGAGAATATCTAGGCATGATCATTGTATATAGGCATCACGTCCATGACAAGTAGACCGAGACGATTCTGCATCTACTACTATTACTCCACACATGGACCGCTATCCAGCATGCATCTAGAGTATGAAGTTCATAAGAACAGAGTAACACCTTAAGCAAGATGACATGATGTAGAGGGATAAACTCATGTAATATGATATAAACCTCATATTTTTATCCTCGTGGCAACAATACAATACATGCCTTGCTGCCCCTGCTGTCACTGGGAAAGGACACTGCAAGATCGAACCCAAAGCTAAGCACTTACCCATTGCAAGAAAAGATCAATCTAGTAGGCCAAACCAAACTGATAATTCAAAGATACTTGCAAAGATATTTAAATCATGCATAAAAGATTTCAGAAAAGAATCAAATATTGTTCATAGATAATCTTGATCATAAACCCACAATTCATTGGATCTCGACAAACACACTGCAAAAAGAATTACACCGAATAGATCTCCAAGAAGATCGATGAGAACTTTGTATTGAGATCCAAAGAGAGAGAAGAAGCCATCTAGCTAATAACTATGGACCCGAAGGTCTGTGGTAAACTACTCACAACTCATCGGAGAGGCTATGGTGTTGATGTAGAAGCCCTTTGTGATCGATGCCCCCTCCGGTGGAGCCCCGGAACAGGCACCAAAATGCGATCTCACGGGTACAGAAGGTTGTGGTGGTGGAATTAGGGTTTCGTGGTGCTCCCCGATGTTTTCAGGGCACGTAGGTATATATATGAGGAAGATGCACATCAGGGGAGCCACGAGGGGCCCATGAGGGGGGCGCCTACCCCCTGGGTGCCCCCTGCCCTCGTGGCCGCCTCGTTCCTTCCCTGGCGTGTACTCGAAGTCTTCTGTGTTGTATTTGTTCCAAAAATGACTCTCCCGAAGGTTTCATTCCGTTTGGACTCCGTTTGATATTCTAGAGAGAGAGGAAGAAGCCATCTAGCTAATAACTATGGACCTGAAGGTCTGTGGTAAACTACTCACAACTCATCGGAGAGGCTATTGTGTTGATGTAGAATCCCTCCGTGATCGATGCTCCCTCCGGTGGAGCTCCGGAACTGGCCCCAAGATGGGATCTCATGGGTACCGAAGGTTGCGACGCTGTAATTAGGGTTTCGTGGTGCTCCCTGATGTTTTCAGGGTACGTACGTATATATAGGAGGAAGAGGCACGTCAGGGGAGCCACGAGGGGCCCATGAGGGGGGGGGGGGGCGCCTACCCCCCGGGCGCGCCCCTGCCCTCATGTACGCCTCGTTCCTTCCCTGGCATGTACTCTAAGTCTTACGTGTTGTATTTGTTCCAAAAATGACTCTCCCGAAGGTTTCATTCCGTTTGGACTCCATTTGATATTCCTTTTCCGTGAAACACTGAAATAGGCAATAAACAACAATTTGCACTGGGCCTTGGATTTGTAGGTTAGTCCCAAAAATAATATAAAAGTGTGTAATAAAGCCCATTAAACATCCAAAACAAATAATATAATAGCATGAAACAATAAAAAATTATAGATACGTTGGAGACGTATCAGCTAGCACTTGGCGTGGGCATAGTCACTCCTCGACTATGTAATCCGCCAGCGTGGAGCATGGGGCTTCCACTGGGTGAATGGGTGGGAGGTCCCTCCAAGGTATTACTCCGGGGCATGTACAACCCCACATGAGGAGGTGTATATGGGCACTTGTGAGCTAGCACGGGACTCATGAGGCCCTACCTCAAAGGAGGGTTGTGCCTGGTCTTCTAGCGCTGGGCGCGCTTGGTAAAAAACCTATGTGATTGTGGTGACCTGCGCCGAATCGACCTCTAGAGGCCGTTGCATGAGAAGGCACCAAGGATCCCAGGAAGTGACGTGAACAGGGCTGGCCCGCTAGACAGAGCTCAGTTGCTTGGGTTTATCGACGCTCCAGGGATGGGCCCGAGCACAAATGTCGTTCCTTGTCTTCTTCATGCAACACACCGTAGGAAAAAATCCCTCAGCGCACGGTTCCCATGGCGGCATCCCACATTGCGAAAGAAAGAAGCGGACTACGCGCCCTGACTTATCTTAGTCAGGGTGCGGCGACACTCAGGATGGTGAAGCATCGAACATGCAAATTTAAATGCTTTATGAAATTCATCAAAGGCCAAGCCAGTTCTAGTACATGCACAAAGTGATACGGCCGAAGGTACGTGCCCTGACGACCTGAGGATAATGTAGCCAAAGGGGCACCCTCATCTTGAACAAACCAAACGTCACCTAGTAATTGTGTTGCTGAAGCATCAAGGTAGCTGAAGAGTCGAGTCGTAGTTGTCGCTCCTTACGAGGCTCCTGAGGCGCCAGGAGCTCGCGAAGGTCCAGGTCCTCTTGAGCCTCCATCGCTAGACGCCTTACATCCCGATTCGCCATTGCGCACTGTATGATCCGCTGAAACGTGGCCCTCGCGTTAAGCACGCAGAAAAGCATGCAAACGTGGTGGCGTGGGTGGACTCCGCCCCGACTGACATGGGAGGGCCTGAAGAGGTCCTGCGAGGCGGCCCTGTTGAGGCTCGCACTACTAGGGAAAAGCATAGCAGTAGTGCGGGTTTTAGGTGTATCAATAGCGCGGGTGACCGCGCTACTGATACGGTGCTACAGCTAACCTATACCGGTAGCGCTCTTTGACACGCGCTACTGCTATACCTGGTTAGCAGCAACGTTGTTTACTTGAGAGCGCTACTGCTAATAGCTGCAGCACTGTGGTGTAGACCGCGCTACAGGTAGGAGCGTACTGCTGCTAACTTTGTTTCCCTCGCTGCTACTAGTTCTATTTGTTTCTGATTTTTCTTTGCATATTTGTTTCGTATTTCAAGAGGCTTTATAATATACATACAAATAGTCTCATCAAATCATGTCGTCATCATAATCATCATCCAACAGAAAGTGATCCATCTAAACAATGATAATCATCTCGAAAATAGCGATACAAGTCTCGAATACTTGCAATTACATCATCATCCATCTAAAAATTGATATACATGAGAGAACCTAAAAGAACTACTAGCTGTCGTATACTCCTGGGCCCGACACTCCGGCCACTCATCGTATATACTCCTGGCGTAGCACCTATTCACCATCGATTATCTATGCATCTGCATCGTCACATGAGTCAATGATATGCAACATATATAGTTGAGCAACAGAAAGAGACACACTTTTCAAAAATAGAAGCAACATATCATAACAATAAATAACAAAGTTCATCGTAACCAAAATGCACTAACTAGAGTGATCTTCGCTAGTTGAGGAGGACGGTTCAATTACATCACAAATAAAGTTTCGTCGTGCATAACTAAAGTTTCGTCATAGAGAAAGTATGTACTGAATGGACACATTATCATATATCATCAATCACTCGACCTGGTCGTGCCATCCTACCAAATTAGGGAGATAGTCCCCGAGTGCAGTGAAAGGCTTCAGGTTGAGACGTTGAGCACCTACGCCTGTTCGAATGTCTTCCTGCGACATTTGCCCTTCTTCATAGAACAACCCTATATTTTCGAGGACCTCCTTCATGATGACTTGGGAAAGTTCACGCTGGATGTTATAGAACTCAGCTCGGAGTTGGTGATCCGGGATATCTCCTATTGTCTTTGCCCATCACAGAATATGGGCATCACCGGATGTAGGTGACATGCGAAGGCGCTGGCGATCCCGTCTGTACTCTGGCATGAAGTGGAGGACATAGAATCCATCACTAAGAGTATCACTTGGTTGCTAGATGCAGCAGAAGTCGGTCTTATGGCGGAAGGCGGGTGCGCGGTTCCTTGTCTTCTTGACCATGATCTCTCCACCCCGTATGCCGTAGATTAAGATAGCTTTGTCAAGAACAGACTTGATGTCGGTATAATCCTTTTTCTTCAAGTTCTTCGACGAGTCCAAGTAAAGAGCGTGGGAGAATCGGGGGTAAAGGATGATGAGGATGGCGTGCCTGTCCCTACGGAATATAAGTACATCTCAAATTATCCTCTGCGCGTGCAAATGAATGATTGAAATCGAACAAAGGATATTAGAGGATGACTTACATGGGATGATAAGGCAAGAGAATCACGTCCTTGCCCTTATTACCGACCATGAAATCGGCGAGGTAGTTACTCGCGTAATCACGCTGCTCTTGGCAGTGTGACAAGAAGCTCTGATGCATGAAGTACGGGTCAGCGACAAAGATATAAGGTATGTGCTCAATCCTAATGATGTGGTTCATGTACAAGGCATAAAAGCGGACAAATGTAAAATCCATCTTCTTCAAGTGAAACATGTCGAAGATGTAATCGAATCGAAGGAAGAACTTATCCAAGGGGAATGTGTCAACATATAACCTTTGCTGTGGCACGTTAACCACGTAGAGCATGTATCCTGGATTTTTCGAGGCTATCAGGATTTTCTCTTTCTGCAGCACATCGTCATGAAGTCTCCTAAGACCGCCATATATGTCCTCTAACGCTGTCTTAGGTAGGATCGGATCACCGAGACATGAGATTTTGCCGCACCGGGGATAGGTATACGGTCTTGAACCTGAGGCTGCTGAGGTGGCTGGATCATAGAAGCAACTTTATTGCCTTTCCTCGGTCTCTTCCTATGTTTCTTTGCTACTGGAAGTAAGCCTATAATATGTTCATCCTCCGGAAATTCAGGCACCAACTCATCGTGCTCAAACCCTTAGTACCCATACTATTGAGCCATCAATCCTATGTCGTCAGAGGCGCCGATATTGAGAAACTGTAGAGGGTCAACGTCATCCTCGTCGGTGGCATCATGCATTGCTTCTTCGACAGTGGTGACATCATCAGCTACTAATGGAGCCTCTTCCTCACCCGGCATGACAGGAAACGCTACTTGGGTTGGTGGGGTGTTGGTGTTCATACCTTGCTGAGGGCTCCCAGTCGCCTCCAGTCTAAGCAGACTCTTCGACCATAATAGGACCCAACGCTTGCAATCGCCATGCCACCAAATGGTCTCATCGTCATCTCCCCCTAGTGCTACCGGAGGAGCCAAATTCTCATGGCCCGGTTCGACACTGTCCATGGAAACCTTGAAGACGTCCGGGGCATCAGCCGGCTGTGGAACAATTATTCCCCCGGCTTCATTATCGTCGCCTTCCCCACATCCACCTTCAGGCTACCAATGTTGTATAGTATGGTGCACAGGGTTACGTCGACCTGCAAAGACATGTCTGCGACATGAGACATCTGAAAGTCAATGGAAACGGGAGATTATACATATATTGAAGAGGGCTAGTGTGACATGTACCGTGAGGGTGTCGAGCTCAGCCAAAGGCGAAGCACCGCCAAGAGCAGGTGCGGGAACCGGTGCAAGAGCAAGTGCGGGAGACGGTGCGGGAGCAGGTGTGGGAGCTGGTGCAGGAGCAGGTGCGGGAGCCGGTGCTGGAGCAGGTGCAACGCTAGTCGAGCTGCTCCCCAAGCAGTTGGAAAGGGGAAAGTCTGCTGCATCCTTATTTGGATTTTGCTTGGTCCAACTGACGACAGCCGGAACCAAGACACCATACGAAGTTGCAAACTCCTCTTTTGCGGCAGCTACTGCTACTTTGATTGTCTCAGTGTGTTGGTGTACAAAAGTAGGGGCGCTCTTTTTTACCCCTTACTTGTGCACGGCCAGTCAGAGTCACGCATGTGGCCAAACATAACGGAGCATAGGTGGAGAAGCCAGGAACGTGGAGTTACCAGAACAACGCCAAGACGGCGGTAGGAGAAGACCAAGTTAGGAGACATGATCTCCCTTGGCAAGTACTCTTGCCGGGGCGGCCAGCGCGCCCCCGGCAAGGGCTCTTGCCGGGGTGATCCACGCAGACGCCTCCGTCGCAGCCACCCTTGAAGCCTATGGGCTCCAACGATATCAACAACATTGGAGCCAAGGCTCGGGAAGCGCCCACGTGATGGCATGCAAATCTTTGTGAAGACAAAGATCTATGACTCCCAAGATGAGAACCAGAAGACATGGCGATCACAAGGCTCCTTGCCGAGGACGCCCACGAGGCGCCGGCAAGGCTCCTTGTCCCCTAATCAGCACATTCAATGCACCTTGTCCGTACTGGCATGGGATAAGCCTATACACTGTACACCTTTCCACCTCTATGTGCCACTGTGGCAGCCCCTTTAGACTATAAAAGGAGGCCCGCGGCATACTGGAGAAGGATTCAGATCCTGGAAAATTGGACAGGCACCGTAGCTAGCTCAAGAACTCAAGAACACTCAAATATACACCAAAGCAGGACTAGGGTATTATGCATCCTCGCGGCCCGAACCTGGGTAAACGATTGATGTGCTGACTCTTAGACCTGCTCTTTGTACAACCCCGCGCCCGCCAACCGTAGAAGGGATTCCAGTGATCCCATAGGTGTCGTTTCGTACCTACATCTTTGGCGTGCCAGGTGGGGGGGGTAGTTGTGAAAATCTGGTCTAGTAGTTAGTGTAGAGATTCTTCATTGCCATGGCTCCTAAGAAGAAGACGATCATGGCGGTCGGTTCATCTGCAGCCGAACGGCCCGTGCCGGCGTAGGCTAGCGACGGGGTGGTCGCGGATGGGATCCGAGGTGCGACCCGTGAACACCCGCACTGTTCCAGCAGCCGAAGCCTGGCAAGCAGCATCGTCCGTGCGCGAGACGAGTCGCCACTCGCCACCAAGTCCATGGGTGGAGCCGGACCCCCTGCAGGCGGCGCGGGGCCCTCCAAGAGTGGCGTCATACCCCGCACGGGCGATGCGGCGAATTCCAAGACGCCCACGGCAGCGCCCACGGCGCGTTCCTCCCAGGTCGCCGCGCGGAGGACCCTGGGCGCCGCCGCGGAAAGAGCCCCACGCATCAGTCACGGGATGCAGAAGATCAGCATGCTCGCCGAGGCGCTGGCGGTGATGGCGTGCATCTACGGGACTGTGATAGAGCTCCTTCTAACCTGGTTAGAAGTTGCGCGCGTCTCGATCCACGCAGCTCTCCCCGCCACCCACGCTGGCGGAAGCCTTAGCGCGTATAGTTGCTCCTCGACTTCCCTCCTGCTGCGGAGAAGCTCGACGAGTGGAGAGCTACCGTTCGTAGCCTCGTTGCCATCGCCAACAAGGACGAACCTCGGCTGGCGGGGCCTTCGGGCGGACGCTCTGCCGAGCCACCACGCGCCAGCGGTGAGAGGACCGGAGGTGCCGCAGCCACGGTGCATTCTCCCCCTCCTCGCCAGCTACCACGTGTGCCGGCCCGTCGAGACGATGCTTGCAACAACGTATCCATAGCTTCGTCCGACCCATGGACCCACCGTGATCAGCGCCAAGTTCTTCGAGAGCATGCCCACGAGGACGCTTGAACCACCATCAAGAGCCGGCGCGAGGCACGCCGCCAGTCGGATAGGCGGACAGGGCCTGTTGTGGACAACCCAACACCGGGAGGATCTAGATGCTTACCTTACGAGGTAGGCTGTCCGGCCTTTACCCGTGAGTTGCGGCGTTTCCAGTGGACCACCCACTGCACCTTCAAGCCCGACGTCGGCGATAAGTACAATGGCAAGACTCACCTGTCAGAAGTCCTTAGCATCTACACCATCGCGATGCAGGCTGCTGGGGCGCACTGCGACAAGGTGCTTGCCAATTATTTCCCATTGGCACTTAAACCCAACGCCATGTCATGGTTGATGCACTTGCCGGCAGATTCCATTTCTTCCTGGTCGGATTTGTGCCATGAGTTTGTTGGCCCTTTTACGGGAGGCCACCAAGCTCATGGCCAAGCAAGCGATTTGCATGTCATCCCCTAGAAGGAAGGTGAAAGCCTACGGAAGTACATACAGAGGTTCAGCCGAGTGCAGTACAACATCCCAGACGTTCATCCTGCCGCCATCGTTAGCGCGTTCCACCGGAACGTGCGCAACCGCAAGATGCGTGAGGAGCTGGCGATAAATAAATTCAAGGATGTGGCCGAACTCTACGTTCTAGCCGACAGATGCACCCGAGCTGAAGAGGGAAGGAAGTACCCCGACCAAGATGCCGGTGTGGAAACCGGTTCCTCGGACGAAGACGCCGTCGCCCCGATGAAAAAGGGTCGACGCCGTAACAGGAAGCGCAAGGGCAAAGCTGTGCTTGCCATCGAGGGATCTGACGACGCCACCACCACCAAGAAAACCAAGGCAGACGACGCCGACAAGGAAATTGCCGGGTGTGTCACCTGCCGAGCCTTGGCGTCCGCCTACAAGCCGGGAAGCTCTGACAAGCAGTATTGCAAGATCCACAGTACCAAAGGCCATGACCTCCAGAACTGCCGACAAGTTGAGCAGCTCGCAGGCCGAGTACGAGAGGCGAGACAAGGATAAAGTCCAAGATGGTGCTGAAGGATCCGGCAAGAAACAACGGCCAGCCTGGCCGCCACGGCAAAGATAACCAACAAGAATGACCCGCCCGGGGCCGTGACAAGAAGCGAGAAGATGATGATCGTGAAAAGGACGACGAGTCCGACGAGCAAGAGTTCCAGAAGGCCACATAGGCCATGTGCGTTGAAGACGGTGCCTCCCTGCACACCTCCCACCGCCAACTTAAACAGTCGGCGCGTGTGATCACAGTAGTGGAGCCGTCGTTCGATGCCCAGAAGCCGCTGAGGTTGTCCACCACTCCTATCATCTTTGACGCCGAGGATCACCCTGACCGCACGACTGCGGTCGGGTGTTTGCCATTGTTGGTCTCACCAGCAATACACAACCTCAAGGTGACGAAGATCCTGGTTGATGGCGGGGCTGGCCTGAACTTGATCTCGCCCGTCGTGATCAAAAGGCTGTGAATCCCTGATGGAGACCTCAAGGAGACGGGATCGTTTCAAGGAGTCAACCGAGGAAGAAGCCAGCCCAAGGGTAAAGTCACGCTGCCCTTCACATTCGGGGGCGAGCTAAACTATAGGACGGAGAGGATTGTCTTTGATGTGGTAGAGATCCCCTTGCCTTACAATGGGATCCTCAGCCACCCAACTTGGCCAAATTCATGGCGGTGTCGCATTACGCCTACAACACGCTGAAGATGCCCGGGCCGATATCCATCATCACCGTCCCCTCCGACAAGAAGGATGCGCTGATCTGCGCTGATCAGTTTTACCGGGAGGCAGTTGCAGCAACTGCCGCCAAGGCACTTGCTCCTGCCACTGAAGCCCCGGGAGGGAAGAAGACCGGTAAGGCCTCTCGCGCCTACTCTGGCAAGCACTCCTCTTCGGAGTGTAGCACTCCCGTCGAGAACACGCCAGAGAGCTCCACCGGCAAGAGCAAGAAATCCAGAGCTCCTGCACCAGAAACCAAGCGGGTGTCCGTCGAGGAGGACGGCACGGGAGGGGCTTTCACTATAAGCTCCGCCCTCGACAACAAATAGGAAGACGTGCTCGTCAGCTTCCTGCGGGCGAAGGCAAGCGTCTGACATCCCTGGCGTTCCTAGGGAGGTGATTGAGCACCATTTTGCTGTCTGCCCTCATGCGCGACCCGTCAAGCAGAAGGTCAGGAAGCAAGCTCTGGAGCGGCAAGAGTTCATCAGATAGGAGACCAAGAAGTTAGAGGCAGTCAGTTTAGTGAGAGGAGTGCTCCATCCAACGTGGTTGGCCAATCCGATGGTAGTGTGTAAGGGAAATGGGAAGTGGAGGCTGTGTATAGATTACACACACATTAATAAGGCTTGTCCAAAAGACCCTTTCCCATTGCCACGCATCGACCAGATTCTGGACTCCACAGCCGGATGTGACTTGTTATCATCCCTCGATGCTTACTCAGGCTACCATCAGATCTTCATGACGAGAGAAGAGGAGGAGAAGACAACATTCATCACCCCATGTGGTACGTATTGCTTTATACGGATGCCTTTCGGATTGAAGAGTGCTAGCTCAATATTTGCAAGGGCAGTCCAAATTGGTTTTGAGCCTCAGCTACATAGAAATATGGAAGCTTATATGGATGATATAGTGGTCAAAACCAAAGACAAAGCAACGCTCGTACATGATTTGGAAGAGACACTCATGAATCTGCGCAAGATCAACCTTAAGCTGAACCCTGAGAAGTGTGTCTTCAGCGTCCCGTCCAACAAGCTTCTTGGTTTCTTCATGTTACATCATGGAATTGAGGCAAATCCAACCAAGATCAAGGCCATCAAGCAGATTGAAGCACCCAGGCGGATCAAGGATGTGCGTCGGCTTGCTGGCTGCGTTGCCGCCATGGGCACGTTCATCTCCAAATCTGCCGAGTGCGCCCTCCCCTTTTTCAAGATTTTGAAAAGGGCAGGCCCAATGGAGTGGACCCCAGAAGCCGAAGTGGCACTGCAAGATTTCAAGAAATACCTCTCCTCTACACCGATACAAGTCGCGCCTAAACCACAAGAGATGTTGTTGCTATATTCAGCGGCAACGAACCAAGTGGTCAGTGCGACGCTAGTGGCCCAGAGGGAGGTCAATACGGAAGCGATAGCAACGACAACACCTGATGCCACTCGGGCCGAAGCGACGCAACCAGATGAAGTGATGCAGAAGAAGAAGATGATGCAGCACCCGGTTTACTTTGTCAGCTCCCTATTACAAGGGGGCTAGGTCAAGGTACTCCAACGTGCAGAAATTGCTCTTCGGCCTCCTTATGGCCTCGAGGAAGCTGCATCATTACTTCCAAGCACATGAAATTACCGTCGTCACCCGCCTCCTGTTGCAACAGATATTGCATAACCCAGATGCGATTGGGAGGATTGTGGAGTGGGCCCTGGAGCTGTCAAGCTTCGGTTTGAAATTTGAAAGCACTTCGACGATTCAGAGTAGAGTCTTGGAGGAGTTCGTTGCAGAATGGACCTCAACGCCCGGCGAAGAGATCCAGGAGACTACTCTCCCCGGCAATGGTACGAGTCGTGACTCGATTATGTACTTTGACGGGGCTTTCTCGCTGCAAGGCGGCAGTGCTGGTGTGCTGCTCGTTGCACCCACCGGAGGGCACCTCAAGTATGTGATCCAGATGCACTTCCCCAGGGAGGTATCAACAAACAACACTGCCGAGTACGAGGGACTGCTTGCCGGTCCCAGGATCGCGGAGGACCTCGGGATCAAGAAACTCATCGTCAGAGGAGATTCACAGCTCGTCGTCAGGCAAGTGAACAAAGATTACCAGAGCCCGTTGATGGAAGCCTACGTGGATGAAGTAAGGAAACTGGAGGAGCGTTTCGACGGTATACAAGCTGAACATGTCCACCCAGCGGAGAACGACATCGCCGACTACTTGTCGAAACACGGCGCCCTCAAACTACCTATGGAACCAGGTACCTTTGTGCTCCGGTTATTTCAGCCATCTATTGAACCATCGACTGGGCCGAACAAGCGAAGGAAATCAGGCTCCGGCAAGTACTTTCCTGCCGAACCCGCAGGGGTGGCCGGCAAAGGTGTCGCCGGGGACGCTGAGCCTGCCATGGGGCAACAGACTCCGGCGGGACATCAAGCCCTTGCCGTAGAGGCAATCGCTCCCATGGTAGAGGAAATGCCTTTGGTCCTTGCCGTCGAGCCCCAGGCTCCGGCATGGGCACATCATACCGTCCAATTCCTCCAGACCGGGGAACTTCCTGAAGAGCAGGAAGAAGCGGAGAAAGTAGCCCGTCGGTCCGCCATGTACCAGTTCATCGACGACGTCCTGTACAGGAAAAGACCGAACGACGCGAAATTGAAGTGCATCACCCGGGAGGAAGGACTAGAGCTGTTGGCAGAGATACATGGAGGCATATGTGGCTCCCACATAGGGTCAAGAGCCCTTGCCGGCAAGGTATTTCGGCAAGGTTTCTTCGGGCCCACTGCCCTCCAGGATGCAACAACACTAGTAACCAAGTGTGAAGCGTGTTAGTTCCATTCGAAGAAACTTCATCAACCAGCTCAAGCTCTCGAAATAATCCCTCTCTCCTGGCCATTCTCGGTCTGGGGGCTCGACATATTGGGCCCTTCTCCCCGTGCTGTCGGGGCTTTGAGTACTTGTACGTAGCAATCGACAAGTTCACAAAGTGGCCGGAGGTGGAAGTAGTGAGAAAGGTGACAGCACAATCGGCCGTCAAGTTCTTCAAGGGCCTGGTCTTCCATTTTGGTGTACCAAACAGAATCATCACCGACAACGGTACGCAGTTCACAAGCAACACCTTCATGCAATATATTCAAGACCCCGGCGGCAAGGTCTGTTTCGCTTCAGTTGCACATCCACGAAGCAACGACAAGGAAAAAAGGGCAAATGCTGAAGTACTGCGGGGCCTCCGAACAAGGAGTTTTGACAGGCTACACAAGTGTGGAAGGCACTGGATTGATGAATTGTCGGCAGTTCTTTGGTCAATTAGGACGACACCAAATCGAGCCACCGTCCAGACACCCTTCTCCCTCGTTTACGGGGTGGTGGCAGTTCTCCCCACAGAACTCACATACGGGTCACCCCGAGTGCTCACTTATGATGAGCTTGAGCAAGAGCGACTGCGGCAAGATGAGGCAACGCTCCTCGAGGTAGATCGTCTTCGGGCGGTTGTACAAGCAGCACGCTACCAGCGAGCCTTGCGCCGCTATCATAGCCGCAAGGTTCATGCCCGAAGCTTTGAGGAAGGCGACCTTGTTCTTCGGCACGTTTAGTCGGCCGAGAATTCCAACAAGTTGACGCCGAAGTGAGAAGGCCCTTATCGGGTAATACGAGTCACCAGTCCTGGCGCTGTCCGCCTGGAGACCGGAGATGGTATCCCAGTGAGTAACTCCTGGAACATCGAACATCTTCGCAAGTTTTACCCGTAAGGCGCGGTTGCCGGGCCTCCCGGCAAGCCACCCTTTTTTACAAACCTTGCCGGCAAGGCATGTAACCCTTTGTACAAAGCCAAGCGCAGACCCTGGGCATAAATAAATGAAGCGCTGGCTCCCTAAGTTTTAGCATGTATGCTAGGTTGAGTCTCTTTCTCTGTTAGGGTTGATAGTGCTTAACAGCGGCTAACCCCTAGCATAGAGGTCGAGTTTGCGTCTCTCTGTTTCCTTTTCTGTCCTCTTGATTCGCAGGGTCCATGGACGTCCTTGCTGAACCATTTGAAAGAAAGGGGGTGGGCCGACGCTCCGACCCCGGCAAAACTAAGGTTGCCGGGGGCTGCACGACCAAAGGCCAAACCACGGCAAGACAAGGTTGCCGGGAGCTACAGGACCCAGATAAGTCTTTCGTCCCCGCTCCTTTCTTCCATATGAGACTTGAACGTACGAGGCTTCGTTCGCTCCTACGCCATCGTGCTCCCTTTTTTCCGTGTGTCCGACAAGCTTTGTCTTGGACCAAGGCTGGGTAGCAGCGTGATGAGAAGGGAGCAAGCGAAGGGCCTAACCCTACCCTGTTACTATTCCCGCCAAGGGCGCGAATACAATTATGGGGCGGGGAAGGAACGGTAAGGCTTGTTGCCGGGGCACGTTGCTTATCTTAAGATAACAAGGATCTGTTCCTTGGTGTGGCTCTTGCCCGCGCACGAATGAACCCGTCAAACACCCTTCTCTTCATAAATACGTTGTAAGCAAGTACAATTCGTACGGAATGCATACATGAGCAAGGGGGTTACAAGATTTTAATCTGACAAAGGCCCGTAGGCTTAAAAACTAAAAAGAGATAAGATGCCTGTAATCCCTATCTTGTTCCTCTCCTCAGGAAACGGAACAAGAAGGCAAAAGGCAAAAGAAACGCCTAGGCAAAGCACGAGCAGCAGAAAGCACCAAGAGGACATCCCAGCGGCCGTCCCAAAGGAGGCTGACGATGATGGCGCCGGGAGAAGAGCCGAAAGATGGGGCAGCGGGCCGGCAAGCATGGGTTGACGCCCGCGTACTCCAACACGATGACCGCCACCCACCTTCTTCGCCTCCAGGGGCAGCGTATCCGCCGCCTAGTCGGAGCCGTCATCCTCCCGCCCGCCGCCCTCATCGTCGCTGCCACTGTCCTCCCCATCGCTCTCGCTCGGGGAGGAGCTTTCGTCGTCGGTCGAGCTCTCCACATGGCACCCTAGCCTGTGTCTCGAGCGCCCGAAGACTTTGACGGAGAGCGGATCGCTCTCCGGTAGCCTGAAGCAGAGGACGTGCCCCTTCACCAAGTAGTGTGCACGCGCGAAGGTCATCCACCCCCGGAGAAGGAGCATCATGTGATGGGTGGGGAACCTGGTGTCCACCCACATGGCGCCATGGCAACAACCCTCCATGTGGAGCCTCAGCCTCGACGGCTGGTCGACCTCCAACACCCTCGCGAACGCTCCAGGAAGGCGGAGGCGATTGCGCGGCAGCTCGTGCAGCTGTAGGATGAACTCCAACATCATGTCCTTGACATGGCCGCGTGGGGGAGGCAGGTGGAGACAACGAAGGAGATGAAGACAGAGACGATGACGGCGTGGGTGTCCCCCGACCTCGTCTGCCTCTGCCTCGACTGCCTCGCTGACGACGACCCCGGCCGGCACTTCGGCCTCCAGCATGCCCCTCACCAGAGGCATCCGGCTCCGCTTTGACCACCGCTGCCATCTGACGGGAAGACGACCTGGTCGCTTCCATGGAGGCACGACCACGACTGCGCCCTCTCGGCATACCTTGGGGAGGGAAGGAATCAAACAGGAATAATATTAGTGGAGGGGTGAGCAGCGCCATTCCTCTCCACCCCTCTTTATAGAAGGGCGACCGCTCGAATCAACCAGTCCAAACGCCGAAGGCACAAGGGAACAGGACCGACCCGCTGCTCCAATCACCGGCGTCCGCCCCCAGCATTAATGCACGCACCCTCTGCGTCCGCCGCTTGCCTCCCCGATGCATGAGGGGTACGTGGCGGGCGAATCGGGAATCAGATGACGCGTGGTATGACCGTTTCGCACCCTGTGATCGTGGAGCGACCCAAGTCCACTTAGTAAATGGGCCGCGCCCCCACGACTTCCTCTATTCTTTATGAGGAGGGCGCGAACCGCCTCTATACTATTTTTGGAACCACAAGATGACGCAAGCACGCTGCGATCACCCCATGCATGACCCCCACGTCAGCGCAGATCATGGGGAAGCGCAACCACGAGAGGAGTTACTGTAGTAAAAGGAATCCAACCTCACTGCCCGCGCACTGTTCTGGGCCTAGCCTAACAATGTGTTGCGCTTATGAATGGCCCAGGCCCGGGGGCTCCTGTCGGTGTACAAAAGTAGGGGCGCTCTTATTTACCCCTTACTTGTGCATGGGTAGTCAGAGCCACGCCTGTGACAAAAAATAACGGAGCAGAGGGGAGAAGCCAGGAACGCGGAGTTACCAGAACAACGCCAAGACGGCAGCACGAGAAGACCAAGCAAGGAGACAGGCTCTTCCCCGACAAGGACTCTTGCCAGGGCGATCCACGCAGATGCCTGCGTTGCAGGCACCGTTGAAGCCTATGGCCTCCAACGATATCAATAACATTGGAGCCAAGGCTCGGGAACCGCCCACGTTATGGCTTACCGATCTTTGTGAAGACAAAGATCTATGACTCCCATGATGAGAACAAGAAGACACGGCGATCACAAGGCTCCTTGCCAAGGACGCCCACGAGGCCCCGGCAAGGCTCCTTGCCGAAGACACCCCGGAGCCCCGTCAAGCCTCTTGCCGCGGGATACTCACGGAGGCCCCGGCAAGATCCTTGCCGGGAACAGAAGCAAGACTGCGGCAAGCCCTTGCCGCCCCGTCGCCACCCCAGCTCGGCTGCCGACCCGCTGGCCCAGGCAGGCACCCACGTACCGACACGTGGTTCCTGGGCCATCTAGTCAAGCACCTACATGGTGGTATGCAGATCTTCGTGAAGGCCCTACCATGACACCACCTCGGCTGCCTGCCTCGCTCGCCTGGACGCGCGTCGCGACCAGACAGAGTGGCCACGGACAGGACGGGCTTCTTTTCCGTCCCCGATAAATTAAATAGACACCTAAGCAGCGCATTTAATGCACCTTGTCCCGTAATGGCATGGGATAAGCCTACACACAGTATGCCTTTCAACCTCTTGTGTGCCACTGTGGCAGCCCCTTTAGACTATAAAAGGAGGCCCGCGGCATACTGGAGAAAGACACAGATCCTAGAAAACTAGACAGGCACCGTAGCTAGCTCAAGAACTCAAGAATATTCAAATATACACCAAAGAAGGACTAGGGTATTACGCATCCTCGCGGCCCGAACCTAGGTAAACGATTGTTGTGCTGACTCTTAGACCTGCTCTTTGTACAACCCCACGCCCGCCAACCGTAGAAGGGATTCCAGTGATCCCATAGGTGTCGTTTTGTACCGACACAGTGATTTATTATCAACCACAATCGCAACCTTCTTGTCGATGTTTTTTTCATTTATTAACTTCCGTCTTTCCTTTCTCTCCTCCGTGGTCTCACGGTAGTACTTCTTCCATGTGGCGCCGTCTCCAATGCCATGCACGCGTCCATACGACGGCCGAGTGTCCATCGGGAGTCCTTTCAATATGTTCAAGGCCCGGTTGAATGGGGTGTCCCACTTGGGCCTCGCCAATGCCTCAGACGGCGAGTCGCTTTCGGCCGCAATCCTATGCCACTCCTTCTGCAAAAGGAACAAGGATCGTTTACAAATATGACTAAACGTGTAGTCGAATTGATCAGAAGCTAAAATTAGGGGGTAAATTAAAAATTACCAGCAGTATCATGAACTCCATCATGACTGCATCCTTCCCGAAAACCATCTTGACTGGGTCCCAATGGTACCGCGCCCTGATGACGTCACGCTCCTGCGGGACAGTGAACTCCGCCAAGGGGTCTGGTGTGCCCAGACTTCCGCGTTCCATGTCCTCCTTGGCCCATTTGGACCTTTTCCCCGCGTAACCATGATTTCTGAGGTGGTGGCACCCCATGTTCCTCTCTTGAAGCCCCTTCATGTACTTCAAAGTTTCTTTGGCAGCTTCTGCATTGCAAGCCGCCTTGAATATTTCAAACTGCTCTTCCGTAATTGTTTGATTATTGTTTACAATATCGGAGTGGGGTTCCTTTTTTTCAAGGATCCTTGCTTTCACCCTTACTTTCCAGGCAGCCAACACGTCGCTCAACTTGGTCATGTCGCGTTTGTTTATCTTCTTCATTGTGGGGTCACTAGCTGGATCAGTATATCTGATTTCATCTCGGCCCGGGAACAAGAATATCTGGTGCAACTTCGTTAGGAGGGAGTGCTTCATATTTTCTATCTTCTTTAGTTTCTCATCGTTGATGGTGGCGGTTGTCCGTAGGATGCATCCTATTTGATTGCTGTAGCACGTGCACGCTTCCACAGGCTGTGTTGGCTCAAAATTGCCGCCGTCCACCTCCGTGACCACCAGTGTAGTAGTGAGGAGCTGGTTTGGGCGTCGATGTCTCCTCTTCGGTTTCGGTTCTATACTGGCTTCACCAGTCTTAGTGCCGGTCTCGGTCTCAATGCTAGTCTTGGTGCCGGTCTCGATGTCGGTCTCGGATGTGAAAGGTGGGTGAGGGAGTTCTGGATTTGGGGGTCCGTGAGGAACCAGTCTAACGAAGCTGGGCCGGATACATGGGCCATGAAGATGAAGACGTCCCCGTGTCCGGCTGCGACTCATGTATACATAGAAAGGCAGTATAGATGTTCGGATGTAATAATTCCTTCCTTCCCAAGCAATCTTTGTAAACCCTAGGTCTCCTTCGGTGGATATATAAACCAGAGGGCCTAGCCCGTAGAGGATAACATAATCATAATATCATAGGCTAGACTTCTAGGGTTTAGCCATTACGATCTCGAGGTAGATCAACTCTTGTAACCCCATATTCATCAAGATTAATCAAGCATGAAGTAGGGTATTACCTCGTTCTAGATGGGCTGAACCTGGGAAATATCGTGTCCCTACTCTCCTGTTACCATTGATCCTTAGACGCACAACTGGGCACCCCTACTCGAGATCTGCCTGTTTTGACACCGACAATGGTGCTTTCATTGAGAGCTCTGCTGTGCGCTCGTGAAAAGAGATCGATGGCACGTCTCGTCATGAGCGATGATATCACCCTCGGAAACAACCTGGCCATGGGCTAGGTCCTCAAGCTCGGCGGATTCGCTGTATGCGCCCGCATGGCCTCCAGGCCGGCCGCGATCCCCGCTGTCATCGAGCACCACTCCTATATTGGCTCCGACCACTCCGATGACGCGATTTCGATGGATTCCTCGTATTTAAATGAGATGCTGGATCGCATCGCCGCCTTGGGGTGTTCATCGTCAGATGATCAGATCGGGCCTAAATTCGGTCAGAAGGAAATCAATTCCACCCCGATCACTCACCAGGTGGCGGCAATCGAGGACTGAGCCGAAAATACTTCTCCTCTTAAAATGGAGACCGACGCTATCCGGATCTCCGAACCCATCGAGCCGAACACACCTCTGTCTGGTGGCACTCTGTTCCTTTTGAGCTCTGGGACGTACGCCGGGCCCACGGAACATTCCGATCCCGCTGGGCCCAGATTGTAACACCCCAAAAGTTTAGCAATGTTTTATTAATTAAAATTTTGCCAGTGAATTAAAATTTTGCCTTTTACTATATGTTCATTGGTTTCAGAACCTTTCCTATTGTGTTATGTTGGTATTTTTACCCCTAGTGAAAACCTTCCAGTTAACGTTAGAGTCTCTCATGCACCCCCCCCTTTTTAAAAACTTTGCTTATGTCAGCAGGTTTAATTATATATTGGTCTCCATAATTTACTTCTTTACCAAAATGTTTAAACCTAGTTTTAAGGCCTCTTTTGAACTGCAACTACTTGATAAATTTATTTATATTTTTAACCAAAAATTGGAGATGTCTAGTGATGCTATTAAATCACTTTTATGCAATAATATAAATATTTCATTTAATATTTTGGGCTCCACAACATGTTTGCCAATCTGGTTCAGTAGGCCATATTGCACTACAACCCCTTTAAATATTCGTCTGATTCTTCCACCAAAATTATGGGAGGTTCATAGCAGTATGTTATCCATCTTTATGCAATAACCCACCTTGGTCCTTTGGAAGTTTTGAGTGAAACAACCTCTTTTTCATTCTGGTTCAGTTTGGTGTTTTGCACTGCAACCCTAGTCTATTTTGCTCTAAAGCCTTTGAGCTTCCTCATGCTTGTAGTCCATCTTGCAAGACCCTTATGTCCAGAAGAGTGGACCTATTGGGATAATTTTGGTTCATGGAACAGTGCAATGCAGTTTCTGTCCAGAATTGAAATCTTGCAAAACTTGCACTGACGAGTTTCTGCTTTTGATGAACTAACCTCACCACCTTCTCACTCATGTAAGGAGACATCCATCTGTTAAGTTTGGCCACCCCAAGAGCTTGCTAGGTGCCCCTGACATTTTGTCAAACACCCTGAGTGCATGACCATATTTGGCTTAGCTTCTGGTTCATAGTATGAACTTGATTGCCTGAATAATCCAGCATGTCTCATAGCGTTGTCATTGCCTGTAACCCCACCCTGCTGACCCCCTTGCAATTTGGAGCTCATCAGCATGCCGTGTCATAATGCCGAGCACGTTGCGTGCGTGCTCTGGACGCGCCCAGAGCGCGCGTTTTGCACGTGCGTGCGCTCGGGCCGCCGCGTCGCGCCCCTGGCCCCTACTCACTCCCAGAGCCCCGCCCCAGCCGTATCCGCACTCGAGGAAACGCCAAACCGCACCAGGGACTCAACAGCGCCGCCGTCAGAGCACCCCTGGCGGCACGCCGGCGCTCGCAGCGGCTTTCTGCCACGGTCGGCGCCGCCCAAGCCACCCGCACTCGCCACCTGCCCCTGGGACTGCTCCAGCGCGTCAGCAAGCTTGTCCCCTAGCGTGCGTCGCCGCCACGTCGCCCTGAGCAACAAAACGGTGGTCACCGGCGAGCTTATCCACTGTCGCCGCTGAACTGCCATAGCTCGCTTATTATGGGCGCCCGAGCCTCTCCGCAGCATCATACCACTAATTGGCACCCCGCAGAGCAGCCCCGAGGCAGCCAATCGACCCCGAGGAGCCTCCTTCTTCATCTCCGGCGAACACAGCCGCCGCCTCTGCCTCGAGTAATCCGGCGCCACCAGAGCCTCCCCCGCTCGTCCAACACCACCCTCGTCTCCCCCTCAACCTTGCGAAGCTGCCCGACCTCTCCAACATGATCAAAACTCACCACAGCCCGAATCCCCATTTACGCCCGAAGCTCCCTCCGCCGTGGAGCTCGCCGCCGGCGACTCCCTTCGCCCCCTCCGACCAAACGACTACTGGAAGGACCGCACCAACCCCGCGGATCCATTCCCGCACTCAGTGACCCTCGAGGAACCCTGGTTCGCCGGCGACGATCGCCGGAGCCCCGCTTCTGTTCGGGCAGGAGGAAGGAGAGGGGGGAAAGACTAGTCAAACCTGACTAGTGGACCCCCTGGGCCCACTGTCAGTGACCCAACCCCGCACCCGCGCGCGCATAAGTGGAGGCGCATTCTCCGAAGTACGTATCCCCTAGCTCGAAGACGTATTCTCAGCCGAATTGTTTTCTTTTTCTGTTTTGATTTAAAAACCAGATTTGACCAAACTTTGACTGGCTTTAACTTTTTAACCACAACTCCAAATGATTTGATTCTTTTTCTGGTGTTTCCCAAATATTGTCTAGTTTATTTTCATATTTATATGAAAAAAAATCAGACAACTTTTTGGGGGTGTTCTAAGTCTATGTATTGATTTCCTTTGAATTCTTTTAGGTTTTTGAAGAGGGAGAAAGCTTCCAAAATTCCTGGAATGCTTTTCTCCTCCCCTCTACTTGAAGGCAAGCATCTTGAACCCTGTGATGATACCATTTGTGTGTTGTTTTCTTTAATCTCAAGAACTCCATTGATATGCCAATATTTGAACATCATTATTTCATGTGGAAAGCATAACCTTGCATATCATCATGAGGTGAATATTTTCCTTTCAAGTTTTGTATGTGATACTGGTGACAGCCACCACTCCTTATGCCACATCTGCCTGGTAATAGTTCGGATGGAGTCCGAAAAGAAGGTTGTGTTTCGATGAACCAACCGCGTGACTGACATCTCGTTGTGACAAGGATGTACAATAAGGCAGCTGGTAACATGAGGAGAGTGACCCAGTCAGGGAACTGTGAAATCACTGTGGCACTATCCGTGCAGAGAGTATATAACCTCCTGAGTCGACCATAGATCGAGTCTTGCTCCGGTAACCCCCATACTTGTTTCGTGCTACCACGTGTCCCTGCTACGGGTAGGGTACGGTTTAGTAAATTTGTCGACCCCTGTTCTATCACACACCGTACAGAGAGGCCACGGTGGAAGATACCGGCTGCATCCGGTAGGCAGGCCACCTGGTCCGGGGGCATGGGTGTTTCGATTGTAACTGAAGGGGATAGCGTCCCCAGTTTCTCGCGCGCATTATAAATTGTGGTGATCCCATGCTAGTCGAGGTTGTAGCCTCCCCACTTAGAGATTGGCTTAACTAGTGTCGTGGGTGATTCCAGACATCGGTAAGTTAAGCTGGTGTGTGCAGTCAGGTGTGTCTTCAATTTAAAAGGCCATGGACGGAATTAGTCCGGAAGGGCTATAGAAAATCCGTTATCCGTGGGTGAAGAGTGCACCCTCTGCAGAGATATAAAACCTATTCGAATAGCCGTGTCCATGGTTAAGGACTACAGTCTGGGATGGGTCGAGTGTCGGTCTTAGTGTCGGTCTTCGGAGGAGAAATCTATTAATTAAGAACATTATTTATGACCTGTGACAGGTAGTGATTGTGATTTATCCTTATTATGGACTAACCATTCATATTACTTGAAACAGCGAGTATCCGCAGGACGGTTCTACCTCCCGGATATTCCCTGTTATTTCCTTTCTTTTTACAAGCCCTTTCTGTGATGTCGCTCAGATGTCCGACTGTGGCATTCTTTTTATTTATAAGCCCTTTCTGTGATGTCGCTCAGACGTCCGACTGTGGCATTCTTTTTATCCTTAAGCCCTTTATGTGATGTCGCTCAGACGTCCGACTGTGGCATTCTTTTTATTTATAAGCCCTTTCTATGATGTCGCTCAGACGTCCGACTGTGGCATTCTTTTTATTCATAAGCCCTTTAAGTGATGTCGCCCAGACTTCCGACTGTGGCATTCTTTTTATTTATAAGCCCTTTATGTGATGTCGCTCAGACGTCCGACTGTGGCATTCTTGTCCTTTATTTTCCTTTTCTTATGAGCCCTTTCTGTGGTGTCGCTCAGACGCCCGACTGTGGCATGCCTGTTATTTGTTTCATTACTACTTTCTGATTGCATATACCTTTTTTTCTCGAACGTCCTGCTTAAAGTTATATCCTATCGCATCATTATTATCATAGCGATCATAAATCATCTTTGAGCATGTTTATGTCTCACCCATGTTCTTAATGTTTACGAGTACATTCAAAGTACTCACTGGCTTGTCCCTGGCTATTGTCTTGGCCAGATTCCTTGCGTGGGAAGGAACGACGTGAAGCTACCCCAGAACCTACACTATTGGGATAGCAGCCCCGCGAAGATAGGAGTTATCCCGGTCAGCTGTTCCCGCGGGAAATGGAGTCCCACGAGCGCCGACATGCCTCGACCGCTTCTGCCATCATCTACCAGAAAACCCGTGTTGTACTAATAGGCCAGAATGGTCTTGTACTACATATCTGTACCTTTGCTTGGAACTTTCTGTATCAAGAGGTGCCTCATCAGCTAACAGTAATCCTGGGGTTGATGGGCACAAGGTCCGAATTTTGGGAATTTAATACCCCGAAATCCCGGTCCTGACAACCTTGGTATCAGAGCCAAGCTGACCGTTGGCTAACCCTATCTTAGCCAGGTCCAAAAACCCAGATTTACCACCCCACCAGACCATATTTCAACCCAACCAAGCTTCTCGCGTAAGATACCCATACAGTGGACCGACGCCCTTGGTAGTCGGTGCCCAACCTACCAGCCTAGCTTATCAATCACGCGCCACTAACCGACACCTGAACAGTTCCTCTCCGCAAGCGTGCAGAGGAAGACTCCGCAAGCGTGCATAGGAAGACTCCGCAAGCGTGCAGAGGAAGACTCCGGAAGTGTGTAAAGGAAGACTCCGTCCTTTCCTATAAATAGGGCATGCTAGCCCCCCCCAAACCCAACACCGCACAACCTCTACCCCATACCGAGCTAGAATGCCAGGACCCATCGTCCACAATGAAACCACATCAACCAACCTTGGAGGTTTTGTGACCGTGCTCGCAAACCTCACCCGTCGTGCCTTTGCGATGGAAGAACCCCCAGAATATGTTGTGTACCAAGACACCATGGGCGGTGAAAGCCGTCAATTCTGGGCCACTGTGCACATCTACGGTAGAGGTCTGACGCCAGAGCGCCCCTACAGGTTCACCGGAAGGACAACTTCCTTTGAGCCGCAAGCTATCCAACTGGCCGCTCGGGAGGCTATAGTTCAACTCAGGCACCTGTCGCCCAGAGTTAACTGTCCCTCATTTTACTACTACCCCAGTCGTAACGGGTATGGTAGGCCTCCTCGAGTTGCAAGCGGAGACCACGAGACGGATCCTGCATTATTGCATCTGGTACGGTATGTCAGCGTACTCGAGGAACTGTTCAATCAAATCACCCTGGATATGAACACAGCCCGTGGAGAACTGCTTCGTCGAGCCCCAGCTAGAGGACGAGGCGAGTCCGGCACCGACAACCCAGTCGTGCTGCTCGGACAACCAATCGAGTCCCCAAGGCCTGCCACGGTCATTGACCAGAATGCCTTGGTAACCCCAGAAGTGATGCATCGCCTGTTTAGCGCTCGCTCCAACGGGACTGTAGCCAACAATCCCCGCGAGGGTCATCATCCCTGCCCCGACCCTGCACCTCCTCAGCCACCGCCAACCAACCCCAATGATGAAGCTCCTGGAGAAGCTTCAGCACCCACAAGGCAAGGCCGCTTGGATATAAACGAGGTTGATTAAATCACCCGAGTATTACCAAGCCTTACCTTGCCATCGCCGAGGCCGTGTAACCTGTATGCCAATATGTATGTACAGTTTATTTATCTTTATAGCGGCTAGTGTGCGAGTGCCTATTTTTGTCAGGTATGGCTTCCAGAGCACCTCAATGACAACCCCTACAGTGAACACGCCTTTTTACGAGACGTGAGTGTCTGTAGCCTTGACCCTGACCGAGTAAAGCGCAGTCGACAATATAGATGCCCTCACCATAACCCTATAAACCAGCCAGGCCGCTATATATATAGGCCACGCCGTGAACTTGCCGAGCATCCCTCACCGGTGCTCTCCTCTCGCAGCCACTACCTTCGCCATGCCGATCCCCAGTATTTACCTAAGAACCCCCGAGGCATCCCCGGGTAGTTTCGTGAAGATATTGTGGGATTTTACCTGCAGTACCATGAGTGCTACCCGTCCACCCCAGTATGAACTGCTCAAAGCAAGGATCACACCATCCACCTCGAAATATTGGGCAGTGGTACGCATCCCACCCACCAACCCAAACCAAGACCCCACAGAGGTTTCCTTCATGGGGAAATCCATGCCGACTCCACAGATGGCCATAGAGGCTGCCGCCTGCGAAGCAATTGCTCGCCTTCGATTCGCGGTGCCCTATGCCAGTGAGCGAGGATATTACTACTTTCAAGGCCACGCAGCACCCGGAGAAGCAGCATCTTTTCCTGGTGGGCGTATTGAGAGAGATCCGGTGCTAGCCAACCTTTCACAGTATGTGATCGCACAAGAGCGTCTGAACCAGTGGATAATGGGTTATCTCCAGAGCCTCGCCGATTTAAATCTTCGGATCGCCATCGACAGACATTTGAGGCCCGCGCAGGAGCAGCACATTCACCGACAGGTCAACCCACTACCACCGATAGAAGAAGAGTGTCCCCCGGCACCAGAGACCTTTTCTCAGGACCCTGTCCATTTACCGTTTATATTCTAGATGCTTCTGCCACGTGAGTGTAACCGTATCTTTTTATGAAGAACTGTGTGTTGCATCGTGTGTTAAATAAGATTTTTTCCTGGGTTGTTGCATCTTGTTCATCTGCTTAACATAGATTTTTCTTTCATCGCACAACATCACGACAACGTTAATACGACTCCGGCCACTCCACACAGTACACTAAGTTGCTAATTCGCCTACACCTGCTCCATCAAACACCTCCTTGCACACCACAGTTTCTTGAAAAGAAACTCGTGGGGATTTTATTCAAGCACTAATTGCCTACTGCACACTAACAACAGTCAGCACCTGACACTCTCACCTAATCCCCGTGATCGCCGCTGTCGCGGGGAGCTAGCACTCGAGCCGCCGCATCACGACGATCGTCGAGGATCATCGCACACAAGAGCACCGATACCCCCATCAATGTCGCCAATCCCACGCTCATGAGAACCATGCACTAGTCCGGCATCGCCTCCGCCATTAGAGCCTCGATCCGAGCTCCTACAAACACAAACAGAGGAAAAGGGAGAAAGGAGAAGAAGGAGAGGCCAGGTGAGAGGAAGAAGAAGCAGCACCTCGGCCGTTTTATAGCTCGAGATCGGTGTACGGTGGGCGGAGTCCACCAGCACCGCTCGTCGCTCAACCGCCGGTGTTCGGAGGCGAATCCGCGAGCAGTGCCGACAGCGCACTGGCCCGCGAGGTGAGTGCACGCTGCACCGGCAGCTAGCACGCCATGCACTACGGCAGTACGGCCTAGATGCCCTACGAGCTAGCCGTCGCCGGTGGAGAAAGTGCGGGAAAGCGCGCAGGAGAGAGGAGAAGAGAGAACCGGAGGAAGAAGAAGAGGCTGACAATGGGCCCAGGCCCCACCTGTCAGTCAGTGAGAGCACTGTGCTCTCGGGTGCAACCGGCGTATTTGTAAATTTAGAAAAAATAATATTTCTAAATTTACTATGTCCCAGAGTGGAAATATATCTTTTTCCACGACAGTAGATTTTTTCCCCGTGCCACACCAGTTGCATCACTGTTTGCTCCTGCACTGTAGTAGCTGTTGTTTGCGTTTTTAAGCAGTAAAAATTTGATAGTAACTTTTGAGGCAGCAGCAGTCCTCATAGCTACCCTTAACAAATCTCGAGGACGAGATTTTCCTTAAGGGGAGTAGTGTTGTAACACCCCAAAAGTTTAGCAATGTTTTATTAATTAAAATTTTGCCTTTTACTATATGTTCATTGGTTTCAGAACCTTTCCTATTGTGTTAAGTTGGTATTTTTACCCCTAGTGAAAACCTTCCTGTTAACGTTAGAGTCTCTCATGCACCCCCCCTTTTTAAAAACTTTGCTTATGTCAGCAGGTTTAATTATATATTGGTCTCCATAATTTACTTCTCTACCAAAAATTTTAAACCTAGTTTTAAGGCCTCTTTTGAACTGCAACTACTTGATAAATTTATTTATATTTTTAACCAAAAATTGGAGATGTCTAGTGATGCTATTAAATCAATTTTATGCAATAATATAAATATTTCATTTAATATTTTGGGCTCCATAGCATGTTTGCCAATCTGGTTCAGTAGGCCATATTGCACTAAAACCCCTTTAAATATTCCTTTGATGCTTCCACCAAAATTATGGGAGGTTCATAGCAGTATGTTATCCATCTTTATGCAAAAACCCACCTTGGTCCTTTGGATGTTTTGAGTGAAACAACCACTTTTCCATTCTGGTTCAGTTTGGTGTTTTGCACTGCAACCATAGTCTATTTTGCTCTAAAGCCTTTGAGCTTCCTCATGCTTGTAGTCCATCTTGCAAGACCCTTAAGTCCAGAAGAGTGGACCTATTGGGATAATTTTTGGTTCATGGAACAGTGCACTGCAGTTTTTGTCCAGAACTGAAATCTTGCAAAACTTGCACTAATAAGTTTTTGCTTTTGATGAACTAACCTCACCACCTTCTCACTCATCTAAGGAGACATCCATCTGGTAAGTTTGGCCACCCCAAGAGCTAGCTAGGTGCCCCTGACATTTTTTCAAACACCCTGAGTGCATGACCATATTTGGCTTAGCTTCTGGTTCATAGTATGAACTTGATTCCCTGACTAATCCAGCATGTCTGATAGCGTTGTCATTGCCTGTAACCCCACCCTGCTGACCCCCTTGCAATTTGGAGCTCATCAGCATGCCGTGGCATAACGCCGAGCACGTTGCGTGCGTGCTCTGGACGCGCCCAGAGCGCGCGTTTTGCACGTGCGTGCGCTCGGGCCGCCGCGTCGCGCCCCTGGCCCCTACTCACTCCCAGAGCCCCGCCCAGCCTTATCCGCACTCGAGGAAACGCCAAACCGCACCAGGGACTCAACAGCGCCGGCGTCAAAGCACCCCTGGCGGCACGCCGGCGCTCGCAGCGGCTTTCTGCCACGGTCGGCGCCCCCAAGCCACCCGCACTCGCCACCTGCCCCTAGGACTGCTCCAGCGCGTCAGCAAGCTTGTCCCCTAGCGTGCGTCGCCGCCATGTAGCCCTGAGCAACAGAACGACGGTCGCCGGCAAGCTTATCCACTGCCGTCGCTGAACCGCCATAGCTCGCTTATTTAAGGGCGCCCGAGCCTCTCCGCAGCATCATACCACTACTTGGCACCCAGCAGAGCAGCCCCGAGGCAGCCAATCGACCCCGAGGAGCCTCCTTCTTCATCTCCGGCGAAGACAGCCGCTGCCTCTGCCTCGAGCAATCCGGCGCCACCAGAGCCTCCCCCGCTCGTCCAACACCACCGTCGTCTCCCCCTCAACCTTGCGAAGCTGCCCGACCTCTCCAACATGATCAAAACTCACCACAGCCCGAATCCCCATTTACGCCCGAAGCTCCCTCCGCCGCGGAGCTCGCCGCCGGCGACTCCCTTCGCCCCCTCCGACCAAACGACTACTGGAAGGACCGCACCAACCCCGCGGATCCATTCCCGCACTCAGTGACCCTCGAGGAACCCTGGTTCACCGGCGACGATCGCCGGAGCCCCGCTTCTGTTTGGGCAGGAGGAAGGAGAGGGGGGAAAGACTAGTCAAACATGACTAGTCGACCCCCTGGGCCCACTGTTAGTGACCCAACCACGCACCCGGGCGCGCATAAGTGGAGGCGCATTCTCCGAAGTACGTATCCCCTAGATCGAAGACGTATTCTTAGCCGAATCGTTTTCTTTTTCTGTTTTGATTTAAAAACCAGATTTGACCAAACTCTGACTGGCTTTAACTTTTTAACCACAACTCCAAATGATTTGATTCTTTTTCTGTTGTTTCCCAAATATTGTCTAGTTTATTTTCATATTTATATGAAAAAAATTCAGACAACTTTTTGGGGGTGTTCTAAGTCTATGTATTGATTTCCTTTGAATTCTTTTAGGTTTTTGAAGAGGGAGAAAGCTTCCAAAATTCCTGGAATGCTTTTCTCCTCCCCTCTACTTGAAGGCAAGCATCTTGAACCCTGTGATGATACCATTTGTGTGTTGTTTGCTTTAATCTCAAGAACTCCATTGATATGCCAATATTTGAACATCATTATTTCATGTGGAAAGCATACCCTTGCATATCATCATGAGGTGAATATTTTCCTTTCAAGTTTTGTATGTGATACTGGTGACAGCCACCACTCCTTATGCCACATCTGCCTGGTAATAGTTCGGATGGAGTCTGAAAAGAAGGTTGTGTTTCGATGAACCAACCGCGTGACTGACATCTCGTTGTGACAAGGATGTACAGTAAGGCAGCTGGTAACATGTGGAGAGTGACCCTGTTAGGGAACTGTGAAATCACTGTGGCACTATCCGTGCAGAGAGTATATAACCTCCTGAGTCGACCATAGATCGAGTCTTGCTCCGGTAACCCCCATACTTGTTTCGTGCTACCACGTGTCCCTGCTACGGGTAGGGTACGGTTTAGTAAATTTGTCGACCCCTGTTCTATCACACACCGTACAGAGAGGCCACGGTGGAAGATACCGGCTGCATCCGGTAGGCAGGCCACCTGGTCCGGGGACATGGGTGTTTCGGTTGTAGCCGAAGGGGATAGCGTCCCCAGTTTCTCGCGCGCGTTATAAATTGTGGTGATCCCATGCTAGTCGAGGTTGTAGCCTCCCCACTTAGAGTTTGGCTTAACTAGTGTCGTGGGTGATTCCAGACACCGGTAAGTTAAGCTGGTGTGTGCAGTCAGGTGTGTCTTCAATTTAAAAGGCCATGGACGGAATTAGTCCGGAAGGGCTATAGAAAATCAGTTATCCGTGGGTAAAGAGTGCACCCTCTGCAGAGATATAAAACCTATTCGAATAGCCGTGTCCATGGTTAAGGACTACAGTCTGGGATGGGTTAAGTGTCGGTCTTAGTGTCGGTCTTCGGAGGAGAAATCTATTAATTATGAACATTATTTATGACCTGTGACAGGTAGTGATTGTGATTTATCCTTATTATGGACTAACCATTCATATTACTTGAAACAGCGAGTATCCGCAAGACGGTTCTACCTCCCGGATATTCCCTGTTATTTCCTTTCTTTTTACGAGCCCTTTCTGTGATGTCGCTCAAACGTCCGACTGTGGCATTCTTTTTATTTATAAGCCCTTTCTGTGATGTCGCTCAGACGTCCGACTGTGGCATTCTTTTTATCCATAAGCCCTTTATGTGATGTCGCACAGACGCCGACTGTGGCATTCTTTTTATTTATAAGCCCTTTCTGTGATGTCGCTCAGACGTCCGACTGTGGCATTCTTTTTATTCATAAGCCCTTTAAGTGATGTCGCTCAGACATCCGACTGTGGCATTCTTTTTATTTATAAGCCCTTTATGTGATGTCGCTCAGACGTCCGACTGTGGCATTCTTGTCCTTTATTTTCCTTTTCTTATGAGCCCTTTCTGTGGTGTCGCTCAGACGCCCGACTGTGGCATGCCTGTTATTTGTTTCATTACTACTTTCTGATTGCATATACCTTTTTTTCTCGAATGTCCTGCTTAAAGTTATATCCTATCGCATCATTATTATCATAGCGATCATAAATCATCTTTGAGAATGTTTATGTCTCACCCATGTTCTTAATGTTTGCGAGTACATTTAAAGTACTCACTGGCTTGTCCCTGGCTATTGTCTTGGCCAAATTCCTTGCATGGGAAGGAACGGCGTGAAGCTACCCCAGAGCCTACACTATTGGGATAGCAGCCCCGCGAAGATAGGAGTTATCCCGGTCAGCTGTTCCCGTGGGAAATGGAGTCCCACGAGCGTCGACGTGCCTCGACCGCTTCCGCCATCATCTACCAGAAAACCCGTGTTGTACTTATAGGCCAGAATGGTCTTGTACTACATATCTGTACCTTTGCTTGGAATTTTCTGTATCAAGAGGTGCCTCATCAGCTAACAGTAATCCTGGGGTTGATGAGCACAAGGTCCGAATTTTGGGAATTAAATACCCTGAAATCCCGGTCCTGACACAGATCGCCCACACCGGAGGTCATACCAACCCCGGACACTACGTTGGGTCGGGACTCAAATTTATCCACACCCACCCACCACGGTACACAGTATCCAAGTAACTCCGGACTACCGAACATATGTGATCTCACGTATATACAGCAGCAGCCCCAAGAGATAATCCATCACTTCTGGGCCAGTTTCCTACTTGTTAAAAACAAGATTAAGGACTGCTGCAACGACGACACGGTGCCCATATTTCACCGCAATTGCACGGACAAGGGAGTCTTGAACACCCTCAACCACCGTCGAATACAGAGCTTTGCAGAACTATCACATTCAGTACGAAAGTACTATGCTATGGAAAACACTTGGAAAGCACAGAGTACACCTCTGGAACAGTCCATCTTCGGACGATACGCCGCTAAAGCGAAACAGACATACCCTAGCGGGGCATCCGATAAAATATACAATGGCAAGAAACACAGACCTTTCATAGGATACAGGTCCATTCCAGACGAACTACTGGATAAACCTTGCCAAATACATGCCGCCTCGGACAATATCCGAAACCACTGCCTTAGAGCATGTTGGTACTCCGACAGGTAGCGAAGAGCGGTGAAGCAATCCTCACCACCACAACAACAGGGGAGAAAGATCATGATGTCTTCACTGTCTTCGAGACGTTCTCCTCAAACAACCGACACAAGAGGTCAAATCGTGAACTTGCCGAGGTTCATCAAATCAGCACTGTGAGCCCATGGAACGACACGACAATCACCTTTTCTGCTGAAGATGAACCATGAGTTCGGTCGGTTCGAGCCATAGTCGCTCTTGTACTAAACCCAATAGTAGACGGCTTACGCCTCACTAAAGTACTCATGGACGGGGGCAGCGACTCAACCTCATATACGAGGACACGCTTGCAAGAATGCAGGTCGATAAATCCCACATTGAACAAAGTAACACGACCTTTCAAGGAATTATTCCTAGCCGGGAAGCTCGGCGTTCGGGAAGCATTAAGTTTGACGTGGTATTCAGTATGCCCGAGAACTACAGGTCGGAGGAACTACTCTTACACATTGTTCCCTTCAACAGCTGATACCACGCCCTTCAAGGGTGAGATGCTTTCTCACGCTTTCAAGCTATACCCCATTATGGGTACATGAAGCTCAAAATGCCAGGGCCCAATGGAATAATCACAGTTGCAAGTGATCTAGATAGAACACTCTGTGCCGAGAACAAAACCACATCCTTAGCCCTAGAGGCACTATCCGAAGCCCTCGCGGCCAAGGAATTAACCACCTTATGATCTACGGTGGACAGGGATGATGTAGTCCTTGCCAAAAGATCGAAATCTACCTCTTTTAAGCCAGCGGACGAAATTGTAAAATTCCAAGTACACCCAACGGACCCCAATAAAATGACATCCATTGGGGCATAGCTGGACCCGGCGGTAGACAGCGCTTTGCGCGACTTCCTTCGCGAAAACTGGGACATATTTGCTTGGCATCCTTTGGATATGCCGGGAATCCCACGCAGGCTAGCCGGACACAGCCTCAACATCATCAAAGGGTTCAAGCCAGTCAAGCAGTCACTACAACGATTTTTCAAACCCAAAAGACAAGCTATGGGGGAAGAGCTGGCCAAGTTACTGGAAGCCGGATTCATAAGGGAAATGCCAACTTAGTCATGGTACCAAAGAAGGACAAATCCTAGCGCCTTTGTGCGACTTCACAGACTTAAATAGGGCTTGCCCTAAGGATCCCTTTCCACTGCCCCGCATCGATCAAATTATTGATGCAACCACATGACATGACTTGTTGTGTTTCCTCGATGCTTACTCCGAATACCATCAAATAAAAATGAAGGAATCCGATCAGGCCGCTACGACATTCATCACTCCGTACGGCCCCTTTTGTTTTAAAACTACGCCATTCAGACTCAAAAACCCTGGTGCCACGTATCAACGCATGATTCAAACATGCTTAGAGAAAAAAATTGGCATGACAGTGGAGGCATACGTTGACGATGTAGTCATCAAGACTAAACATGTCGAAACATTAGTGGATGATCTCCTCCATACGTTCGATAACCAACAAACATATGACATACGGCTCAATCTGAAAAATGCGTCTTCGGTGTTCCGACCGGAAAGCTATTAGGGTTTATCGTATGCCATTGAGGAATTGAGGCAAACCCAGCAAAATCCGGGCCCTGTCACAGCTAACTACGCCAACCGATCTCAAACAAGTGCAAAAGCTAGCAGGTTGTATAGCGGCCTTGAGCCGCTTTATCTCTAGATTAGGAGAGAAAGCACAACCGCTTTATAGACTGCTGAGGCGCACAAACAACTTTGAATGGACGAATGCGGCCATGGCCGGACTGGAGGAAATAAAAACCCTATTAGCGGGTAACCCAATCCTAGCCGCTCCAGGTGTTGGCGAGCCAATGTTGCTTTATATCTCAGCCACTCATCAGGTATTGAGTGCGGTGATCATCGTCGAACGAGACGAAGAGGGACATAAATTCCCCGTTAAAAACCCGTATACTATGTATCCGAGGTTCTCACATCGTGTAAATCACGATACTCCCATTACCAGAAAATTGCCTATGCGGTATTCATGGCATCTCGGAAGATCTGACACTACTTTCAAGAGTGTTCGATCACAGTGGCATCCGAAGTACCACTCAACGTTATCTTAAACAATAAAGATGCCACTGGACGCATAGCCAAATGGGCCATTGAGCTCTTACCATCCGAAATAACATACTAACCATTCCGGACTAATAAGTCCCAGGTGTTGGCCAACTTCGTCGCGGAATGGACTGAAGCCGAACTCCCTAAGGAGTACGGAGAATACTCCCACAGGACCATGTATTTTGATGGCTCCAAAATGTTAGCCAGATTGGGGGCCGACGTCATCTTGATATCTCCAACAGGGGATATAGTCCGCCACGTACTGCAGATCATGTACACGGAATCAAACAACACGGCCGAATACGAGACACTACTGCATGGTCTCCGCATGGCCGTATCCATGTGTATACAATGCCTCGAGGTGCGCAGAGACTCAAACCTCACCATATCTCAGGTAAACGGAGAATTGGACGCGAAGGATTCAAAGATGGCAGCTTATCGGAATGCCATATTAAAAATGTCGGCTCGATTTGAGGGGCTGGAATTTCACCATGTAGCTCGTGACAGTAACCAGGAAGTGGATATACTTGCTCGTATGGGCGCTAAATGCGACCCAGTCCCACCTAACACCTTAATGGAAAGGTTGTTCAAGCCATCAGTAACATGGCAAGACGAGAGCAGAGACGCTAATCCGGACCCGAACATGCCCCAGCCAAACTCAATACATACATCATCAGGGACTCAGACATGGAAATAACATCCTTGGCTCACGAGATCATGGCTGTTATAGCCCCTTGTACCGAGCCTTTCCTAGCCTACCTCAATAGGCAAGAGCTCCCCGATGACCAAAATGAAGCTTGCCACATAATTCGGCGCTCTAAAGCCTATAAGGTTCACGAAGGTGAACTATACAAGAAAAGCACTACTGGTATTCTCCAATGGTGCATCTCCGAAGAGGAGGGACGACAACTTTTAGCCGAAATACACGCTGGCATGGGCGGCCATCATGCCAGGACCCAAGCTCTTGTAAGCAAGGCTTTTCGAACTGGCTTCTTCTGGCCAACCACGCGCGCACATGCACAGACCCTAGTTCAATATTGTGTTGGATGCCAGCTTTTCGCAAATTAAAGTTATATGCCTCCCACCGCTCTGAGAACCATCCCCATTACCTGGCCTTTTGCGGTCTGGGGGCTGGATATGGTCGGACCTCTTAAAGGGGGAAGCCATAAAAAGAAATATTTACTGGTCATGGTGGACAAATTCCCCAAATGGATAGAAGCCAAGCCAGTCCATATAGATGAGGCAGGGCCAGTGATAGATTTTATATCCGGTGTAGTACACCGTTATGGTGTCTCGCATAGTATTATCACAGATAATGGCTGCAACTAAGTTAGGCATTAAGGTTGATTACGCCTCTATGTACCACCCTCAAACAAATGGTCAAGTTGAAAGAGCCAATGGCTTGATAATGAGCGGCATTAAACACCGACTAGTGCGCTCCCCACAGGAGTCAAACAAACACTGGGTGGAGGTGCTCGACTCCGTACTCTGGAGGCTGCGGACCACACCTAACCGGACAACCGGATACATGCCTTTTTTCATGGTGTATGGCGTAGAGGATATTTTGACCTGCGATATTATTCATGACACACCTCGAGTGCGTATGTATGAAGACCAAGAGGCCGAGCATGATCGGCGGGATGACCTAGACGGCCTTGAAGAGGAGTGCCATATCGCACATGCCTATTCCGCATTTTATCAACAACAGGCCAGGCGATACCAAAGCAGAGAAGTGCGGGCAAAGACATACAATGTTGGCGAACTCGTCTTACACCTCCCGGATAAGAAAAAGGACAAGATCAAACCAAGATGGGAGGGCCCCTTCATTATTGATGAAGTACTCACCGGTGGAGCCTATCGCCTTCGAAACACTTCAGACAATCGCCTTGAGCCGAACTCATGGAACACTGCCAGGCTCCAGTGATTCTATGGATAATTCAGTAGCACCTTTTTCCTTTTTAGTTTAGGTCTTATCCCTTGTTTTTATTTTAAGTTCTCCTCTTATTTCCTTATTTTTTCATACCGATAAGTATTCGGGTCAACTGAACTATCACAAGGTAGAACATCGTCAAATGTATATACCTCAAAAATATGTGGAGGCTTCAATAACGAAGGCAATTATTAAAAAGCATATTGCTTACAATACTTATGTCGTATGTTTCACACAGTCTCCTTGCCATTATATGCACCTTTATGACTTAAGTTTTTGCCAAGCTGGGTTCCCTGGCTCCTGTGTTTCTACCCTACGTCCCCGATTGTTCGGCTAGGGTGTAAAGGGAGCACCTCTGCGATTGTTAGAACCGGGTAATCCGGACGAGTACCTCAGACGGGTGAAGCCGAAAGCTAGCGTTACTAAGGGAATCACTGGTTGGCGGATAAATGATGTACCGCTTTTAAGCGAATAAACTTTAAAATCCCATAGGATAAGGCTTCCTATAATGTTTTTTAAGGATCAAAGCCTAGGCACGCATACATATGCATGCTGACCTAGGGAAATGAATACTTACCGGAACTATTCTCTCTGGAAGAAGTTTCTTATGTTAAATAGTAATATAACATAGCTCCCCGAACATAATTTTTCTATTTAAGGAAATATGACTGGATTGCCTGGTTACCGAACATACCACGTGTTTACCACAGGTATAGTATTCTGAAACACTCCAGCCCTCGGGTTTTCGGAGGTTAAAGCGGAAGGTCTACCATGACAATCTTTCAATTAAATTCGGTAGGAGATAAGTTTGATGATAAAGTACATCGTTACATAGAATCAAACGTCTATTGTTCATCTATACGATCTATAAGACTGTCTAATTTACAGTCTTGTTGAGAATACTTGGCGGCTGTCTCTAGTTGGTCGTATACCAAGCTTACATGGATTTCTGGTCCGACTGGCCCTCGAGGTCCAACCCGAGCCATATGGTTTGGGTCAAGTCCGGTGTAGCGTGTCTTCACCATAGCCAAGGCTTCTCGCGCACCTTCTCGATATGCTGATGCTATCCATAATTCAAAGCAGCGTCGAGCCCCTTTGAATAAACTCGCGAGTTCCTCCATAATTTCTGGAGGAGAATCGGCCGGCCATAAAGACTTGGCCATATTCTTCATGGCTTTCCGAGCTCGCTCGTGTACCTTGGAGAGGTCTTGTAGTAGGTCACCTTGAAATCCGGACAGCTCTCCTTCGGGCCGCCTAGTTAACAAGCCTGCATGAATAGTTTCGTAATTTTTTTGGAATCAAGGGACTATAATGAAAAGCTAGGTTAAAGGTCATAATGAATATGCCTCCTTTAAGCTTCTTGTTCTCCTTCAAGGCATCCGAGAATTGGGATCGTACGTCCTTTAGCTCCTCGGCTAGCCTGATATTTGTATCCCGCAGCTTGTTTTTCTCATTTATGGTCCGTGTTAGTACACGTTGACAAGTAGCATTTGCCCTCCGGCTTGTTCCTTCGCTGCCAGAGCAGCCATTAGCTTTTTCTCCAGTTGGTCTGTTGGTCCTGTTGCTGCAGTTCAAACAATGTATACTTAAAGATCATTGATCGACACAAGACCATACTTTCTGGACATTATTGTTCTTACCATCAGAGCCCTTCTTGGACTTTTTCGAATCTTCTAATGCGGAGGTGACAGTAGTAAGCTTGGTCCGGCATTCTTCCAGCTCCTTGGATAATATGTTATTCTTTTCCTTGAGCACCTAAAAACACAGCGATCCTTAAATCAGTTGGGCCAACTACTTTAAGTCTCGGGGGCTGCTGGCATATGAACATTGAATTTACACTCACCCGCATATCCTTTGAAAGCTGGTGAGTGGCTTCGGCAAGTCTGTCTCGAGCGGCTCATATATACGCATCCGCAGAACTGAAGGCGTTAAATGCCTCCTTAGTAAAAGCTGGGTCACGCATGGTTGCTTTTCCCCGACGTTGATTCATTGCGCTTTCCAATTTGGAATTGGTAACAAATACCTCATCTGAATTCTCTTCAGGAGGACAATCTGGCATTACACCCGCATCAACCCTAGTCCTTGTGGATGGGCCCGGTGCCGGATTGGTTGGAGCATGACCAGCAGGATCCCCAGACATAGTCCGGTGTATAGTCTTCCTAAAAAGGAAAAATAAAGCGGAAAATTATGATTTGGCTCCGCCACCAGGCATATGTTAAAAAGTCATACCTCTTCAATAAAGGAGGAGGTTTGGTGGTGTCACCAGTCCCCTTTAGCTTCAGAGACCCGCCCTACGTAGGCGTCGCCTTCTGGGAAGACGCTCTTGATGCAGTACGGCGGGATGAGCATCCACCCTTTTGAGCATGAGATAATGCGATGGGTGAGGTGCGCTGGGAATATTCTATTACTAAGAGGTATCTCCTGGGTAATTATGTGGGAGGAAGGAAGAAGGCCAGGATAATCGGCTATAATAGCCACTTCGGTACCATCATTGATGGCTTCATAAAAATCCATCTTTAAGGTCTATGCCTTGTCCATATCTTCTTCAAATCCGGGATCCATGTCTCGGATATGGTCCTCTGGCTGTGGGATGGGACTATGAATCCCTTCGACCACCTTCCTCCACTCCTGTTCGAAATAACCGAATTCAGTTCGGTCAGTATATCTCAAAATAAAATCGAGCGAAGCTAGTGTTCAAAGAAGGGCTTACCCAGTCGATGGGGTTATACATAGAGAAACCTTCCCTACACTTTAAGCGGAGAAATTCCTCCTTCTCCCCTTTGTAGAGATCAGCTAGGATGGCGGCTAGGGCGGCGGGGTTGTCCGGACCCTGGCGTAAACAGCGTGATGCATCATCCTAGCCATTATAGTGCCACATGGGAAACCCTCTGACCTGAAGCGGCTGCACGCATCACGTTATTGAGATCGCCATCACTTTAGTTATTGTCAGCTCAAGGTGTGCAAGTAATCTGATCTTGCTTACTACTCTTTTGATCTCCGCACTGTCTTCCTCCTTGAGGCTGCGGGGACACCAGTTGAAACACTTCTTTAAAGGAGCTCTGGAGTATTCGGGAAGGCCTTGCCGCATTGGGTCCGGCAGGACAACGTCTTCAATATAAAACCACTCTGAGGGCCACTCTTCGGATGCCTTCTTTGGAGTGCCGGAAAGATAGCCTGTCCCTGCTATATGCCACACTTCAGCGCTGCCTACCTCGAATATAGATCCATTTTGGGAACGAGGGACAAGGCAGAAGAATTTTCGCCATAACTCGAAATGAGCCTCGCAGCCCAGAAATAGCTCACAAAGAGCGACGAAGCCCGCAATGTGCAAGATAGACCCCGGCGTAAGGTGTGCAGTTGGTGGCCATAGAGCTCCAGAAACCCTCTGAGGAAAGGGTAGATAGGAAATCCTGCTCCTCTTAGGAGGAAGGAGACAAAGCACACCCGCTCTTCTTTGGAAGGATTGGGGAAACTTTCTGCCAGGGCTTGGCCGTCAATAGAAGTTAATCCAGCTCGGACGGGGACTAGATCCGCGGGAGGGAGATACCCCTGCGCCTGAAGTTTACTTAGGTGCGCATGGGATACTGAGCAACTTTCCCAATCGCCCATTTGAGGGCCATGAGGGCGCGAGGAGGAGCTAGGGACGCCGACCATGGTTGGAAGTTTTCCGTGGCAAGCTCTAGGGATTTTCCGTGTGGAATGGAATGGCATATGAGATATGATATTATTAAATAGGCGCTTTCCTTACACAGTCGAGCGGTTAATTGTAAAAATACCCAGATGGTTCGCATTCCTCTGACACGTGGAATCCGAGGCAACGACGACAGTCAATCAACATGATATAATATTAAATATGGAGCCGAACTATCATCTATTCCGAAGAAGAACTGCCTTGCAAGATCGGAGACATAAAGCCAGCTACAATCTTGTCATTGAAGGCAAGTTCGGGGGCTACTGAGGGAGTCCTGGATCTGGGGGTCCGTGAGGATCCAGTCTACCGAAGCTGGGTCGGATACATGGGCCATGAAGATGAAGACGACCCCGTGTCCAGCTGGGACTCCTGTATACGTAGAAAGGCAGAATAGATGTTCGAATGTAATAATTCCTTCCTTCCCAATTAATCTTTGTAAACCCTAGGTCTCCTCCAGTGGATATATAAAACAGAGGGCCTAGCCCGTAGAGGGTAATAGAATCATAATATCATATGCTAGACTTCTAGGGTTTAGCCATTACGATCTCGAGGTAGATCAACTCTTGTAACCCCATGCTCATCAAGATCAATCAAGCAGGAAGTAGGGTATTACCTCAATCGAGAGGGCCTAAACCTGGGTAAATATCATGTCCCCAGTCTCCTGTTACCATCAATCCTTAGACGCATAGCTTGGGCACCCCTACCCGAGATCTGGCGGTTTTGACACCGACAGTGGGCCCTGCAACAAACGTTGCTCGTCGAGAAGGTTTAAATAAGCGTCTTCCACCTCGTAGATGTTGCAATCACTAGAACCATGTCCTTTATCGTTGCTAGCCATGTTTCCTAGCATTAAATCTATTCAATTAATTCTATACCAAACAAAAAGAATAATGACATAAAAAAGACATATGTTTTGTAGGAACGTTGATTCATTCCCGGTGAGGGAAATCCCGGGAACTCGATATGTCCTAGTTTGTAGTACAAGTCATGGCGAAATTCATGGAAATATTCAGCATGACCTTTCCTCAAAAGTGGACAAATCGAGCACCTAAAATTTGCCAAAACGGAATTGAATCAACATTCCGGCAAAACAGTGGCCACTCGGCTTCATTCCCTAGAAACAACAAAAAGTCCACTTGGGCACAATCGAACCACTTCAATGAAAAGATATAACATGACCACTTCAATGAAAAGTTATAATTAACAATAATGGAACATGCGAATGAACATCAATGACATATATAATATAACATCAATTGTGTTTTTTGTTTATAGCTAAATCCCATAGCTACTGTTTTTTATTTTTAGCTAAATGCTTGCTAACCTAACGAACCTAATTAACCTACCTAGTTAACCTAGCTAGTTAACCTAGTTTTCCTAGATAATTAACCTAATTAAACTAGTTAACCTAGCTAGTTCTCTGTCAAAGCCTAACTAAATTTTTGCACTAACTTAGATAATTAACCTAATTAAACTAGTTAACCTAGCTAGTTCTCTATCAAAGCCGTAACTAATTTTTTTCCACTAACCTAGATAACTAACCTAATTAAACTAGTTAACCTAGCTAGTTCTCTGTCAAAGTCCTAACTAAATTTTTGCACTAACCTTGATAATTAACCTAATTAAACTAGTTAAACTAGCTAGTTCTCTGTCAAAGCCCTAACTAAAATTTTGCACTAACCTAGATAATTAACATAAGTAAACTAGTTAACCTAGCTAGCTAGTTCCCTGTTCAATGTTTGTGCTATGCATGAGAAGAGAGAGAGGAGGGGTGGGGGCTTACAGAGGATGGCTCTGATGGTGGCGAGGGAGGCAGGGGCGTCTCTGGTAAAGGCGAGGGAGGCAGTGCTGGCGAGGAAGGGAGGGGCGTCGAGGGTGGCTCCAGTGGCGGAGAGGGCGGCTCCGGTGGCGTCGATGGCGCGCGGCTCTGATGGCTCCGGGGGCGTCGACGTCGGCAGGAGACGGCGGCGAAGTGGGGTGACGACGAAGTGGGGAGACGGTGGTGAAGTCGGCGAGGGATTTTGGGGAGAAGTGGTGGCCCGGGGGGAGGGAAACTACGCGGGTGTTAAGTCAAACGTAGCGGTAGCGCTGGTAGGAAAAAAGCACAATAGTTAAGTTAGCTATAGCGCTTTTTACAAAACACGCTACTGTTATAGCTATTTATTTTCCTTTTCTTTTCTTATTTCCTTTTCCCTTTCTATAGCGAGGTTCTAAAAAGCCCGTTGCTGCTATATTATCTATAGCTCCTGTTATGAACAGATTCTATTGCTATGCCTTTCTCCTTTCTCCTTTATTTTTTCTTTTATTTTCCTTTACATTTTATTTTTTCCTTCCTCCTTTTTCTATATCTTTCATGTTCATTTACTTTTCTATTTGTTTTTCATTTTATTTTATTTTCATTAGCAGCAGCGCTTTTCCCGGAAACGCGCTGCTACAATAAACTTAGCGGTAGCGCGGTTTCCCAAATATCGCTGCTACTATTTGTAGCCTACCAGCTTAGTAGTGGGAATTTTAGTAGTAGCGTTTTCCCCCGAAGAGGCGCTACTGCTACACCCGTATCTGTAGCGCGGTTCAATTACGCGCACTACTGCTAAGTACCAGTAGCGCTCCATTTTAACCAGCGCTACTACTAAAGTTATCTGTATAAGGTTTTCCCTAGTAGTGTCCGCATGTTGACGCGGATATGCAGCTCGCCACTCAGGTGAGGAGGGGCAGCAACGTTGGCACGCCATGCTGGGCGGCGCTCGCCGCGCATGGTGCTACTTCTATAGCTTGCGTTGTATTTCATCGAAGAGGAAAGGGTGATGGAGCATAGTAGCATAAGTATTTCCCTTAGTTTTTGAGAACCAAGATATCAATCCAGTAGGAGACCACGCGCGAGTCCCTCGCACCTGCACAAACAAATAAGAACTTTGCAGCCAATGCGATAAGGGGTTGTCAATCCCTTTATGGTCACTTACGAAAGTGAGATCTGATAGATAGGATAGTATAATATTTTTCGTATAAGAACAGAAAGTAAATAAAACAAAGTAAAGTAGATGGAAGATTAATATGATGAGAATAGACCCGGGGGCCATAGGTTTCACTAGTGGCTTCTCTCATGATAGCAGAATTCTACGGTGGGTGAACAAATTATTGTCGAGCAATTGATAGAAAAGTGCATAGTTATGAGAATATCTAGGCATGATCATTATATATAGGCATCACGTTCGTAACAAGTAGACCGAAATGATTCTGCATCTACTAGTATTACTCCACACATCGACCGCTATCCAGCATGCATCTACAGTATTAAGTTCATAAGAACAGAGTAATGCTTTAAGCAAGATGACATGATGTAGAGGGATAAACTCAAGCAATATGATATAAACCCCATCTTTTTATCCTCGATGGCAACAATACAATACGTGCCTTGCTGCCCCTGCTGTCACTAGGAAAGGACACCACAAGATTGAACCCAAAGCCAAGCACTTCTCCATTGCAAGAACTATAGATCTTGTAGGCCAAACCAAACCAATAATTCAAAGAGACTTGCAAGGATATTATAATCATACATAAAAGATTTTAGAAAGAATCAAATATTATTCATAGATAATCATGATCATAAACCCACCATTCATCGGATCTCGACAAACACACCGCAAAAATATTACATCGAATAGATCTCCTCGAAGATCGAGGAGAACTTTGTATTGAGATCCAAAAAGAGAGAAGAAGCCATCTAGCTAATATCTATGGACACACAGGTCTGTGGTAAACTACTCACCACTCATTGGCGAGGCTATGGTGTTGATGTAGAAGCACTCCGTGGTAGATCCCCCCTCCGGTGGAGCTCCGGAACAGGCTCCAAGATGGGATCTCATGGGAACAGAAGGTTGCGGTGGTGGAATTAGGGTTTTCTCTGTTGCCTCGATGTTTTTGGGGTACATGGATATATATAGGAGGAAAGAGGGCATTGGGGGGAGCCAGAAGGGGCCCACGAGTGTGGGGGGCGCACCCAGGGGGAGGGGGCGCGCCCTGGACCCTCGTGGCCACCTCCTTCGTTCCCTCGCGTGCACTCCAAGTCTTCTGGGTAGATACAGTTCCAAAAATAACTCTCCCGAAGGTTTCATTCCGTTTGGACTCCGTTTGATATCCCTTTTCTACGAAACTCTGAAATAGGAAAAAAAATAGCAATTTGCATTGGGCCTTGGGTTAGTAGGTTAGTCCCAAAAATAATGTAAAAGTGTATAATAAAGCCCACTAAGCATCCAAAACAGAATATATAATAGCATGGAATCATCAAAAATTATAGATACATTTGAGACGTATCAAGCATCCCCAAGCTTAATTCATGCTCGTCCTCGAGTAGGTAAATGATAAAAACAGATTTTTTGATGTGGAATGCTAACTAACATAATTCTCAATGTAATTCTCTTCGTTGTGGCATGAATGTTCAGATCTGAAAGATTCAAGATAAAAGTTCATATTGACATAAGAATAATAATACTTCAAGTATACTAACAAAGCAATCATGTCTTCTCAAAATAACATGGACAAAGAAAGTTCATCCCTACAAAATCATATAGTTAGGCTATGATCCATCTTCGTCACACAAAATATTCCAATCATGCACAACCCCGGTTTCAGCCAAGCACTTGTTTCATACTTTAATTTTTTCAAACTCTTTCAACTTCCATGCAATATATGAGCGTGACCCATGGACATAGCACTATGTGGAATAGAGTGGTGGTTGTGGAGAAGACAAAAAAGGAAGATGGCCTCACATCAACTAGGCGTATTAATGGGCTATGGAGATGCCCATCAATAGATATCAATGTGAGTGAGTAGGGATTGCCATCCAACGGATGCACTAGAGCTATAAATGTATGAAAGCTCAACAAAAGAAACTAAGTGGGTGTGCATCCAACTTGCTTGCTCACGAAGACCTAGGTCATTTGAGGAAGCCCATCGTTAGAATATACAAGCTAAGTTCTATAATGAAAATTCCCACTAGTATATGAAAGTGACTAAACAAGAGACTCTCTATAATGAAGATCATGGTGCTACTTTGAAGCACAAGTGTGGAAAAATATAGTATTATTGTCCCTTTTCTTTTTTTCTTTTTTTTTGGGCCTTTATTTTTTTCTTTGGCCTTTCCTTATTTTTTTTCGATTCTTTTTTTTCTTTGGGACAATGCTCTAATAATGATGATCATCACACTTATATTCATTAACAACTCAATATTTACAACTCGATACTAGAACAAACTATTACTCTATATGAATGCTTTCGGCGGTGTACCGGGATGTGCAATGAATCAAGAGTGACATGTATGAAAAATCATGCATGGTGGCCTAGCCACAAATACGATGTCAACTACATGATCATGCATGGAAATATGAGAATGATGAAGAATGTCATAACAAACGGAACGGTGGAAAGTTGCATGACAATATATCTCGGAATGGCTATGGAAATGCCATGATATGTAGGTATGGTGGCTGTTTTAAGGAAGGTATATGGTGGGTGTATGGTACCGGCGAAAGTTGCGCGGTACAAGAGAGGCTAGCAATGGTGGAAGGGTGAGAGTATGTATAATCCATGGACTCAACATTAGTCATAAAGAACTCACATACTTATTGCAAAAATCTAGAATTCATCAATACAAAGTACTACATGCATGCTCCTAGGGGAAGGGTGGGAAGGAGTTAACCATCGTGCGATCCCGACCTCCACACAAAGGATGACACTCAATGAAATACCTCATGCTTCAAATTTGTCACACAACGGTTGCCATACGTGCATGCTACGGAACTTGCAAACCTCAACACAAGTATTTCTCAAATTCACAACTACTCTACTAACATGACTCTAATATCACCATCCTCATATCTCAAAACAATCATCAAGTATCAAACTTCTCATAGTATTCAATGCACTTTATATGAAAGTTTTTACTATACCCATCTTGGATGCCTATCATATTGGGACTAGTTTTATAACCAAAGCACATTACCATGCTGTTCTAAAAGACTCTCAAAAGGATATAAGTGAAGCATGATAGATCAATAATTTCTACAAAATAAAACCACCACCGTGCTCTAAAAGATATAAGTGAAGCACTAGAGCAAAAACTATCTAGCTCAAAAGATATAAGTGAAGCACACAGAGTATTCTAAAAAATTCTAATTCATGTTTATCTCTCTCAAAAGGTCTGTCCAGCAAGGATGATTGGGGCAAACTAAAAAGAAAAGACTCAAATCATACATGACACTCCGAGCAAAACACATATCATGTGGTGAATAAAAATATAGTCTCAAGTATAGTTACCGATAGATGAAGACGAAAGAGGGGATGCCTTCCCGGGGCGTCCCCAAGCTTAGGATTTTGGTTGTCCTTGAATTTTACCTTGGGGTGCCATGGGCATCCCCAAGCTTAGGCTCTTGCCACTCTTTGTTCCATAGTCCATGAAAGCCATACTAAAAACTTGAAAACTTCACAACACAAAACTTAGCCAAAAATTTCGTGAGCTCCGTTAGTATAAGAAAACAAACCACCACTCAAAGGTACTGTAATGAACCCATTCTTTGTTTATAATGGTGTTAAACCTACTGTATTCCAACTTCTCTATGATTCATACCTTCCGATACTACTCATAGATTCATCAAAATAAGCAAACAACACACGAAAAACAGAATCTGTCAAAAACAGAACAGTCTGTAGTAATCTATAACTTTCGAATACTTATGTAACTCCAATTATTTTTGAAATAAATCGGTAAACGTGAGGAATTTGTCTATTAATCATCTGCGAAAAGAATCAGCTAAATAGCATTCTCCAGTAAAAAAATACAGCCAATCGCATGAGCGCTAAAGTTTCTGTTTTTTACAGCATGATCATATAAACTTCACACAAGTCTTCCCAAAGGTTCTACTTGGCACAAACACTAATTAAAACACAAAACCACATCTAAACATAAGCTAGATGCAATATTTATTCCTAAACAAAAGCAAAAACAAAGAAAATAAAATTGGGTTGCCTCCCAACAAGCGCTATCGTCTAACGCCCCTAGCTAGGCACGATACAAGAATAGATCTAGGTATTGCCATCTTTGGTAGGCAATTCTTCCATTAAGCACTTATAATTCTTAGGAACTTCTTTATTCCTATTGATAATCAAACTTCTAGGCAAGAAATCAAGAAATTCATTTGTAGCAAAAGGTTCCCTTGCGAAAGTTAGAAAGTTGGGATGAACACTTGTAGATTTGAGATCCGCAATTTCCTTACTAGATGATCCACCCTTATTTTTAGGAACATACATAAACTTGGCCAATTTAGTGGTAGAGGGATTCGAATTAGTTTTCATAGCAGAAAGAGCAGACCCTACATTAGTGATAAAATCCTCAAGTTTATCAATTCTAGTGGAATCTTGATCTATTTTCTCTTTAACTATGGGTTCTTTTTCTATAAAAAAATCAGAATAACTCCTACCTTGGATCCATATTGGGTAATTTGGTTGGGATCTTCCTATCCAAACTCTCAACCAAGTCTATAGTAGCAAATTTGTTTTCAATAATTTCAAGCCTTTGCATAACATGTTCCAGAGTTAAAACAGTTCCATTAACCAAAAGAGGTGGTGGCCCAAACAATTCTGTCATGGCATTATAAGAATCAAAAGTATGGCTACCCAAGAAATTCCCTCCGGTAATGGTATCAAGAATATATCTATTCCACGGAGTTATGCCAACATAAGAATTGTGAAGAAGCACATAAGTGGAAAGCTTCCTAGTAGATCTTTCAGTGTGCCATTGAGAGTAGTTAACCATAATATTATCTAGGAGTTTGGTAGCTTCTCCTAAGGTAGTTTCCATGAAAGTGCCCCCCGCGGCCGAATCTAAAAGATTTCTAGATGCAAAATTCAAGACAACATTTTTTTGTATAATCATCCATAAGTTCAAACCATGTGTAGGGCAATTACGTATCATTAATTTCAGTCTCTCCCAAGCTTGTGCAACATGCTCATGATCTAGTTGCTTAAAATTCATAATGTCGTTTCTAAGAGAGATAATCTTAGCGGGAGGAAAATACTTAGAGATAAAAGCATCTTTGCACTTATTCCATGAATCAATATTATTTCTAGGCAAAGAGGAAAACCAATTTTTAGCGCGATCTCTAAGTGAAAATGAAAATAGCTTCAATTTAAATCCGTATCCCTCTTCTTTTGCATATCACACAAATCAACAAAGTTGTTCAGATGGGTAGCGACATCTTCACTAGGAAGGCCAGAAAATTGATCTTTCATGACAAGATTCAACATGGCAGCATTGATCTCACAAGATTCAACATCGGCAATAGGAGCAATAGGTGTGCTAATAAGATCATTATTGTTGGTATTGGAAAAGTCACACAATTTGGTATTGTTCTGAGCCATGGTGACCAGCAAGCAATCCAACACACAAGCAAGCAAGAGACAAGCGAACGGTAAACACACGGAAAAAAAGGGCGAATAAAATGGCAAGGGTGAAGTGGGGGAGAGGAAAATGAGAGGCAAAAAATGTAATGCGAAGGATAAGGGTTTGTGATAGGTACTTGGTATATAACTTTTGCGTAAGCCTCCCCGACAACGGCGCCAGAAGTTCTTCTTGCTACTTCTCGAGCTTGCGTTGTATTCCCTCGAAGAGGAAAGGGTGATGCAATATAGTAGCGTAAGTATTTCCCTCAGTTTCTGAGAACCAAGGTATCAATCCAGTAGGAGACCACGCGCGAGTCCCTCGCACCTGCACAAGCAAATAAGAACTTCACAGCCAACGCGATAAGGGGTTGTTAATCACTTTACGGTCACTTACGAACGTGAGATCTGATAGATAGGATAGTATAATATTTTTGGTATTTTTGGTATAAGAACAGAAATTAAATAAAACAAAGTGAAGTCGATGGAAGATTAATATGATGAGAATAGACCCGGGGGCCATAGGTTTCACCAGTGGCTTCTCTCATGATAGCAGAATTCTACGGTGGGTGAACAAATTACTGTCGAGCAATTGATAGAAAAGTGCATAGTTATGAGAATATCTAGGCATGATAGTTATATATAGGCATCACGTCCGTAATAAGTACACCGAAACGATTCTGCATCTACTACTATTACTCCACACATCGACTACTATCCAGCATGCATCAAGAGTATTATGTTCATAAGAACAGAGTAATGCTTTAAGCAAGATGACATGATGTAGAGGGACAAACTCAAGCAATATGATATAAACCCCATCTTTTTATCCTCGATGGCAACAATACAATACGTTCCTTGCTGCCCCTGCTGTCACTGGGAAAGGACACCACAAGATTGAACCCAAAGCCAAGCACTTCTCCCATTGCAAGAACTATAGATCTAGTAGGCCAAACCAAACCAATAGTTCGAAGAGACTTGCAAGGATTTTATAATCATACATAAAAGATTTCAGAAAATAATCAAATATTTTTCATAGATAATCTTGATCATAAACCCACAATTCATTGGATCTCGACAAACACACCGCAAAAATCTTACATCGAATAGATCTCCTCGAAGATCGAGGAGAACTTTGTATTGAGATCCAAAAAGAGAGAATAAGCCATCTAGCTAATAACTATGGAACTGAAGGTTTGTGGTAAAGTACTCACAACTCATTTGTGAGGCTATGGTGTTGATGTAGAAGCACTCCATGGTAGATCCCCCCTCCGGCGGAGCTCCAGAACAGGCCCCAAGATGGGATCTCACGAGAACAGAAGGTTGAGGCAGTGGAATTAGGGTTTTCTCTGTTACCTCGATGTTTTTGGGGTACGTGGACATATATAGGAGGAAGGAGGGCATCAGGGAGCCAGAGGGGGGCCACGAGGGTGGGGGGCACGCCTAGGGGGAGGGGGCGCGCCCCGAACCCTCGTGGTCACCTCCTTCGTTCCCTCGTGCGTACTCCAAGTCTTCTGGGTAGATACGGTTCCAAAAATTACTCTCTCGAAGGTTTCATTCCGTTTGGACTCCGTTTGATATCCCTTTTCTGCGAAACTCTAAAAGGCAAAAAACAACAATTTGCACTGGGCCTTGGGTTAGTAGGTTAGTCCCAGAAATAATATAAAAGTGTATAATAAAGCCCATTAAACATCCAAAACAGAATATATAATAGCATGGAACAATAAAAAATTATAGATACGTTGGAGACGTATCACATGGTCCTCGCCTCTTGAAGCTCCTTGATCGGCTTGGTGATGAACTCTCGCACTGTTGGCGGCTCCCGCCATGCTCCTTGCTCGTGGGGGCGTGCACCAAGGCACGCCACCAAGTGGTGCCCTAGCACGTCCCTCGATGCGCCAGTCAAGTGAGAGGCCCTCTAGATGGAAGGCCCCTATCCTTCCTTGAGCACTACAAAAAAAGACGCATCCGTGACATGTTGGCCCGAACGAAGTTTTTTCTGTCATGCTTATGCCTCTTCTTTGATGATAACTGTGATAAAAACCCGTATCATCATAGATGTGGTAGGCTCGTACTTCTATGACAAAAATCATGACAGAAAATGGGCTTTTCATCCTGGGCAGGCTGGGGACGCACCTGCATGACATTCTTTGGGCCATCCATGACCGAAAAACTCGTGGTAAAAGCGGGGGCGGGGAAATTTTTTGGGGAGTTCCCGGTTACGGTGGGTGGTCGGGGTGGAGCGATGCATGAAGGTTTGCGTGTTTCTCTCCTACACGTCGCGTGTATGTGTGAGGCATTGGGCTCTAACTAAACCCGAGCGAGGCGTTCGCTTACTGAACCCGAGCCATTGCACTAGCCAAGTTACTGAACCCGAACAATCGATCCCTGCTGGCTGCTAACTAAACCCGACCGATTCCTTCGCTACTTCTTCTAACTGAAGATGATCGAACCGAGCTGCTGCCTCTTGATGAACAGTGGCCGTTCTTGGGGTAGGATAAACAATTCTCAGTGGGGGTTGGATGAATAGGACCTCGTGGTAGTAGAGGCCGTTGCCGCTGGATGAACATGACCTCGATCGAAAGGAGGCCGCCACACATCTAAGCCGGTTGGGGGTGGACGAAAAGGACCCCGTGGAGGGCTGGTTGAATAGGACCCCCGTGTGGAGGGCTGGTTGAACAATAGCCGGTGGAGGATGGATGAACAGGCCCCATGGTGAAAAGTAGCTGGTGGAGGCGGGAGGAAGTCGACGGTGTATGAACAGTATTAGGTGGATGCTGGAGGAAGTCGATGGTGGATGAATAGTAGCCCGTAGAGGCTGGAGCGAGGCAGCAGACGGTGAATGAACAGTAGCCCGTGGAGTCCCATTTTGCGGTACGCCACACCCCTCCCAATGAACAGGACCCCGTTTCGACCGTAGGCGCTCCAACACAAGTCCGTTTCCTCCGTTTTGCGGTACGCCACAACCCTCCCGATCAACAGCACCCCGTTTCGACCGTAGGAGCTAAAACACAAGTCCATTTCCTCTGTTCTGTGGTATGCCAAACCCTTTCGATGAACATGACCATGTTTCAACCGTACGCGGTCGAACAGAAGGCCGTTTTCCTCTGTTTTGCGGTACGCCAGACCCCGTTCCGGCCGTTTCATCCAAGCCGGTTGGCTCCCGTTGAACAGGAGACCATTGCTGCCGTTTGTTGCCTCTCCATGTACACGTGCCCTGGCCGTACGTATTCGCGAGTAGCTAGGCATTAGAGACACCATCCGTATGTATGTATGTGTCGTATTTGTTGGCATTTGTATGTACGTACATGTACATAGTTTAGACTGGACTGCCTGAACTGCTATGTCAGGGGCTGTACTACTACACGTGTCGCTGCTTGCTCGGCCATGGTTCATCACTGCAGAGAGACCGATCGACCAGTATGTACATACACGTTCGCGACCAGAATGACAATGCTACGTATGCTTCGACCAGGTGGGTCCCGACTATCAAGGAGGATAAGGAGGCACTTCCTTATGTGTGAAGTTATTGATGGTGGGTCCCAGCGGTCAGGGTGGAGAATCACTTTTCCCCCCGCAATATGGATGCACTTCCTTGCGTGCAAAGATGTAGCTGGTGGGTCCATCTGTCAGCCTCACCGCGTAGAGTGCTCTTCAAATGGCTGTCGTTCGTTGACCATGTTGACCACGCCACGCGGACAGCGCCTAGGCGATGGACGATGGCGAGGCCTAGGAAGGGAAGGACGCGGAGCCAGGGAAGACAAGGTAGGTGGATGCCCACGCGGAGGGGAGTACGAGGGTTCACTGGTTTAGCTGCGGTGTGAGGCTGCCGTCGCCGGAGAATAACATGAGGTGTTGGTGAGTAGAGGAATGGCCTGCGCGACGATGGGCGTAGGGTGGGCCGGTGAGTCTTGTGCGGCAGCACAGCCGGCCACGAGAGGCGGTAGCAGGCGGTACCACCGACGGTGGTTTGGGAGGCTGAAGCAAGAATTTCTGAGATTGAAGAAGAAGCAGGACATCCGTTGGATGGACATCCAACGGCCACTACTACTAGAACCGTGTGTTGACTATAAGTTGACAAAGCCATGCATGCGCGTCAACTTAGTAGGCCCACAAGTGTGTGACAGAGAACATATAACCCATTTGCGATTTGTAAGAATGTACATCCCATTTTTGAATTCTAATGGAATTTACTACAACCCATTTACAGTTTGTTAAAATTACAACCCATTTTCTAGCTAGGACAACGATTAATAATTTCAATCAACCGCTCAAAACAGAATTTAATAAAATTTCCCACATTTTGATCGGATCCAAAATATATTTATCACGAAATTTCTAGTCAGCTTAAATATAATTTCAAAATAAATTTGTATTATGTAAAAATCTAACGAATTATTGCGCGCGCAACAAGTAATGAAATTACTATTTTCAAAATCCAAAAATAATATTTTTTAACTAATTACGTGTTTGGTGCATTTTCTAAAGTTACAGTCCAGTTTTTAAAATTACATCCCATTTATTATTTCTTAAAGCCCATTTTGTTGTTAAGCCTAATGCATCCCTCGTAGAAAATATTTGCAGCCCAGCGGGGCGGAGAATAACAAGTTGTCTTGGGCTGGGTATTCCTCAAAAAAAAGTATAGTTGGGCTAGCCATTTTCACCTTGAAAACAAAAATATCTGGGCTGGATATTTGGTCGACATAAAATAATAGCCTGGGGTAAACGGGCCACAGCCCGCCCAGTTGATACCTACTTATCTGAACAACAACAAAAACATCGCTCAAGAAAAACTCTGCTCACACCTCAAAAACACAAATACTGCTCGAGCTGCTGGGTCCCAGCTATCGGCTGCTCCTTGTGAAATTCTCTCATTTATTGACTACATAGGTTGACAATGGCATGGGATCGTTATGTCAGGAAATGAGGAGGAAGTAAAAAATAGTTGTGTGTAATAAGGAGGCACTTGCTTACGTGCAGCTATGGCCCTGGTGGGTCCCCATTGTCATCCTCTCCAATTAAAATCATCTCCTGATTCCTCATGTTTGTTGACCATGTTGACAACGAGAGACAGTGGTGCCACGGCGAGCGCGACAACTCGAAGGATGATGGAGATGGCCTCGCGGGCCGTACAGAAGGTCTGATACAGCGCCCGCTCCTTATTCAAGAAGCCAGGATCATAGGGCCACACGTCCGCGACGGCATTGTCGTTCGCTTGTTTGCCGGCGATTCGTCCTTCCGTGAGCCGATGATCGTTGAGGAGATGGAGGTTGCAGCACAGGTCCTCCTGCGCTGGTAGCTCTTCACCCATTAGGGCGTTGAAGTGCGGCCGCACCTGCTCTATGGTGAACACGACATGAACCGGCTTGAGTGGTGGTGACGGCTCCTGGTCGGAAGCCACCTCCATCGTCTGATTGTTGTAGCTCAGCACGGCAAGCTCGCTGGTGAGCCAGCATGTCCGACTGCTGGACCGAACCATTGCCAAGCACGAGCCTGACCGCCCTTGCCCACCCAGACCGCCTCCCTCGCCCGCGCGCGCTTTCTGCCAGAAACGAGCCGCGCCGCCCGCGCCGCTTCCCGATGCAGGCGATTGCTCCGCGTTCAAACGACACAAGTGCCGTCCGTCTGCCGCCCACATTATTGATCCGTGGTTGCCGAGGCGGCTATTTCGGCGCCAACCCGTCTGTCCCTCTGCCGCCCACCATTGCTATATAAACTACTGCACCGGCCATAGCTGCAGTCATCCGCCTCCGTTCCCTTTCTCCTGTCCACACCACTCTTACCATGGCTTCCTCGCACTCCAGCGCTCTTGGGGACGAGTGCACAACGGACCATAAGGAGATGCCAACCATTGCTGCCGACAGGCTGGCCGGCAAGCAGCCAGAGAACGAAGACGTCCCAATGGAGAACATGGTAGTCGATGATCCGGCGCCAACCCCCTCCTCCGCGTCATCCTCGACGGTCCATTGCACCATGACCACTGGCGAGGACCTTGTCCAATAAATGGACTCGGTGAGGGAGCATCATGGGGATCAGTTTCGGGAGGCGCAGGCCAACGTCACTGTCGGCGTCCTGGGAATGGGGCTACCCAGACTTGCCTGCATGCGACCCATGACGTGGCTCCATCAGCGGCCTAGTGCAGCCCAACTTCATCAACTGCTACTCAAGACCCTCCCGAGGGTCCAAGCCTCGCGAGGTGGGCGATAGCAAGACCTTCCTAGGGAAAGTCTCACTAGGCCGGCTCCCGAGGATCGGAGATATCTATGCAAGGAGCACCTCGCGAGGTTCACATGACGTGAGCCGTGACGATAAAGGCCAGGTGGGCGCCAGCGGGCGCAGTGCGCCAGGTTCCTCTTTGGTGCTAAGGGGGCAAGCGCAGACATGGAGTCCCGAGGGATCAGGCAAAGGTTTCCATATCAGTGCAACAAGACCAAGGAGCATCAAGGCTGCAGAGCGGAGGTCATCGTGGAGCCCGGCGCGGCATCACCACCAGAGCCTTTGGCCGTTGTGGATAACTTTTACTAGTTGTCCCCCTTCAAATTTGGCCGTTGTGGGATCCCTTCCCGCTGATATTTGGGAAGAGGACCAAGGCCACTATAAATAGGGCCTAGCCACCACCATAGAGGGCATATCATCTGGATCTGAGAAAGAGGTTGCCTAGTAGAAGAAACGCCGCAAGCTCATCCGAGCCAAAGAACACCTCTCCTCCGGAGGCTGTTCATCCCTTGTACTAGTTCATCCTCAGCCATACAAAGGCAATCCACCACACACACTGGAGTAGGGTACTACACCGTTGGGTGGCCCGAACCAGTATATTTCTCTATGTCCCCTGTTCTTTGAGCACGACGAGCTAGGCCACGGAATCGTAGGGTCAGCGCGCTGGGGAGGGAGTGTTCTTCGTGCGCACCCCAGATTTCGAACCTCTCAAGGGTTTGCGGAACCCGTAATCCGACATCCGCCTACAACCAGCTTGTCCTCCAGGAGCACCTGCAGGTGGAGGAGAAGATCTCCGTAGAGCGGGCGGAGCAGGAGGAGCTCATCGAGTCGTACCGCTCCGCACGCGAAAGCCGCCTCGTACACTGGCGGTACCGCATGCGGGTGGCAGAGGTTGCGGCCACCTACAAAGAGGCGATGAAGTGGGTGAGGTGCTGTTTTGTGAAACCGATGACGAGGCAGAGGACAATGCCGCCTCCGCCGTGGCCCCGCCCCGCCGGCATCGAGGCGGAGGACTTCGTCGGCTTTGGTGAGGCCCTGCTCTACCAACAACGAGGAAGAGGACATCGCCGGCTCCGTTGAGGCCCCGCCTTGCTTCCAACAAGGTCGCGCCACACAAAAAACGTGGAAGAGTAGAACACGGTAGGTCGCCGCTGCTCGATTCCAAGTAATGCCACCGCTGCTACCCTCTGGTTGAAGCCAAGCTCATCGGGTTGAACATTAACAGCCGTTTAGCTTCTTCGTGGCGACGTGGAGTCTGAGAGCTGTTCTGGAGAAAAAGCTTCTGTTCGGCACTTCGGCTTAGGAAGACACGGGAAATGGGCACCGGAGATCATAGATTACGTTAATTAATTATACCTACAACGCACCTCTTTTTAGTTGAAGAATGTATGAAATGTAATGATATACGATATGTTTATGTAAAATCCGGTCGTGTATGAACGAATTTAGTTCGATTAGTTCGAATTCTTGGATGAACATGCAAACCAATATGTACTAGCATTATTACCAGGACGCATGGTGAGCACCTCGTTTGCAGCAGTTTCACACGTACTCCCTCCGGTCCTTTTTAGTCTGCATATAAGTTTTGTCTGAAGTCAAAGTATCTCTACTTTGACCCCAATCTATACTCTTATAGAAAATAGAGTTGGCGATGATGGTGTGCCTGTCATCCTGCAATATAGGCCGTCCGATCTATATCTGACGGATAGGAAGGAAACTACGACAATTTTGCAAAAAGATACCTGCACTCCTACCCACATTTACAGATAAGGCCTTCTCTCATTCATCCTTATCTCCCACAAGATAAACTACTCATATAGCAGCATCTTGATGTTTCGTGCAACGCACGGGCATCTTGCTAGTCTTATACGAAGAAGTATCAACATTCACAATGTAAAATCAATGTACTTTCATGGTATGTATAGTTTGAGTGGCTTTTTAGCGCGACTGCACATTTTTAGATTCACAATGTAAAAAGGAACAGAGGGAGAACAATGTTTGAGCAGCTTTTTAGTGTGCCTGTACATTGCAATCAAACTCACAGGCTTGCCAATTCATAGAGAACATTCAAAACAATCGATGATTATGCATCTCAGCGATTCACATGTTAGAGCCAATATTTACTTCAGAACTAAAGAATAAAGAAAAATTGATTGATGGTGCTGATAGCAAAGGGCGTCCCATTCAAAAATATCAAACGCATGTCTTCTTGCTAAGATCAACGAGCAAAATTTGACAAGGTTGTCCCATTCCAAAATATCAAATGCGTGTCTTTTTGTGTACATCAATGAGCAAACTTTGACAAGGTTTTCCCATTCCAAAATATCAAATGCTTATGATTGTGGATTGGGTGCGGTTTGCGATCAGTTCGGACATTGACATGGCACCTCGTGCTAAATAAACAAGTTGTTCTTTTTGTGCAGTTCCACCAAAATCAACCAAATTTGTGCGTAGCTTGTATGATTTCGCCTTTATATGTTGCAATGCCTTGAACATATCGACACCTCCTTTCTTGTAGGTAATTCTATGGCTGGAGGTTGAAAATATTGATTCGAGAATATTCGGTGTATTGTACATGATGAAGTCTAATGGGCACGAACCATGAGAACATTTTGTGCAGTTCCCATTCAAATCAAGCTGAGCATCCCTGTTTGCATAAATACAAGAAAAGTGATTAGTAAAGCAAACTGTATTATGAATTTGCAGTTTACACAAGAACCTACATGGTCCATGTATAGCACACATTTGAAAAAATGGAACTCACCAGAAAGAATCCTAGAACAACATTGTACTTGCCCATCACAGCAAAAAAGATGAAAATCTGTGAGTCCTCCTGAGCTGAAGTTAGTTTGGTCTTGTGGGGAGTAATGTAATGATCCTTCAACTGCTCCTTCTGATGAGAAGATAGACTGGGCTTCTTCATCCTAGCATAATCGGAACTAGGCACTTCACGTACTCCATATTCTTCTTCAGAGGAGGAGGATCCTGTTGTGTAAAGACAAGCGAACAACTAAATGCTAGCATCCCTGTTTGATCGAAAAAAAAGGGAAGTAAATATTTAAAACAACCATTACATTAACAAAGGGAGCAACTGATGAAATGTATAGTCACAAAGAGATGAATCCTCACTGTCCTCATAGGAAATGATATGATACCAAACACATCAGCTCAACTTGAACTGTATTATTATTTAATTTTATCAGTGGCTATAACGGTGGCAAACCAGTGCATCAATTTATTAGCAGACTTAGATTAACATGCGAAACAATACCACTTCCTCATGCAGTAGCTAAACAGTAGCACAACACCAATAGAGATGACAAAGCTCAATCATATGGATGAAATTCGTGGTCCGGTACCAACCTTTGTCAGGAGGCTTTCGTGTAGAGCATGCAGATGAAGCACTTCTATGGAACCATCCGTTATTATCTACTGTGGTTGCCAAGCTTACTATAAAATCCATCTTCAAACAAGATCCCTATTTGCACAAGTAGAGACAATTACATATTAGATTAAGAGTGGCATCAAATCACAGTGGCAAAACAATTGCTCGTTCTAGCCATAGCAATAAATTAAGATGCAAAACTATATCATTACTTGTGTCGTCACAGTTCTAGTGCTTCATTACAACATCGGGAGTTGATTTTTGTTCTTACTCCGCTTGTTCTTCCCCTTCATCACTTGGTTCAATAATAGACAAGCTTCGCCTTCAATGTAAGATTTGGCATGTCAATTAGGGAGCACAAGTATAACACTAAACAACAAAATTACTTTTCTAATGACAGTAGCAAAGTACATGCCAACAGTTGTGAAATGTCATTATCTTACATCAATGGGATATTATGGTGCACATACAAATTGGAAGTCTGGTCTCCTTTTGTGCAGTTCACTAAAATCAAGCAACATTACCGTATAAGTAGCACCACATATGAAGCGTACTGCACAATCCTGTGGAAGAAGGCCATTACTGACCTCTCATGATACGAAATTCAAACAACTCACAAGAGGAAGATCTGAAACAAACTTTCCAACATAGATAGGAAGTCAGATCTCCTCTTGTGCAGTTCTACTAAGATCAAGCAATCAAGCAACGTTGTCGGTGTGACATTTTGGTTGAACTGCACAAAACACTCTTAAAGCATAAGTGTTTTGTGCAGTGCAACAAAAGGTCGCAATAGCAACAAGGTGAAGTAGATAACCTTGTTTACACAGGTGCAAAGGAAACAATTACTGGTCAATAATGGTGGATGACACAGAAGCCCACAAAAATAAGCATCTTACTTATCTAAATGGGTAAGAAAGCAAGACAGTAGCATTTCTCAAACAGTGGCATTGACTCATATTAACAGAAAGATTATATTAACAATAAAATTTTGTAAACATGTAATTTTTTTAACTATGGCATTGCTTCAGTTTTCCAGCAGCATTATTAGATTAACAATAGCTAAAGAGTTGTACGGGACAATGGACGCACCAGCACCATGTGCATCTACTGATGTATAAAGGGGTGATGCACAATTTGTTGCAACAAAGAACAAACAACAAAGGAGCCTATTTGTGTTGGTCCCAGTTTTGTTATCTTTAGACACCTTTCCCTATGTGAGGGAACAAAATCTAGCCCCCCACCCACCGAAAGATCAGCTCGTTACACATGTACGTACTGCGTTTGTCATTATTTTGCCTTTTCGACCAATGTAGGTTCTGGATAGCCAGTCTGTACTACTTTCTGTTGACACCAGATTTTTGCATGGTCAAAAACACAATTAAGATGGCCTGAAATGAAAACGTGCTCAAATGGAGAAAGTTATGTATCATTCAAAGGAGAGACTTTGATATTTGGCCATAGCCATCCGATCTCATCTCTAAGGCCAAAGTTGTGTTTGAAGTACTTAGATTGTGTATTCAGAACACTACTTGGCTGATTACGCCCCCAAGACGGCCTCGTATGGAAAAATGATCTACACGGATTGTCTTCGTCTCATTGAAATGATCAATTTTGATATAAAAATCGTTCCAATCCGAGTTCGCATGCAAAAGTTAGAGCCATCGGAATACAACTCTACCAGGAGGCAAAAAATGGCGCGCCCCAGCAGACACCCTATCTGATGGGTAACGTGAATAATAACCTGTTTTGTGCGAGTGATTTTGTGACGCCCCCGATTTGACCGTACAATAATCATGCACGCAAATGTGTACGACCAAGATCAAGGACTCACTGGAAGATATCACAACACAACTCTAGACACAAATTAAAATATTACAAGCTTTATATTACAAGCCAGGGGCCTCGAGGGCTCGAATACATAAGCTCGAAAACACAAGAGTCAGCGGAATCAACAATATCTGAGTACAGACATAAGTTAAACAAGTTGCCATAAGATGGCTAGCACAAAAGTAGCAACGATCGAAAAGGCAAGGCCTCCTGCCTAGGACCTCCTAACTACTCCTCGAAGCCGATCTTCACGTAGAAACATCCTCGGGATCTTCTGGGTCCGGGACTCCACCATCTGGTTTCGTCATCCGAGAAGAAGGAACAAAAGAGGAAAGGGGGGAGAAAAGCAACCGTGAGTACTCATCCAAAGTACTCGCAAGCAAGGATCTACACTACATATGCAATGATATATGTGTAAAGGGGCAATATCTGTGGGCTAAACTGCAGAAAGCCAGAATAAGAGGGGGATAGCTAATCCAATCGAAGACTACGCTTCTGGCAGTCTCCATCTTGCAGTAGTAGAAGGGAGTAGCTGGAAAGTATCAAGTATCCTCGCTTCTGGCAGCCTCCGTCTTGCAGCAGTAGAATAGAATAGATGGTAAGTTCACCAAGTAACATCGTATAGCATAATCCTACCCAGCGATCCTCCCGCACATCACCCTGTGAGAGAGCAACCACCGAGTTATATCTGGCACTTGTAAGGGTGTGTTTTATTAAGTATCCGGTTCTAGTTGTCATGAGGTCAGAGTACAACTCCGGGTCGTCCTTTTACCGAGGGACATGGCTATTCGAATAGATTAACTTCCCTGCAGGGGTGCACCACATAACCCAGCACGCTCGATCATATTTGGCCGGACACACTTTCCAGGGTCATGCCCGGCCTCGGAAGATCAACACGTCGCAGCCCTACCTAAGCACAACAGAGAGGTCAGCACGCCGGTCTAAGTCCTAGGCGCGTAGGGGTCCGGGCCCATCGCCCAACGCACACCTGCACGTTGCGTACGCGGCCGGTGAGCAGACCTAGCAACCTCCATTACTAAGGAAGTTACGTTACGCGGTCCAACCCGGCGCGCGCCGCTCAGTCGCTGACGTCAAGAAGGCTTCGGCTGATACCACGACGTCGAGAGCCCATAACTATTCCCACGCAGCTGGTTAGTGAGTAAAGGCCAATGGCCAGACTCGGATCAAATATCCAAACTCGTTAAGCGTGTTATTATGAAAATCACCACGGACAACGACCAGGGACAGGCCACCTCTCGACTGGGTGTCTCAACCTGCCCCTGTCGCTCCGCCACAAAGATCCACTCGGGGGGCCGTCGGGAACTCAGGCCCATCACTACCTGGATGGAGCCACTTGTCCTTTCAGCCCCCACATCAAATAACTTGCGGGTACTCAGTGAGCCGACCCGACTTTAGTCACATCATGTGTCATGTATAATATGTATATAGTATATACCCGTGATCACCACCCGAGTGATCACGGCCCGATAGTATAGCAGGGCAGACGGACAAGAATGTGGGGCCATTGATGGAATACTAGCATCCTATACTAACCATTAGGATAACAGGTAAAGGTATCAACAGTGGTAGCAATAATGACAGGCTATGCAGCAGAATAGGAGTTATCGAATCATCAACAATAGCAACTCTAATGCAAGAATAAGAGAGAAGAGAATGGGCGATATCTGGTGATCAAGGGGGGTTGGCTTGCCTGGAAGCTCTGCAGACGAAAAGAATCTTCGGAAGCGTAGCTGTAGTCAAACACCGAAGCATCAATGGTCTCGGGATCTATCACGGTATCGGAGTCTACCGAAAAGGAGCAACGAAGGGGAAATAAATAAATAACAGAGCAAACGGTAGCATCAAAATATAACAAGGAAATACGTGGCGCCATGCGTGAGCTAATGCAAGGATTGGTGATACTGGCAAAGGGGGAAAACATCCGGGAAAGTATTCCCGGTGTTTCGTGTTTTCGGGCGGATGAAATGGAGGGGAAAGTTGCAGGTTCGGTATGCTAGGGACGTGTGGTTGACGAACGGTCTGCGTGTTCGGATGCGTCTCGAAATTCTGAGCAACTTTCATATATAAAGTATTTTCATCCGAGTTACGGATTATTTTATATTAATTTTTAAAGTTTTAAATCATTTTCTAATTTTCTTTAATTCGAAAATAAATATCTAAATACTTCTCTCACATGGGGCTGTGCTAGTCAGCTAGTATTACAGGTGGGGCTATGATTTGGGTTGACCCAGTCAATTTGACTAGTCAACGGGATGTGTGTGGCCCATATATCATAGACCATTTACGTAAACATTTAAATAAACCTACCTTAATGGGGTCTACATGTCATCTACTACTAGACTAACTTAGCACTAATTAATACTAAACCTAATACTTACAAGGGCACTAATTAATACTACTGGGCAAAACCCAGCCGGCCACCACACGACGCACACACACAACACACACAAGTTAGTATGCTAGGGATTACTAACACGAGATGTCATTTTGTGATTTTTATAGGATTTAATCTATGCATCAAATGAATTTGGTCCAATGGACGCATTTGAGCCTTGTCAAGTGTACTATCTTCCCATATTTTCTTTTGTCCTGTTAACAGTTGTTTAACCACTGATTAGAGGCTGTCTAGGGGGTTACTCGATGTAATATTGTTAAAGCTAGCTCCATCTACAGTAGTTAGCAGCAGCAGTACAGCAAGCGGATGTCTGGGCAAGGGTGCGGGGCTGCGCGGGCGCCGTGGGCGTGGCCGTAACAGCGGAGGCGCAGCAGCAGTTCGCGAGCGGCGCGGTCGAGCACCGTGGCCGGAACAGCAGCAAGCTGAGCAAGAGTAGCGATGCAACGGCGGCAGTAACAGGCAACAGCATCGGGGCGGCAGAAGGAGGCGAGCGGGGACGCGACGGTAGGCGTACACGGCCGGCGCAGTCGGGAACGGGGCCAGGCCCAGGTTGGACGCGCGGCCAGCGCGCGGATGGGAGTAAGCAGGCACGCGAGTGCGGCGGCCAAGTGCGCATGGGTGGCTGCGAGGGGCCGCAGGCGGAGGTGGTCGGATGCGTCGACAATGACGACGCTTAGCGGCGGCCGACGGTGATCCATCGCGGGTCTAGTTACAGAGGGAGTAGCCGAAGCCGGGAGATGGAGCAAGAGGGGTGTGCTGCTCACCTCGAGGTCAGAGGAAGCTCAGGGGAGCCAGGGTCTTGTCGGAGTCAACGGGATCGAGCAGCACGGTGGCGCGGCTGTGGCCGAAGAAGGAAGGGCGATGGCGGTGATTCGGTGCGGCTCCGGTCCGATTCGTTGACGTAGCCGAAGAAGACGACATCGAAGCTCCTGCTGGACATCTCCACGCGACCCGGGGCTGCTTTGGTGCACGACGGCGGCGACGGCTTGGAGACGGACTCGCTCGGGCGAGCGGAAACAGAGAGGGAGAGGGCAAAAAGGGGGAAGAACTACAGCTAGGGTTCCGTTGGGGGTGTCGAGGTGCGGCCTTATCCACCCAAGGAGCTGCGGGATGGCCGACAACGTGATATCCATGACATGGACGGCGTGCGAGCAATACGAGCGCCATGGCATCCCTGTTCTGTTCAAGTGGTAGGAGAAAAGCCCATTGGTGGGCTGGGCCTTCTGTAGTACTAGGCTTTTAGGTGAACAGTGTTAGGCTTTATCTCTTCTTCTCTTTTCTTGTCTTTTCTGTTTTATTTCTAGTTTCCATTTATTTTAGTTTTATAAAAATTATCACTAGCACCTAAAATAGTATTTATAAATATACTACTACAAAATTAATTCTTATCCCCAAATTAAAATGGTTTAATATTTTATAAAATTCAAAAGGAATTTATTTAATTGTTTTACCTACTGTTTTAATTATTCAAGTGCATTTCAACCTTTCATAAAAATGTGGTTTCTCCACCATAATTAGTTACGATTTATTTGTCCCATTTTGAACATTTTAGTTTTAGCGTTTAATAAAAATTATTGCTTGCCTTGATTTTAAATTCGAATTTGGATGGGATTTGAATCAACACGAGTTTAACAACAGTAACCGTAGTGACATGGCATCATTAGTAGAGGGTTACTGTAGTTTGATTATCCGGGCGTCACAGATTTGACCCTCAAGAGGACCTCTGATCGAAATAATGTTCAACATGAAAGTTGTTCGTCTCGTCCAAACGATCAAGATTGCTTTTGGAATCGTTTCCATCCAAGATCGTTTACCACCATAAAAAAGACCTGCAAGGTGCAGCCAGTTTAAACCGAACAGTTTTGGAAAGTTCAGACAAAACCAATCCAAATTTGACTAGGGTTTTGGACGTGAATCCAAGCCTTTTCCTTGCATGGGAAGTCCAGCCGCCTCTTATATACATAAGGGGTGATGGCCGATTGAACACACACAATCGATCAGTTCATCTACCACTTTTTATCTTTTATCTTTTCTCCTTAACCCTAGTTCTTCTTCTTCTCGTTCTTCGTTTTCAGCGCAGCGAACCTCGAGGCCCTAGGGGCGGTGAGACCGACCTAGGGCAGCCCATAGCTGCCATACATCCAGATGGGGTCCCTCCCGGGTGCTTGGGGTTTCAGGTCTACAAAAGTGCCCGCCGAATTGCTTGCGTACCGCGCTTCCAGATGGGTCTCCTTCGACGTGAGCTGCGGTGCATCACCCTCGGCGTTGGAGGTACACGGTGACGTGTTCGTGTGCGAACACACTTTTGGAGACTCCGCTAGGGACGAAGCTTTGAACGGTCTCCAGCCCATTCTTTCTACGAAGAGATCATCATCTAGGGTTTGCAATCTACAAAGGTAATATGAATACCCAATTCCCTACTGTAGATGCAAATAATTCATATGTTGTTACTAGATCGTTCAATGAGTATACTCTATCGTCCAACCCTAGTTTAATAATGCATCTAATTATGTGCAAAGGCTGATTCAAAGTAATTTACATGCTTTAAATTCTTATGATACTAGTAACATGCACCATATGTACTCCAACTCTCATGCATCGGCAACCCCAGAAATCGTTATGCTGATGAACAACACGAGGAGTTTGGTCAATCAAGTTGAAACACCCTTGTAGGAACTTGCAATAGCATGCGACAAAGTGTTTCATCTTTTTATTTATCGGCAACTAATTTGCAATATACTAGTTCAACAATGCCGATGGATGGGAGAATTGGCCATGCTACTACTAGCTATTTGGCCAATTACTCTCAACCGTCATATGCTAGACCTCATGTTAGTAATCTTTCAGCACCATACACAACTGTAGATGTTCATAATTCGGCTTCACACCTTCCTGGTCATAGCCGAATAAATGTAAATTTTACAGGAGCGGTTGTGCCCAATTTTGTAAAAGATGAGGTAGTAGTGGCCGCATTGAAGTGTTTAGCCCAAAATAAGAGGATTTGTGCTCTTTGCCTTGAACAACATGAAAAGGGCTATTTCCTGATTATGCCGCAATAAAAGCTAGAGTTTTGCAAGAAGATGAATCTTTGGCAATTGGTAAAATTGGCGAGCAAAGATATGGTTTTACAACAATGCATATGCATTCACCAAGTACTACATAATATTATACACCCCAACACAATTGCACAGTTTCGGCAACACCCATGTGTCATCGCCGAAAGAATCTAAAAGCATTGGGGGGCAATCATATCCGGAGTGGGCTGAAGTTGAGCAAAAGCTTAAATCCAATTTTGCCGCTCACCGCAAACAAATAGAAAAATAGTTGGCTCAGATAAAAGAAGCACTCACTACTGGAGGATGCTGCTAACGCGACACTACGATCAGAGACCTTTCGATGAAACTGTGTGCAATGCCATAATCGCAAACGATGGTGTAAAAAACCATCAAAAAAGGTGCAAAATGTTTGTGATGGAGGATGCATCAAACACGGTTCAGATTTTAGTAGCGTGTGCGATTCAGGCCACACGGTTAACCCGTTCGAACTATTTGCGATGAGGCAGAACAACAGAAACGAGCAGCCATATCAATGTGTGTGCGATATACGGCATATTGTTCACTCCGATGAACCATTTGCTATTAGGGAGTGCAACATAGACGGTTAGCCAGATCAAGGTGTGTGTGATATAGGGCATACGGTTCACTAGGACGAACTATTTTCGATTAGCGAATGCAACAGAAATGGTTCAACTTAACAAGATGTGTGTGATACGTGGCAAACAGCCGACTCGGATGAACTGTTTGCGATGAGAAATTACAACACATACGGTTAATACAGTTAGTTCGTGTGCGATTCTGTGTGTACAAAAAACTTCAAAAATGCAAACTAGTTGCTTGCGGTGGCTAGGAATATCGCACATGATGCGTCTGCGAGTACTCCTGTGTGATGATTAGTAAGTTACACATACATTTCCTTATGTTAACACTTGTGTGATAAATAACATGTGCCACCGGATACGGTATTCAGGTTGTGTGTGTGCTCCACTTAGTCTTCCCGAGCTCCAGCGAATGCTTCCCAAGCAACCACGTGGTCAACCTTCTGCCATCAATAAATTTTGACCTCGTTTCTCGTCACATTGCTGATTACAACACAATAAGTAATTGCAAATCTGTTCACACCTATCAAACTAATATGTGTTCACACTTAGCACCGGGCTATAAAACCTACCCACTCGAAAATTACTTCACAGTTCCTCTCCTCATCACCCATAAAACTGGTTTTCTCTGTCAAGTCGTTCCGCCATGACCGGTTGGAGGAGTTTAGGGTGGACATATAACCAGGCAGCAAAGACCAAGGCTGCGGAAGCACTAGAGAGGTCCCGCCGCAAAGCCGCAGCCGCAACAGAGATGTTCCAGCGCGCCGCGGAGCTCTCGAACGAGCTCTCGCAGGCACGCGAGGGCTCTCACAAGCGCATTCGCGGCGTCGGCATTCGCGATGAGCCGGCGTTCCCGAAGTCCTTCGCCGGAACGACGACATTCTTGCTGGCGTCAATACGTAGCAGGAGCTGGTCGACGGCTTGATGAAGCTGCTCAAGATCAGCGATGCCTCGGTTGACAAGGCGAGCGGCCTTGTCGAGCAACTCATGGTTGATAATGCGAAGCTCCACAAGTTGGTTGCCGATAAGGAGGAGAAGGTCGCCGACTGGAAGATGTTGCATGAGCAGAGCAGTGCCTTGGAGATGACGCTAAAAGCGGTCATCAAGGAACTGATGGGTGGCTTGAGGAAGCTCCTGATCGAGCGCGAGCAGGAGGTGGAGGACTCCATGGCTGCTTTCAAGCAAAGTCGTGAGGAATTGAAGAAGGAGCTGGAGGATTTCGCCGCCCGGCGATCCATCGATGAGTAGATATAGTAGCAACCTAGATTGTTGTCTGCAATTTCCTTCTTCTCTTGCCCCAGTGTCTTCTGGGCTTTGCTGCATGTGGCATTTTAAATTATCCGGAATATGTAAGACAATTATTATGTGCGCCATTGTAAATTTGTCGTCGTATTATCAGTTGCCATTTAATTTGTGGTCGTATTATCTGTTGCCCTATGTGGCAATTTAGATTAGGGCAGAATACTAGTTGAAAACACGAACAAAGCAAATGCTGCCATGGGATCACAAGCAAACACCCTCCGTCCAGGTGCTTTAATTAACCCATTAATGGAGAAGTTGTGAAAGAGGCGGGCGGCAGCTGGTGCATGGAGGTCAAAGAGCTCGCTTCCCGGTGAGCATGGGCGGCCTTGCTGCTCACACGTGTCCCGTCAAGCCTGCGACGTGGACATGATGCACGCGTCCCGTCGAGCCTGCTCGGCGGACTGCTCACACGCGTCCCGTCGAACCTGCACGACGGACTTCTCGCGCTCGTCCCGTCTAATCAAACAACTGCACACACGCCACCGAGTATGGTTAAATTTCAGCACGATAAATATAATATAACCGTTTGCGATATTAACGTGTCAGCTTTTTGTTTCAAAAAGGACTTTGTTGGCTACTAACGTGTGTGCCTCTTCTCAAACTGGACGATTTTTTTACCACGGCATATATGTGCCATGTCATGAAACCATGCCAAGTTTCATGTTTTTTGGGTGACTTTTTTATTTACTGGGATTTAAAAACCAAGATTCTCATTGTTTCAGGACGACAACAAGTTTGTAATTCATTCTTTTTCCTTAAACGAGACCTAAACATGCACCCAATGACACATGTACGATTTCCCACCCATTTTGCTTCACTGGAGCATGTTGTTGTAGTTCAAATTTCAATTATGGACTACATTAAATGCATTGAAAACTTAGTAATTAGTAATATATATACAATGACCAAACGAACCCTGAACAGTTTCAAATTTCAGCCCGACACTCTTGTTATTCTATGTTTCCTGTAGAAAACAAAGTTCAAGGCGAGAAGAGGCATCGATTATTGTTTCGCCGACAAGAGGGGCATGTTTCCCTACTGAAACCACGAGGGTTGCGACAGGCTTGTAATATAGCTTTGCCCAAATTGGACAATTATATATACCAGATAGTGACACCATGCCATGTTTCATGATTTCCTGGTGAGTTTTGGATTTATAGACATTTAAAAACCGAGATTCGCAATGTTTGTGGCCAGTCCAGGACGGCGAGACGGTTGAATTCATTCGCATTCGTTCCATGGGACCTAAACATGCACCCCAAGGAAACATGTACGTTTTTTCTAGCCATTTTGGTGCACTGGAGCATGTATTTGTAGTTGGGATTTGAATGATGGACATTAAATGCCTAGAAAACTCAATTAATGAATAGAAAAGGTCAAACGAACCCTAAATAATTTCAAAGTTCAGAGCGAATCTCCAGTTGTTCCGTGTCGCGTGTAGAAGAAAATACGAGGCTAGAAGAGGGAGTGATTATCATTTGGTCCACAAGGGGACACGTTTCCCTATCGAAACCACGAGGGTTCTTGCGACAGGCTCCGATTTGTAAGAGGTTTGTAATAAAGCTTGGCCCAAATTGGCAATGTTTTTACCACGACATATATGTGCCATGACATGACACCTTGCCACCTTTGATGACTTTCTGGTGAGTTTAGGATTTATGGGGACTTAAAAACCGAGATTCAAAATGTTTGAGGAAGAGCCAGGACACCAGTACAGTTGTAATTCGTTCTAATTCCTAGCATGAGGCGTAAACATGCACCCAAGGAAACATGTATAATTTTTCTAGCCATTTTGGTGAACTGGAGCATGTATTTGTAGTTCAGATTTGAATTATGGACATGAAATGCCTAGGAAACTCAATTAGTGTATAAAAGTCCAACCGAACCCTGAATAAGTTTAAATGTCAGCACGGATATCCTATGGTTCTATGTTCCCCGTGGAAGAAAATACAAGGCGAAAAGAGGCAGTCATTACGTTTCACCCACAAGGGGAACACGTTTCCCTATCAGAAGCACGAGGCTTCTTTGATAGAAGCTCCAGTTTTTGTAAGAGGTTTGTAATAAAGCTTGGCCCAAATTGGACAATGTTTTTACCACGACGTATATGTGCCATGACGTGACACCATGCCATCTTTGATGACTTTCTGGTGAGTTTAGGATTTATGGGGACTCCTAAACCGAGATTCAAAATGTTTGAGTACGAGCCATGACACGAGTACGGCTGTAATTCGTTCCCATTCCTAGCATGGGACCTAAACATGCACCCAAGGACACATGTATAATTTTTCTAGCCATTTTGGTGAACTGGAGCATGTATTTGTAGTTCATATTTGAATTATGGACATTAAATGCCTAGGAAACTCAATTAGTGTGCAAAAAGGCCAAACGAACCCTGAATACGTTTAAATTTCAGCACGGATATCCTGTCGTTCCATGTTTCCCGTAGAAGAAAATACAAGGTGAAAAGAGGCAGTGATTACGTTTCGCCCACGAGGCTTCTTTGAGAGAAGCTCTGGTTTGTAAGAGGCTTCTAATAAAACTTGCGTCACAATGGACCAAAACATTCCTCGACATATAAGTGCGATGTCGTGCCAATATGGCAGGTTTCACGGTTTTCAGCTTAGTTTTGGATTTACGGGGATTTAAAAACCAAGATTCTTCTCAAGAAATGTTTTCAAATAGCACACGGTTCACTCACGAAAGCCGACATTCAATGAAAACTTCGTGGAAACCATATTTTAAAGTTTCATAAAAATCTAAAAAAATGTGTGATGTTAAGAAGGTGATGTTTTATTGCGACACAAAATTTCAAGTTGAAAAACATTACGAGATGTGAGCTATGAAAAAGACAAATTCCGCTCTGAATAGTGACATTACTTTTCATCACTATTCAACACTGATTTTGTCTTTTTGATAGCTTACATCTCTTAATGTGTTTCAAATGGAAATTTTGTGTGCCAATAAAACATCATCTTCTTAACATCCCACATTTTTTTGAATTTTGTTTGAAACTTCAAAACATCTTTTTCTCGTGGTTTTCACCGGTTTCCACCGAATGTTGGTTTCCATATGATATTCCCCACCCCCCGCTGCGTGCGTGATCTGAGTCCTGCGTTCTGACTGGCTAGAACCCAAACCCCACGGATCGTACGTGTGCACCGTTGGATGCTCCCAGATCGAACGGCAACCCTGTGCCCTTTCGACAGCACATGCAGTACATGGGTAAGCTCCGTGCACATGCGTCGTGTAGCTCACGCTTCCTTCTCTACTAGGTTTTCATTCAAAATAGGCTACCGTTTCTCGCCACTCCTCTCATCGGTTTCCTGGCTCTTCTCCCAGATATGCATGATGTAGATGTTTGTTTAATTATTATAGTTAAACTCATCCAAAATCAATTAGTTTTGTAAAAAAACTATTTTAAGATTCATGGAATTGTGCATTGTAAAGGTAAAAACAAAAGTGACAATTCATTTAGAAAAACAAGGTTTGGGCAATTAAGATATTGAAGATTCTAGAGAACAAAGGAGAAGTGCTTGTGTTTTGAGGTTTGTGCATTATGCTTAAGTTCAACCATGGAGTCTTCTAGATTGTACATGTGACAGAATCTGGTGGAATGTAGATGATATCCAACGGCCAGTAGTGCTCGGATTTGCCATCTCTATACTGTTGGATTGGCTTCATCCAACAAGCAACTTTCGTAGTTATTCGCACGCTATATATGTGTATAGATGTATAGATATATATAGATGTGTCCCATGCTAGACAAAATAAAGTTTGAGCACATGCGTGGGAGGACC
>LR738711.1:528046524-528082427 GCA_902687465.1 Secale cereale | reverse complement strand
CCCCCCCCCCGCTGCCGCCTCGAAGTTGGGAAACTGACATCATAGGTATTGAATCAGGCTAGGAGTCGGGTACGGTGTTCGGTTTGTAATGTACTTGGCGTGGCCCATTGAAGTTGTGCATTTGGGATTTAAACACATCATACACCATCCTACCCATACATATTTTCGGGCAGCATGCAGTGTATATGGGGTCATCTGATCAACCACATCTCCCTTGTGCGGTTTTTTGTGACGGCACGGATATCTATGGGCTCCCCGAGTGTATATATATCATCCCTTAAACCGATAATGAGGGGTATGTGTTGGCCATGAATGGATTCCTCCCAGTTCATGTTAGGGCTGGTCACTGTCAAATGTCGGTCACCCAAATCTCGAGCTCATGCATTGTCAGGATTCCCTCCCAGATGCTCGGATTGCTGGGTTCGACCTACATCAAACCCTGTGTACGTATCTCATCCTTAATTACCTTGGCTTCATGGTTGTTGTCTATACCGAGAGGTAGGCACCACATCTAAATTGTACATTATTCTATATTGAAAACACACATCACCCCTTCCCAACGTACATCATTTTGGGACGCATGCAAGAGGAGCTGGTTTTGTGGTCCCTCTCGTGCAATGTTTATGATGGTTCAATCTATTGGCCCAAGCGGTTTATCGACAAAAACAACTGTCATTTGACCAAACAAAAGATTCATTGGTCCGTCTTATGGTATGTCATGGCGACATGCATGTATGACCAAAGTATCGATCATTACATGCATCCGCCCCGCTGAAACGAAGTGGGAGGTGGTGGGCAAAGCATCCTAGCTAGATACGACATTATGTCATTATATATATCCTACATAGGTGGTTGTTAGGGTGCTTCGGGTTTGCGAGGCAGGTGTCACAAAGTTATGCATTGTGTATTTAAAGTTTTAAACAACCCCAATATTCGTACATATATTTGGCCACTTCCAGGTGGTTCTTGACTTCTGGCCCCTCTCATCGATCTTCAATGACGCGCCCAACCGTGGGCCCACGGGGTCAAAGTTGTGCATTGGAATTTTGAACATCACATACCACCCTTTTCAATCATATATATTTGGGCCACATGCTGGTGTGGCTATCTTTTGACCCTCCCTAACGTTATTTTTTGCTGCAAAGACTCTAATGATCCTCAATGGACACGGGGTATAATATCTAAACCATGTGCGATACAAGTGCGATGTGAATCACCACAACCGCGCAAGCGCGAGCAAATTAAGGTGGAGGTACTGGCTCAACCGTGTGCGATGCAAGTGCGCTGAAATCACCACGACTATGCAAGCGCGAGCAAAGGGTGGAGGTACTGGCTCAACTGTGTGTGATGCAAGTGCGTTGAAATCACCACGACCGCGCAAGCGCGAGCAAAGGGTGGAGGTACTGTCTTAACCGTGTGCGATGCAAGTGCGCTGTAAAACCACCACCTGTGGAAGCTAAAGGCGGGTAAGTTTATTTAGAAATTAGGACGAACCGTGTGCGATAGACCACCTAGCTAGAAATATAAAAAACAAACTACCCGCCTTGAGCGTTGCAAAAAAACGGCGGATACATGCCACTTTTCCATATTATCATACATGCATATTGTTATTGGACCGTGCGCGATCTTGGGCACTCCCGCCCCGCATCAATTCCTTTACCCAAATTTTAGTAGCCGCCGTACTTCAACCGTCGCCCACACTCCTCCACCATCTCCACTCACCATTACTAAAATTTTCAATAGCCACGGCGTATCCTCAAACACCACCCCCTCCACAGTCCCTCACCCGCCCCTCCCCCTTTCGAACCCTAGCTCGCGGCCGCTGCTGGCGCCGCCGCCAACCCTGCCGGTTTGCCCGTTCCTCCTAGCTTAGATAATAAATTTCAGGTTATCCAAAGATTCCCATACCGTCGCCCCACTCCCCCGAGTTCTTAGATGAGGCATGCGGTGTCCCTCCCCGCCAGATCGACATCCCCTGCTCCAGAATGTCGCAGCCTAAGCTCGACCACGTATCTCGGGGAGCCCGACAAGCGTTCGGCCAAGAAGAGGTTTATCATGTCCACTCCGGCGGACGTTGGCGAGTTGGCCGCCGTTCGCCCTGACCTGTCGATCCACGAGCAACACATCACCGCGGAAGCCGGCGAAGACGTTGACTACGTTGCCATGCCAAAGGCTTCATGTCAGCGGGCTAGCGTATTACTATATCTTGAGAAAGCTGGCTACGACAACAAGCTCGTCCACAACGACGGCTTCACGTCGGGCATGTCATAGGTTAAGTGGTCCATCCCTAACCCCTCTGGTTCAATCGCTGTCGATCTCTTCGACAGCCCTGCCGCTGATCTCCTCCGCCAAGCGGTCAAGGATTTGCGAGCTTTATATGCCATTGAGCCCATTTTGTCACTTCTGAAGGACACGTTCTATGGTGGCGGCTTGGGATCCTCAATTGCCAAATTAAATATCATCGACCACGACAATGACCACGAGGAGGGCACCCATGAAGGTTCTTCCAAGGTGAAATAACTCATCTGTGACATTAGGGAGCGCACCATGGGTCTGTGCTGTTCCAACTGGAAGGATCCCGTCCATGAAATGTGAGCCAACATTCTATCAGCAAATATTACCTTTTCTAGCTTGCCAACCCATACCCTTTGTTGTAGTAGCATTTGCCGTGCGGTGCTTTAACTGTGTCGTGTTTAATTCTTTTAGTTATGCAAAAATGTATTGTTTAATAGATCTATGTGATGTTTAAGTATGAATTGTCCATTTTAGTTTCACGAATGGCTATATTTGGTTGTTTATAGTGAGTAGATGCCTTGTCTATCTGTATTTGGTTGTTAGGTTGGTTAGAGTGAGCATTTTTTCAGTTATCGAGCAGATGCCTTGTTTATTTGTATTTTGTTCTTAGTTTGGTTGAAGTAAGCATTTGTCCAGTTATCAAGCAGATGCCTTGTTTATCTGTATTTGGCTGTTAGGTTGCTTTTTTTAGCATTTGTCCAGTTATCAAGAAGATGCCTTGTTTATTTGTATTTGGAGTTAGGTTGCTTTTTGTTAGCATTTCTTCAGTCATCAAGAAGATGCCTTGTTTATCTTCTTCTGCTTGTTAGGTTGGTTGAAGTGAGCATTTGTCCAGTTTTCAAGCATATGCCCTGTTTATCTGTATTTGCTTGTTAGGTTGGTTGTAGTGAGAATCTGTATTTGGTTGCTATGCTGGTCATTTATGCCTTGTTTATTTCAGTCATTCCCAATGTGTGGTTCATTATGTGCAAGTCGGAACTGTGGCGCTCGACTACATCAATACCAGTTTGAACGGCTATATTTGGTTCCAGTTATTCCTGGTGTAGTTAACACATGCTCTTTATTTAAGTTTTACACATCTATCCAGTGTGATGTTTAAAGCATTACATACGTTCTATTCATTTTCAATAATACCAGTTTGAATTGCAATATTTGATGGCTGTTAAGTCTGCTGTCGATAACATTGCCTTCCATTTTATATCTGCTTTAACAGCATGCTGAAACCAACACATTCAAGCTATCATTTGGAGATGATGTTGTTTACCTTCGCTATGTTTGTTTGATGTTAAGATTGATATACTTATCATGCCTTTCCACTACTTATGCAGGACAACAACGGGAGTGTCCACCATTTTCCGCCGAGGTTAGCTTCATCCCTGGCTTGTACTCCCCCCGTCGTTCCATAATGTAGTGCAAATAGACCCAGGCGTGGACACTAGTTAGCTTCTAATATTGACTTGTTGCTTGTAGGTACATATGCCCTTGGCAAGGATCCACGCATCGACCCTTTTTGCGTATGGGGCAATGAGATATTGATGAACAAGCATCAAGTGAGGAAACTGATAAGGATTATTAGCAAAAAGATACGAATGGTGGAAAACAAAGTATTTGTTTATGCTCTATCCAACACAACAGTGAGCAGTAGGATGGTAACTACAAACTCTACAGCCTTCTCTTTTTACTTCCATAATGAGTTGTTAGACAACAATGTCTGAATATTTTTCATTCCTAGTGGTTCCCGAAGCAGTTCACTCAAGATTACCTCACAAAGTACATGATTGGTGGATACATGATGAAGGTTAAATTATTTCATCCGGACTACAATGAGCATCGAGAAGTCCTAATGAAGACAATGAAGGATGGACGGGCAACCATCACAAGGGGTTAGCCTAGAGTCGTGCGCACCTTACGCATGGAGGAGGGCACAATATGGGCATTCCGCTTCACCTTCTCCAGCAACGAGAATGTCTTTCACCTCTCTCTTTACAGTCTTTAGTACAACTGTGGTTCTTCATTCTTTACTTGGTGCTTCTGTAGTTCTTCAGTATATGTACTTGTGCATTGAATTATGGATTTGTGGTTGAACCTATATTTGTAATAAACATGGTTGGATATGAAATAAGTGATTGCCTACTTTCAAATTCATAACATGTGATTTTTAAATTAGGGATTAATTGGATTAATTATGGATTAAATAGGGATTACACTGCACACAGTTGGCGATAGCGAAACATCTGTGATATACGTGGAGATCAGAAACATTTCTAGGATCCACTACGTCTGCGATTAATCTCCACTGTAGACACAACTTTGTCTTGAAAACTGTTTGCGTTAGGCCACCTTGCGGAAACGTTTATTACATAAAAAGTGTGTGTGATGGACAGCCTTTGCCACACAGTTTCTTTCCATGCACCGTGTGTAATGCATTCATTAATGCAAACGATAAAATTATTAATATCGTGTGCAATGGCAACGCTATCACAAACGTTTTAACGGGAAAAATTGTGTGTGATGTACCTGTGAACGGAAACGCTTTCCTTGGAGCGACTGTGTGGGATGTACATACGAACAGAAAGGTTTAACTGGGACTGACTGTGTGGGATGTACTTGCGACTGGGAACAATTTCGCCATATATTGTATTTTATTAGCTGGACTGTACGTATTTCCGTATTGGAGCGCTCGTCGGTCGCATACGACCTCATTTTGCCGAACGTATGTGCCAGGAGGGCATATCCCCAACGGTTTCTGGGTCGTGTGGGAAGGACCCCCTATCGCCCACACTCACTTGGTGACGGTCCCAGATGCCGTTGCGGAAAGGGGTTAAAACCCGTTTGTTTAGGACCGACACGCACCAGTGACTGCCAATTGGTAGTATCAATGAAAAGAAGGATGATTCCGAACATGAAAGTGCTTCGGTTGAAAAAGCCAAATCAAATAGTATATATTCTGAATCCATCAAATCCAAAGAGGCAAGTAGTATTGAGAAAGGGCATGGAAAGCATGGCAAAACGACCATGCTTGATTTTTTCTGAACTTAATGGAACCTACTTCCTGCCCTATGAGTTTCGTGCCATAGAAATTGATGAACTTCAAGGACAAGAAAAGTTAGCCGAACAATGTTCAGCTGACAAAAATCTTCCATGTAATGATACACGGAATCAAGAAAAATATGATGACGAGGTGTTGGGGAGCCATCCAAAGGCGAAGCAAGATATTGTTCAAGTCACACCACCATGATGCTCTCCCAACATATTTGAAGAGGTATGTTTAGCAAGTAATTTACCTATTTTCAGATTTGATCAGAACTTTATTGTTGACGCATCTATTAGAAAAATCCTTAGAAGTAATTTTGAAAGACCAATGAAGGGTAATTTACTTGTTAGCAATAAAAAATTTATGGAACATATCGGTCAACCCATTGCGCCATTTATAAAGACCGATAATGACTTATTGTTGTGGCCAAAGCTTTCCCCGTTGCTTTATCTAAAGTTCATATCTAGTTGGGCAGCTTTGCATATTTCGTACTTGGCTTGCACTTGGTCTCAATTGAGACATGTGTGTTCTAAATATTTTCGTTCCAGAAGTTTAAAGCCAAGGTTAAATTCTTTTGAGAAATCAAATGCTAATATCATATCTTATCTAAAGACATCGGAGATAGAGTGGAAAACACAATGCACAGCCGAATGGGGAGATTCCAAATCTGAACCATTCGTTTGCTTATCTTCAAAGTTGTTCACACAACAAGATTGGCTAGAAAACAAGAAGTTTACCTTCAATTCAAGCATATGTGACCAAATATTCGATTTATTGCTGAAAAATAATTACATAAGAATTCTTGATCACCATGTTGAGCCATCTATCCAAGGACGAATGTATTGTAAGTTGCATGATTCGTTCAAGCATAATGTTGAGGATTGCAACATGTTTTGTCAAATAGTTAAATCGGCCATTGAAAAAGGACGATTGAAGTTTGTTGAAACACCAAGAGATGACCGGTCTATTCCTATTGGTCCCGATGGCAAAAAGTTTTTGCATCGGCTGCTTCAAGTCGATCCATTTAAAGAGAAGGTAAAAACTACAAGTGATGGGATCAAGCTTTCAAGTAAAGAAGTTGTTGAAGAGCATAATGAACATAATCTTGACGGCAAGTCCATCGAAGCTACAATGGAGATGCCAAGAATAGGGGCAGCAAGCAAATCCAATGGTCGATGGAAGTAAACCAAAAGAAAACAAAGGCCCAAATAAGAGAAAGTGTAAGAGATCAAAAAATCACCTTCGCTGAACTATCGGATAAATATCAAAAGAAGAGTGAAGAGAAGAATGCTTATTGGCCTAATCTTGCAAAGAAACCAAGATCAACCCCAAGGTGCAAATATGAGGACCAGTATTGGCAAAGTGAGAAAATTAATGTAACATATTCATATCCTTATTTTGGGACACCAATGCCAATGCCGTGGATGCCTCCCTATGCTCATATAGATCCGTATTCATCATGGGACAGGTATGATACAAGGGCACATTCGCCATCTTATTTTAGACCATCTCACAAATACTATACAGCTCCAAGGAGATCAACATTTGAACAATCACGCGTCAAAGACCATTTCAATCATAAGGAATCAGTCCAGAGCTCAAGGAAGAAGAAAGAGGTGGTAGTGCAAGTTTACCGCGTGAAAAGAGATGGTCGTAAATGTGCTACTTCAGATTTGATCTCAAATAACAAAGAGCCAATTAAAGTGTTGACATTGGCTTCAAAAGGCAAAGAAGTGAAGCAGTCAATTGATAAAAATCAGAGTGCCAAATCTGAAGAAAAGAAGTTGAGGGTGCACAAGGCCCAAAAAGAGTTGCCATTGGTTGAAACAAAATCACAGTCGAGGTGCTCACTCGGCTTATCATATTGGCAAAAGAAGGAGTTACAAAAGCTTACTGCACAAGAACTTGAAGAAAGGAACATGGCATGGGTTCCCAAAGGAAGTACTCAAAATAATAATTTTGTGCAAGCTTCCATTACAAGAAGTGCCGCAAAGGTGAAGAAGGAAAAGAGTGAAAACTATGAAGGACCACGCCGAAGGTTTCAACATTTTCAGTCTACACGTTATCCATATTCTTCAACTATGCCACTAATGCCTATGGCATGGAATTCGTCATCAGGTATGATTGGTAACCCTCAATGGGCTTATTTTAATCCATGGATGCAATCTAATTTCTTACATCATGAAAGGGTATTACCAAATCACTATACATTTGATTAGCTACAAGTTTGTTGTTGATCCAAAGGGCCGAAATACTTGATTTGTCATTTCATTTGTTTAATTCGGCTATATATGCTTTGAATTAAATATACATGGTAATGACTGATATTTATCTATAGTCCTACGATTATGTCAACGCATGGCCGGTGTAGTACTCTAACATCGTCCTTAGTTCGATTGGAGAGCGAGATAAGGCAAAGCAAGGATTGGAGGAAGTTCATTCTTTATTATCTGCAAAATCCTAGCGAAAGGGTGAATAATATGGTTCGGAGGATGGCTTCGGGATACATATCTATGGAAACTTATCATCGGATTGTTATATAAGTTGAGAAGTTTTCACCCAAGTTGCATCAAGATGTCCAAACAAGCAATGACCGATATATGAATATCGTCCTAAGCAAAGACATGGCCGATAAATAACAATCGCCCTTTGCATAAACATGGCCGATACATAATTATCGCCCTGAGAAATATAAATGAATGATGGAGTGTTGATATCGTCCTTAGAACAAATACATTGCAAATTATTTTTCGGCACACAAGTTTTGCCAAAAAACAGGGGGCATGTGTTGACAGCAGATTTTGGCATGGTCAAAAACACAATTAAGATGGCCTCAAATGAAAAAGTTCACAAAGGGAGAAAGTTATCTATCATCGGAAGGAGAAACTTTTATATTTGTGCCATAGCCATCCGATCTCATCTCTAAGGCCAAAGTTGTGTTTGAAGTACTCATATTTTGTATTCCGAACACTATTTGGCCGATTACGCCCCCAAGATAGCCTCGTACGGAAAAAATATCTACATGGATTGTCTTCATCTCGTTGAAACGATTGATTTTGATATAAAAATCGTTCCAATCCAATTTCATATGCAAAAGTTAGAGCCATCAGAATACAGCTCTGCTAGGAGGCAAAAAATGACGCGCCCCACCAAACACCCTGTTTGATGGGTAGCGCGAATAATAACCTGTTTTGCGCCAGGAATTTCACCCTCAAGAAAACCTCTGATCAAAAAACGTAAATCGTTCAACACGAAAGTTGTTCGTCTCGTCAAAATGGTCAAGATTTCTTCTGGACTCATTTCCATCCGAGATCGTTTACCACCACAAAAAAGACCGACAAGGTGCAGCCAGTTTAAACCAAATAATTTTGGAAAGTTCGGACAAAACCAATCCGAATTTGACTAGGTATTTGGACATGAATCCAAGCCTTTTCTTGGCACGGGAAGTCCAGCGGCCTCTTATATACCTAAGGGGTGACAGCCGATTAAACACACACAAACGATCAATTCATCTACCACTTTTTATCCTATATCTTTTCTCCTTAACCCCAGTTCTTCTTCTTCTCGTTCTTCGCTCGTTCTTCGTTTGCAGGGTGGCGAACCTCGAGGCCCTAGGGGCGGTTAGGCCAACCTAGGGCAGCCAATAGCCTCCGTGCGTCCAGACGGGGTTCCTCTCGGGTGCGTGGGGTTTCAGATCTACAAAAGTGCCCGCCGGATTGCTTGCGTACCACGCTTTCGGACGGGTCTCCTTTGACGTGAGCTGCGGTGCATCACCCTCGGTGTTGGAGGTACACGATGACGTGTTCATGTGCGAACACTTTCCCCCTTCCTTTCCTCTTAGAACCACGTCCTAGATTCATGCTATACAACTTTTCACATTGTTTTCCTGTTTAATCCAACACCTAGATTCAAGTGCAGAAGCGAAAAAAATCCACATGCAGCTAGAGCAATGCATGTTGATTAAAGTGGAGGAGTGTGAAAGCATGACAACTCAGTGATTACATGGCCCACCTCACACTATCACCATATTTTCTAGACGTCGTGCGACGCCTAACTCTTTATTACATACTCCCTCCGTTCCTAAATATTTGTCTTTCTAGAGATTTCAACAAGTGACTACATACGAAGCGAAATGAATGAATGCACACTCTAAAATATGTCTAGATACATCGATATGTTGTAGTCCATTAGAAATGTCTAGAAAGATAAATATTTAGGAATGGAGGCAGTAGTACGTGCTATAAATTCACAGCGAGATATATTTGTACAATTCTATGAAGCTTCTAGCTTTTGTTTCATGTATCTTGCGTCCAACGTTGCCCCGTTGCAACATTCCATTAAATACAAAGGAGACTAACATGCATGCTATTGGATCTCAATGATTCACATATCATAGCCAACATGTACCTCCTCCGTTCCAAAATAAGTTTATCGACTTTATGCTACAAAGTTGTACTAAAGTTGACACTTATTTTGGAATAGAGACAACTAAAGAAAAACCAATCCATGCAGTTCCAATACCTCGAACCCTAAACCCTAACCAGACTGTAATTTCCTGGCGATGTTGAACCTTTCAAAGAAATGAAGGTTGCAACTCCTTGACCATCGGATCATTTTGTGCAGCTTTACTAAAATCGAGCCGTGCATCCCTGTGGCAAACAAATTGAAGAAGCGTGATTAGAATAAGACTAGTGGGACTAGTTGATGAGACATAAACTCATCACAAATAGAGTAGAAGCCAGTAGAGGTACGTGCGGGGCAAAGAAGTAGAGAAATATCCACATGGAGCGATGTGGGCAGCTGGGGCAGTGGTGCATGCCGGCTGTAAAGGAAGTTGTACCTGTGGGATGTCGGGATGAATCTAGAGGAGGGCGGCGGGAGGCGGCAACTGCCCACGTCGCAGCAGTGAGCAAGGGACGAAGGCAACCGCACTGGCTTTGTTAGACGGAACGGCGGGCACCCCTAATCGGGAGTGCCGATAGTGGGTTTTCGTCGTCGACGACGGCGACGGCATCTACACAAAGTGTCGAACCCTGCCCCCGGCGGACATCACTACAAAAAAATACACTACCGTGATGATACGTGTTTGTCCTAGTAGGTCACGTTTTTTGTCATGCATGTACATTCATGTCAAATTTATGACAAAATCAAGATAGGCATACCTGTGCTGTCGTAGAAGTGTTCCATGACATTACCAAAATTATCATCAGGAAATTGTCCACTACCATGATGATAAATCGCGCGTCACAGAAGTGCTTTCATCAAGGGTTACCGACACATGGCATCCACCGTAACGGGTCGCTGTTAAACTACCGGGTCCGGTTTGGGATCCGATAACCTGTTAACAGCCCGACCAATGGGGATTTTCCACCTGTAAAATCATTATTGGCTGGAGGAAACACGTGTCGGCTCACCGTTGGGACATATGTCATCCACTCATTCGACCCAAAGCGCCTATGATACGTCGACACGTGGCACGGCCGAACAGAGGCCCATTCCTGTGAAAAGGCCGGCCTGTTTGACTTGGTAAAAAGGTGGCGGGCCGGCCCACGACAGGCCTGTTAACGGCATGTTCACATATAGCCCATTTACAGCCCGCTAACCCAAGGCTCGTTTACGGCCTATCCAAATTAGGCCCAGTAGCGTCATCTGGGCCATCCAATATAATTCCAGTCAGTTTGAACTTCCGGCCCATGTATGGCCCATGACGTATTTCGGCCCAAATGAGTCCCTTTGTAACTCTTGGCCCATTAATGGCCCGTGGTGAAACCGGCCCGTAATGAACAGTGTATCGCTTTATACCCATTAGCGGCCCATTATTCCATTGGGTCGTTTCCAATCCGTGTTACCTTTTAGCCTTCTCAGGGCCCATTTATTCTTGGGCTCATTTCTAGCATTCGGTTACTTTCGGCCCGTTACTGGCCTTTTCTTCTTGTGGGCCAAATTCAGCCCGTGGATATAGTCAACCCGTTAATCTGTTGGGCCATTTTCATAGCATCATCAAATACGACCTATTAACGGCTCGTTATGGTCAACCCATAAAATGTACGATTTCCACTCTAGCCCGTTTACGGCCTCTTGCACGGCCCGTACAAGGCCCATAGATGAGACGGCCCGTAGAAGGCCCATTGATCCGACGGCCCATAGAAGGCCCATGGATCCGCTGGCCCATAGAAGTGTCACACCCTGATTTTCATGCCACAACACTTAAGCTAATAATCATGCTAAAAATGTGGATTGACAAAAAACTTTTGAATGTTTTGGACATGGCTTGATTTGATTTTTGTGTGCTGTTTGCTAGTGCTCTAAAAATCAAATAAATCCTCCAAATCTTATACTTCATCTCCTTGATCCAAAACCTTTTCCCAATGATCATGCCATGTGTATAGACCAGTATAGTATTTTCTTATAAAAATATTTTGGCCAAATAGTATTTTCTAAAATTAGTTTTCCAAAAACCCCTGAATTGAGGTTTGCACTACAAGTACCTTATTTAGGGTGTGAAAAATCTTTCAAAAAGTATATTTGAATCCTATTAGGTATAGGACTCCCATAAACCACAAAATTATAATTTTAAAAGTTATTTTTATATTTTATTTAAAAGCTTTTTCTTAAGGCCAGAGATGGTCTTTAATAGGGAAAGATTATTTAATTATTTCAAAAATATTTGCCAAAATTCAGGGAAACTCATAGGACATATATTGTCCATATATAAGAGTTTCAGCACATGGTCATGTTCAAAATATTGGACAAATCCTTCCAAAACCGTTTCTGGATATTTCAAGCTTTTGAAATATTTACAAAGGAAATATTCTCCAAAAATTCTAGGGAAATTCTATCATGTCAAATATGTCATATTTGATGACCTTACAAATCCTCATGCCTTGAAGATCAAGGCAACATCATCTAATCCCCTCAAAACCATTTCTGTCCATTTTTAAGTTTGAGCAACTTTACATTGCCAAACTTGTCCAAATGCTCTCAAACTTGGTGCACATGCTAAAATGATGTAAACATGCATCTATGCCAAATGGCAAAAGTTTTAGAGAAGGATAACTTGATCTAAATGCCCCAAAACCCTTTCTGACCAGATCCAAATTTGAACAACTCTACATTGCCAACTTTTTACTTGGGGCCTCCAATTTTGTGGACATGCTCACAACCCCAAATGATGAAACTACACAAAGTGGTGCATCAAGGAGACATGATTTGCTTAACTTAATCTTGGAAAATCCATTTCTGTTGATTTCTAGGGTTCACCAAAGTTACATTGGCAACTTTGCCCAAATGAGCTCAAATTTGGTGGAAGGGCCTAAATGTATGTGCCATTTGATCCCGTTAAGTCTCACGTCAAGTGGAGTTATTTTGCTTTCCCAAACCTGCATCAAACACCTTCTGCCATTTTACCAAATCCACTGTTCTGCCCCCTTTTACTATTCTACTTGAGCTCAACTTTTTACCACAGCTTCTCCTAGTCATCTTCTACCTCCACTAACTTCCCCATGGGCAGCGCTCAATGATTGAGGGGTGAAAACCCCATTTTACTCTTTTGGACAGCAGCATTCTCCTCCTTTCTCACCTCCCTCCTCACTCCGGTGGCCCTCCAGGGCATCCCAGGCCGTATGTGCATTGTTTACTACCCCCTAGCACTGTTGGACATTGGGGGACACGGCCAGAGTGCAACCACACGCCCATGCCGGCCAAAGTCGCGCTCTGGAGCGCGCTACAGTGCGCCAAGGCACTGTAGCTCGGCCCTACCGAGGCATCAAGGCGGCATTGGGCAAAGCGAGTGTGTCCATCGAGGTCGCCTCGACGTCCACGACACGCCTCACTGTCGGGCCCCTCCTCCCTTGCCCTCCTTATCCCTCCGTAAGCTCGCCGAGCGCATCCATGGACATTGCTCACGGTGCACCGCTACCACTCTATTTAGAGGCCCTCCCGAGCTCTCCTGTGGCCTCTTTCCACTTCCCCTCTCTCACGCGAACCCCCTGGATAAGCTCCCTCTCCCCCTGGTGCTCTCCTTCCATCTCCCAGGCAACCATGGCCGCCGTCGGCCTCTGCCCGTCTCTAGGGAACCAGAGCCTCCCCTCTTCTCCGTTGGCCACCAGGAGGAGGACCGCAGGACCGCGGAGCCCCCCCACTCTTTCCTTCCCTTTCCCTAGCACCCCTGGCGTCGCACCCGTCTTCTCCCGAAGCCGCCCGCCGACGCCAAGGCCGCCGTCCCTCCTGTTCCTCCCGGCCCGCTTGAAGACCCGGGATGGACGCGGCTCGCTTCCCTGAACCCTTCGGTGCATCGGGCACCATCGGGGACGGCCGGGGTCACTGGGGATCGGCGCCGGCGAGCGCTCTGCTTCGCCTCCTCTGCTTCGAACGGAGGAAGAAGAAGGAGCTGCGTCAGCAGTGGGCCCCCACCTGTCAGCGACTCGGCCAGCGGGCCCAGGAGTTTTAGTAGAGACGTCATCGCCAGATCCGCCTCCCCCAGGCGAAGGCGTACTCCGGAGATGGCGCCTTCGACGTCGCGCTCTGCTCGCGTGGCCGAGCCACTGGGCCAGCCCAGTGGCATTCCGGCGCTAATCCTTGCCCAGTACACTGTATGAGGGTATAAACCCTTCCCCTTTTTCTTTTTTCTTTTCCACTAATCTTCAAAAATTCATAAAATAAATCAAATGGATTCCAAATTTGATGATTCAAATTTATGGTAGTTTCTAAAATCATGATCTACCTGTTGGTGCAACATGCACATTTTTCCAGAAATTTTTCCTTCACAAATATTATCAAATTGTCATTATTCCATTTTCTGTGTTGAACTTTAGAAAATTACAGAGAGCTCAAATTTGATCCAAATGCAATGGTTCAAATTCCTAGATGCTTGTAATATCCAAACTTAGTTTTGGAACATTTTTACTAATACTTTCTGTACCCCACCAAATAATGAGCCATTTCTTCATATTTATCAACTTTGCAAAATCCTAGGAAATTCATTTGAACTCCAAATACAGTGAAACCAACTCCTAGATGCTTATAAAATCATGACTTGTTAAATGGGTGCCTTTGCTCATTTTTCAAAAATATATTTCTGTACACTTCTTTCAAGTCCATAAACCCCTTGTTTCCATTGTATTGAAATGTCCCAAACTATCCATTGATCCAATACCTATGAAAACACCTTGGTCATTTCTAATATGACCAGAGGTATCCTAGAAAAGTCCAGCTAATATTTTTAGAGCACTTTTATATTTTGCTTTGTTGTGTTGCTTATTATGATTGTTTCCATCGTTAGTTGACGAAACAAACGTAGAACTCGGAGATGGACCAGAAGGTTTGAAGACTCGGAAGGACAAGGCAAGCAGCCCTTTGACCATGTTCGAGAAACCTTTTTATGCATGTCTCATAGCACCTTATTATCAATGCATCGGAATCATGTAGAGGTGGTGACAACTTTGGTTGGTACCTTTGTTACTTTACTATTGAAACTTGCATCAAACATGACCCTACCTTCCTATGATGGTTATGTGGGTGGGAGTAGATATATATATATGCTATAGTAGTTGGCTACGCAATATGGGTCAGGGTTATGCATGGAAAGAAACAAGTGTGGTTTGACATACTTGCAAATAACCCAGTGGGTGCCACTAATGCCCCTGGGAGATGATGAGAAACTAGGGCACTACTTGGTAGAGAAGTAGTGTGCCGAGGCTTAATGAAAGTGTTGTTTATAGAGACGGATTCGATTTAGGTGTGATTACCGTCCCAACCAAACATGCGCAACCACTCTACAACCACTCTACCCTTATATGGGAAAGGGCATTATTGATTACCTAGGTCGATACTATCATGGTGCCTGCATTACTAGTGATGGGGGTGACATGAGGTCACTCTCGGGACAGGGTCGTGCTTGGATAGGCGGCCATGACTGTTTTCACAGGGCACCGAACACACCTTTGGTACCCCGTGTCAGTGGTATGTGATGAATATGGGAGTGAGTCTCCACAAATAAGATGTGAAATGTGGGCGTGGGGGTCACTACCAATCGAGTGGACTCTATGTTAGTGTCGTCTAGGGAAAGATAGTGATCGGGTGCTTACCCCGGGTAGTTGAGGTACCGTGGGTCGTGGATGACACGGAAGTTCCCCGGATCTTGTGGGTAAAGTGCGCAACCTCTGCAAAGTGTCAAACTATTCGAATAGCCGTGTCCACGGTCAAGGACAGTTGGGTGGTGCTACTTAGACTATGTCCGTAAGTTTCTGGAAAACAACACGGTTTGGGTAAATCTGTTGATGTGATTGTGAGAAAGTCACGATGAGCGTGAGCAAGAGTTGTTCATAGCTCTTTCCTGAAATTGATGTCTGTAACCTCCTGATACTTGTTGCAGACGCATGCATGCCCTTGTTATATGTTGATCATACTTGCATATGAAAATCTAGCTTTCCGCAAAACTGCCAATTTAGCAGAAGAGCCTTGCATTATTATTCTGTCATCACACTTGGGTTGCTTGCGAGTACATTCAAAGTACTCATTGGCTTGCCACTGGTTATTTTATTGGCCAGGCATGAGGGAACAGGATATGATGAAGATTTCTTGGTGACGAACATGCGAGCTAGGACGCTTCCCAGTCAAAATGCCTGTAGGGTTAAGGCAGATGGCATGGGTCCAAGTTGTTATTGAAGATTTCCGTTGCGGTGATATACTCAAGACTTGACCATAATGGTCCTATTTGTGTAATACGGTATGTATGGATGTAAGACTCTTTGTCGGTGTACTAAGGTAAGGGCACCTTAGTATCCCGAACTTGTGCAAGGACAGTTGCCGCGTCCCGCGGCAAGGCTTGCCGGGCGACCGCCAAGATCTTTCGTGATTTCTTTGGAGCCATTCAAGAACAATGTATCCAAGTCAAGGAGACAAGGCCCCGGCAAGAGGAGCTTGCCGGGAAGGCCACTCAAGGCACGAGACCACTCAAGGCACAAGACCCTGGCGAGAGGAGCTTGTCGGGAAGGCCCTCCAAGGCATTTCAAGAAAACTTGCCGCGACGTGCCACGTGTCCCGGCAAGGCCCGGTGAGCGACAAGCTCCTGGAAACGACAAGATAGCGACCGCGGCAAGGCGCTTGCCGCTGCAAGCTTCCACTCGGTACCCGTGCTCCAGCGCATCCACCCACGTGTCGCTCTGGGACCACCCCAGGCGCACTTGCCGGAAGGCTGTGAAACCTGGGGTACACGGTGGCAAGCAGTGATGACAAGGCTACCATTGTGGCGGACGGTGGCGCCCCTGACGGCCACTTTTTGCACTGTTTGGGCGACGGCGACGGGCATTTAATGCCCTTGTCCCCTGCCGTCAGGGTTAGGTATGGGACACTGTTCCATCTACCACCCTTTTTACACTTTTGCCTCAACTACGTTGCCACCTGTCGGTGACCCCTTGAACGTATAAAAGGAGGCCCATGCGCAACGTAGGGGGGGATCGATCATTCTTCACGCTCGGTCTTGCTAGCGGTTAGAGTGTACTGTAGCTCTCCTCGCTCCCGAGACAAGAACTCAATACAACCACCAAAGAAGGAGTAGGGTTTTACGCATCCGTTGTGACGCCCGAGACCGACGTCCCAGAAGATTCCAGAAGATTCCCGAAGATTCCAGTTGTTCCGGGTTGCCCGTGTGTTCTTTTCTGCTTGCTTTATTTATTTTTGCATTGCATCATATCATCATGCCATCATGTCATTTTAGTTTTTGCATCTCAAACTTAATAAATCGCGTGGGCCTTCGGTCCATTTAAATCGAGGGAAGATAACTTCTCTTTATAACATATAAAAGCCTCTCAATATTTTAGGGAGCTATATAAATAAATATTCCATTGTTGGAGTTACCCCAACACACTTGCAAATTCCCCATGTTTATTTCACTTCGAGTTTCTACTTCAAAACCTTCCCTTTATTCTTTTCCGTTTTTTTTCGAGGCTCCTCCAAAATTCCGGACATTTTTGGACACTTCAATAATCTCGTCTTAGTTCAAACCTATTTGAATTATATTCAAATATGTTTGAATTATTTTTCCGTTCTAACCTTTTATATTTTCTCCGGTCGTGCTCATTTTTACGAGCCCGGGAAAAATATTCCCTTGTGCAATTCGGCTCCTAGCCGTCCTCCTCTTTCTCTTTTCTCTGTTTTGTTTTTATCTGCTAAATTCTATTAAAAGAAAGAAGTGCAGCTTCCCTGGCCTATCTCTTCTCCTCCTCCCTCCTTGGCCAGGGCGCCTCGGCCCAACTCCCTCCGGCCCAGGCCAGCCCGCATACCCCCTAACCCTAACTCCCTTCGTGCCCTCGCACCTCTCCTTCCCTCGAACCCCAGCCGCCGCACCTTTCCAGCGCCCGACCCCCTCGCTCTTCTCGCAGTTCCCTCGTTCCCCTCGTTCCCCGATCTCCTCTCTCCAACCCCCTCTTCCGATGCAGCTAGGGCCGGCCTTAGGAGCCCCACCTTCTCCAGCGGCCAGGGGTCCTCCGTCCTCCTCCCCGCGGGTTCCCGCGACTTCCGTCGCCGGCCGCGCCCGTAGCGACGAGCGCCAGGAGCCGCCCCGCGCTGGCTCCCTCCCCGTCCTCCAGGGCTGGCCAGGATCGGCCCCCTCGCGCGAGTCCCTCGCCCGCAGCGGCGTCCAGGACGGGCGCCACGAGCCCAGCGACTGCAGCGCGGATCCAGCCCCGAGCGCCGCGCCTCCAGCCGTTCGCCAGCCACCAGCGGCCCGCGACCGCGGCTACTCCTCTGCCCGCGCCGTGGAGCCCTCCGCGCCGTCCTTCGTCGTCGTCAAGCCACCCCAGCGCCGCGGCTGGGCCCTGCCTCCTCTGCCTCGGGCCCTCCTCCCTCCGTCCGTATCGCCGCCTCCTGGGCCTCCTTCCTTCTTCGCGCCGTCGCCGACGGGAGTTCGTCCAGGGTGTCGCCCTGCTGCCTCCTTTGCCATGGGCGTACCTGCTGCTGCCGTGGTCCTCCGTGCTGTTGCTGCCGTCGTGGCCTTGTCTCCCTGCCGCTGTTGTTTTTTTTGTTGTTGTGTTTGTTGCCTGTGCTGTAATGCTTGACAGGAGACTCGTGTACCCCTACGAAACATCTTCGACCAAGTACCCCTACGAACGCCGACGCGACAAGTACCCTTCGGAGAAGTGAACAACTACATCCGTGTACGACTACGTGAACGAGTACCACGACGCCGCAAGTACCACTACCGTCGCCCGAACGTCTACCGTCGCCGGAGAACCGTGAACAACTACGGACGAGAACGACTTCATGGACAAGTACCCCTACCGTCGCCCGAGTACAACTACCCCCGTCGTGGAACCGCCAAGACGAACGGAACATCTACTTCCACGACGACCCGAACGACTACCGATGACGTGAACGTCTACTTCCTCTACTTCCTCTACGAAACGCGTGAATGACTCCTTCCACTACGTCCCTCGACGTCTCGAACCGCCCCGAAACGCACGCTTCGAAGGTATACCGAAACGACCCCGTGGATGACCCGTGTGATGCATGCTTGCTTGTGTTGTATGAGTTGTTTCCCGTGTGTGCACCGTGTCCGTTTCGTTCCTTTTGTCATGTTCCTCGGTTGCCTCGTCACCGACTCGTGGGAACCCGGTTACGGGATCACCCCATCATCTCGTTTGACTCGCTTCGTCACCTTTTGCACCGGTCTCTTAACGAGATACCGGAACCGATATGATGCGTTGCATCATTTTCGGATCGTTGCCGTGGCACCCTTTCGTTTCACCACGGTGACAATACTTCATGTCTCTTTTAAGTCAACCTTTTAATAAACTTGCATAAACTTAATCATGTCATCCGCATCATATTAACAACACTAAAATGTTTAATTGTTGTTTGCTTATAATTATTAAACATGCTCATGAGGATTTTCCGGAATATGTTGTTGTTATTCTCCGGCCTCATTTAAATTGTCTTAATAGTGTAGTTTCTTTATGCTTCACCTCTTGCCATGTTAAAAACTTTTAACCTTGTCTTGTAAATAACAAGAGTCAATTAAATAATTAAATGTGGTGTTTCGTCAATATGCAACTCGTTGCATATTGATCTCCACTTAACTTGTAGTATTTGTTTGTGCACTTTGCCATGCCATGCATAATTAAACCGGACATGCATCATGCTTGCTTGTGCATCGTATGCCATGTTAATGCTTGTGTGTTTACCGTGTTGTTTCTTTTCTTTCCGGTTGCTTCTCTTGTTAGCTTCGTTTTCGTTCCGGAGTTGTGAGGATCCGCTCGACTGTTGCTTCGTCTTCTTCTTGGATCCGTTCTTCTCCCTTGTGGAATCCCAGGCAAGATGACCGAACTCGGATACCATTACTATTTTTGCCTCTTGCTAGAAGTCACGATCTATAGTTTTGCCTCGATGCCCATGTACTTCTTGTCAGCCTCCTACTTGTAACCAATTGCCATGTTTAACCACCCTACCTACGCAAACCGTTGCTTGGCTAAGTACGCTTCGCTCAGCCCTCTTATAGCATTGTTAGTTGCAGGTGAAGATTGAAGATGCTTGCTTCATGTTAAAGTTTGGTTGGGTTATATCACACTATATAAATGCTTAAAAATGAAATCATCTATATACTGGCAGGGTGGAAGGCTAAGCCTTTTTGCTTGGTGTTTTGTTCCACTCATGCCGTTAGGATCCGTATAAGCCGGTGTTATGTTCCTTGATTATGCGTTCCTAACACGGTTGGGGTGTATGGGACCCCCTTGATAAACCGCTAAGTGCTAAGTCTTTTCCAGCAAGTCCCAACATTTGGTACTATTTGCCTCATAATAACAACTTAATTAATTAATTAAATTTGCATAGAGGGTCGCTCCCTCGAGGATCCTTTATTTCTACATAGCAGGGGGGGCCAGTGCCGATGGTGTTGGTCCCAAACGGGGAACCTGCGGGAACCACCACGGGGAAACTCGAGGTTTGGGTCCTGTAGCTTGTCCCATCCGGTCGTGGCCTGAGACGAGATACGCGCGGCTACTATCAGGGTGTCGGCACGCCGGGAGGATTTGCTGGATTAGCCTTACCTTAGTTCGGTTTAACTTGAGCACGGGATTCCGAGAATACTCGGGTCTTCCCAACTATGGAGTTGCGACTCCGCGGATCGTGGGCTTGTGATGGGCCAAGTTGGAACACCCCTGCAGGGTTTGAACTTTCGAAAGCCGTGCCCGCGGTTATGTGGCAGATGGGAGCTTGTTAATTCCGGTTGTAGATAACTTGACACAATGTTTCAATACACTACCAGCGTGTGTACCGTGACTGTCGATTTCCGAATAGGGATTCGGGAGTTGAACACGGTGGGGTTATGTTTGACCGGCTTTAGTTAGGATCACTTCGTGATCATCTTTCGACCGATGCTCTTCTCTTCTCGCTCTCTATTGCGTAAGTTAGTGCTAGTTGCTGCTGCAGACTCTTGTTTGTTTTCCTTCACCTCATATTCTTTCTTCAGCCTTGTCCTCACCCAAGGCTTAAATAGTCGTGTTACCCGGGAAACGGGATTGCTGAGTCCTCTGTGGCTCACAGTTACTTCACCACACCAGATGCAGGTTCAGCCGAGTTCGATGCAGGAGTTGGATCAGTTCTTCACCAGGAGCTTGTTGAAGAGTTGACCGTTTGCTCGTGACGTTTCGATGTTCAGTAGTGGTTTCTACTAGGATTCGATCTTGGCCTGTGGCTTTTGTTGTTTTGGTATCTTTCTTTTGGTTCTTCACCCGTAGTCGGGTTGTGATGTTTTGAATGATGTATTGCTTATGTAATGTATTGTGTGAAGTGGCGAGTGTAAGCCAACTATCTCCTTTTGCATTTTAATCCCTCTTTTACATGAGTCGTGCAAAGATACCAAACTTGAGATCATTCTAGGATGGGCTTATACCTTTAAGTCGTGCCTCGACACGTAGGAGGTATAGTCCCATCCTGGGCATTACAAGTTGGTATTCAGAGCCTTCTCCGACCTAGAAGCCCCCACTGATTGATCGAATCGTTGACGGTTGAGTCTAGGCACACACTGAAAATATTTTGAGTCCTATATATATATCGGAGAGTAGGATTTCTTTGCTTCTCATCCCCTTTCATTCTGGTGAGGACTCCTGACGATTACTCTTTTCTCTTCTACTTTCAAAAATTGCACCAAATTTTATTTTAGGATCTCGCGAGTATTCTGGGATTGTTTCGATGTTCTTGTGACAAGGATATTGTTCTCGATGCCTCCTGTTACTGAGGAGTTGAGCTTCGGGGTATCATTGACACAAGCATATCGCGGCAGTACTAAATACTTAAGACGGCCGACATCGAAAATCTCTCCTATACGGCCAGTGGCAAGATAACCCCGACATCACCCAGTACTGGGGAGGTAGTTCGAGAGTATTGCCATAGCTTGTTATAGTGGATGCTTTTCGAAGGTCCGAGGTACACAGTTTCCGAGAAAGACTGGTTATGTGTTGAAGGATGGATACACCTGGATGTAGGTTTAGAGTTGATTGCGCGGTGCTTCCCGTGTATCCCCAACACCTGATTGCATAACTGGAAACTTTCGGAAATCTATAGGTGGGTTCATCTAGTAGTTCTAGGCATTCTTCCAACGGATGCTCGATATGAAGTTTGGGGTTTTACATTGAGTGAAGTGGTTTTATGGACTTGTTCTGATCGGGAGTTGCATCTTAAAGGATCCTTGGCTATGCTGATCCGGGGATGACAAAACCCTTTTGTAACACGTTCCATGAGCTTTCAGCACGAAGATGTCGAACGAAGCTTCTATCTTGTATTTGTTCTATCTGATCCTTGTTCCTTTTATTTACTTTTTGTTCTCCAAGTGGCTTCTCGTCTAGTTGATGTATCTGCGGAATTCATTCGTTCAATCCTCTGTTCGAATGATGTTGTGAAGATCATGCTGCATATCTACCCTTTGTTTTTGTTTTGATTCTGGTATTCGAGTTGCTTCGACGTCAAATGTGGATTCCATACCTTTCTTAATCGGTGTTCTCATATTTCGATGAGAGTGCTAGTCCTTCTTGATCATCAAGATGGTCATGTTAAATTCTTTTTCAACCGGTGTCCATTTTGTTCATCCCAAGTTGTCTTTATTTTCCCCACCCTCCCACCCTTCTTCTTCTTGGAGCCAGCAATTCTCTAATGCAATATCCATTTTATTCATGTGATGTTTCCTCATTTTTTTTTCCTTCAATGTCCTTATCCGGTGATTTATCGTGAAGATGCTCTAGAGCTTTAAGTTCATCATTCTTTTGTTCTCATATTCTTCCGGTGGATGTAATTCAAGAATTTGGTGTTGATCTTATCATTTTCCTCATTTCATAATGCTTTCTTATTCCGGTGCACCAATTAATCATTTCTCCTCTTGCTATTCATATCCGGAGTGCTGAAGATTCATAATTCCATTCTTAATCCGTTCAAGCTATTTTGAGATTGATATCTCATCCAAGCCATTTAATTCAACCGGTGCAATATCTCTCAAGCAATCTTTTCCAACGGTGAATTCTTTGAGTGGGCCCTAACCCACAGGTCTTTTCCCAGGATCTTACCTGACTCTTCTATTTTCTGGAGTTATACTCAAATTCTTTTCAAAGTGTGACGTAAGAATAATTTCCATCAGTCACATGCCTTCTCCAAGATCGCTTTCAAATTCTTGTTCATCATTGGTTCAACCTTTTTAATTCTTCGTTCCGGAGTGCTCAACAATTCTTCATTACTTTTCTCGTCTTCTTTCTCAGTATTTGAAGACCGGAGAAGTGTTTCTCTTAATCTTGGCCCGTTCTCTTGAAGATTTGTGGTTCTAGCTTCATGCCATCCTCATTATCGTTTGATTGTGAGGAATTCTTTTTATACCCATCCGAAGAAATTCTTGAATTCTTTTCCTTGTGATCCTCCGAAGGCCATCATTTCAGAAGATTTCTTCGTTCTCAGTTTTCAACTTCGTTCTCCAACTATTCTTCTTTGATGTCTCTTCGTTCGTCTCCTAATTCTTACGGTGGTTCATTCAAGTTTACCCTTCCGTTGTTATCGTTTTAATTCATTTTGTTCTTTCATAATCCTACCGGTGCTTCGTTGAATAATTATCCGAGTTTGTGCTAGATCTCTCTTAATCCTTTCCAACGAGAATAAGTAGTTTTGTCAAATCCTTTGGTTGTCATCAATTTAATTGGTAAAGGAGATGCATGACATAATTCTTATTCTTATTCCTTCAAGGTGATTTAATTCTTTTGTCTGGAGCTTGTTCATCATATCATATTCTCGGTTCTAAATTCTTCATCTTGTTTTCCGGAGATCCATATTGTTTCAATTATATCATTTTCAAGCTCCATCTAATTCATCGCAGGCCTTGAGTCTTATTCTTTTCTTCTTTCACTTCCATGCTTTCTTTACCGGAGTTTTTCTTGGTGGTTCATCATATTTTAATTCATCCTTGAAGTTTTCATCAAGATTCTTGTTGGAGCTCAAGCATTCTTCATCATGCTTTCCAAGTGCAATTCCTTCTACCTTATCTTTTCAGATGGGGTTATGTCATTTTGACAATTCCTTCATGTTTTATGATTCACGAGTTATCAAGAATGAGATATTTAAAACCATCATTTCTTTTTCTTTAGGAGATCTTTTCAACCCTTCATTTATTCGTTGGAGTTATCTTGGGTTGTATTTCACCTAAAGCCTTCCCTAAGGATTGTTGCTAATTGTGGTGCTTATAAATGACCCAAGTTCTTCATTTATCATTCCGGTGGAATAAGTTTTTCATCTCCTTGTTGATCTCAATCCAATCAATTGTTTTCCAATAGTGGCTGGTTGTCACCTCTTAATTTTGAGATGTTTTCCATAAGCCCACATCAAGCTTATTCTTCTCGTTGTTGAAATTCCAACAACTCTATTCTACCCTTCTTCGTAAGATGCTCTTTCAAATTCAATTTTGAGAGAAGTTGTCTTTTCTTCTCCATTCTTTTCTTTCGTTGATCTATATGCTATTCTTTCATTCCGGAGGCATTGTGTTGTTGCTCTCTCCAAACCATCATCTCGTTTTTATCGAGATCATGTTCTTTCCCTTGCTTATCATTTAACTGGAATGTTGTCACCTACATTCTAGTTCCCTCATCTTATCTAGTTTTGCATATCTTTTTAACCGGAGTGCTGTCTGAATCTTTCTTACCCTTGTGCCATTCTTTTAATTGTTTCGGAGGCAATATGTTGTTCATTTCATCAAGTATCTTTCCATCTCCTCAAGTTTATGTTCAATTCCTTCCATTTTCAGACGGAGTGCTGCCGAAATTCTGTCATTCTTATTCCTTGGCCATACCATTGCGGTTTCTTATTCTTTTGGTCCGTGAGCTCTTGTTTAATGTCTTTCAACCTGCAAGGTTCTCATAATGCTCCTTCTCCCTCCTGTCTAACGGAGTGCTCTTAACTTCGTTCATCTCCGTTGCTTTCTTCTTTCAACTTGTTTTACCTCTCAAGGTTCTTTGGTTTCACTCGTCTATCAAAGAAGCAACTTTGTTTTACCTATTCCTCTTCCGTTTTTACCCGGTGATATCTCTAGGATCTCGGGTCGAGATCCTCTGTTAGTGTGGGAGAGTTGTGACGCCCGAGACCGACGTCCCAGAAGATTCCAGAAGATTCCCGAAGATTCCAGTTGTTCCGGGTTGCCCGTGTGTTCTTTTCTGCTTGCTTTATTTATTTTTGCATTGCATCATATCATCATGCCATCATGTCATTTTAATTTTTGCATCTCAAACTTAATAAATCGCGTGGGCCTTCGGTCCATTTAAATCGAGGGAAGATGACTTCTCTTTATAACATATAAAAGCCTCTCAATATTTTAGGGAGCTATATAAATAAATATTCCATTGTTGGAGTTACCCCAACACACTTGCAAATTCCCCATGTTTATTTCACTTCGAGTTTCTACTTCAAAACCTTCCCTTTATTCTTTTCCGTTTTTTTTCGAGGCTCCTCCAAAATTCCGGACATTTTTGGACACTTCAATAATCTCGTCTTAGTTCAAACCTATTTGAATTATATTCAAATATGTTTGAATTATTTTTCCGTTCTAACCTTTTATATTTTCTCCGGTCGTGCTCATTTTTACGAGCCCGGGAAAAATATTCCCTTGTGCAATTCGGCTCCTAGCCGTCCTCCTCTTTCTCTTTTCTCTCTTTTGTTTTTATCTGCTAAATTCTATTAAAAGAAAGAAGTGCAGCTTCCCTGGCCTATCTCTTCTCCTCCTCCCTCCTTGGCCAGGGCGCCTCGGCCCAACTCCCTCCGGCCCAGGCCAGCCCGCATACCCCCTAACCCTAACTCCCTTCGTGCCCTCGCACCTCTCCTTCCCTCGAACCCCAGCCGCCGCACCTTTCCAGCGCCCGACCCCCTCGCTCTTCTCGCAGTTCCCTCGTTCCCCTCGTTCCCCGATCTCCTCTCTCCAACCCCCCTCTTCCGATGCAGCTAGGGCCGGCCTTAGGAGCCCCACCTTCTCCAGCGGCCAGGGGTCCTCCGTCCTCCTCCCCGCGGGTTCCCGCGACTTCCGTCGCCGGCCGCGCCCGTAGCGACGAGCGCCAGGAGCCGCCCCGCGCTGGCTCCCTCCCCGTCCTCCAGGGCTGGCCAGGATCGGCCCCCTCGCGCGAGTCCCTCGCCCGCAGCGGCGTCCAGGACGGGCGCCACGAGCCCAGCGACTGCAGCGCGGATCCAGCCCCGAGCGCCGCGCCTCCAGCCGTTCGCCAGCCACCAGCGGCCCGCGACCGCGGCTACTCCTCTGCCCGCGCCGTGGAGCCCTTCGCGCCGTCCTTCGTCGTCGTCAAGCCACCCCAGCGCCGCGGCTGGGCCCTGCCTCCTCTGCCTCGGGCCCTCCTCCCTCCGTCCGTACCGCCGCCTCCTGGGCCTCCTTCCTTCTTCGCGCCGTCGCCGACGGGAGTTCGTCCAGGGTGTCGCCCTGCTGCCTCCTTTGCCATGGGCGTACCTGCTGCTGCCGTGGTCCTCCGTGCTGTTGCTGCCGTCGTGGCCTTGTCTCCCTGCCGCTGTTGTTTTTTTTGTTGTTGTGTTTGTTGCCTGTGCTGTAATGCTTGACAGGAGACTCGTGTACCCCTACGAAACATCTTCGACCAAGTACCCCTACGAACGCCGACGCGACAAGTACCCTTCGGAGAAGTGAACAACTACATCCGTGTACGACTACGTGAACGAGTACCACGACGCCGCAAGTACCACTACCGTCGCCCGAACGTCTACCGTCGCCGGAGAACCGTGAACAACTACGGACGAGAACGACTTCATGGACAAGTACCCCTACCGTCGCCCGAGTACAACTACCCCCGTCGTGGAACCGCCAAGACGAACGGAACATCTACTTCCACGACGACCCGAACGACTACCGATGACGTGAACGTCTACTTCCTCTACTTCCTCTACGAAACGCGTGAATGACTCCTTCCACTACGTCCCTCGACGTCTCGAACCGCCCCGAAACGCACGCTTCGAAGGTATACCGAAACGACCCCGTGGATGACCCGTGTGATGCATGCTTGCTTGTGTTGTATGAGTTGTTTCCCGTGTGTGCACCGTGTCCGTTTCGTTCCTTTTGTCATGTTCCTCGGTTGCCTCGTCACCGACTCGTGGGAACCCGGTTACGGGATCACCCCATCATCTCGTTTGACTCGCTTCGTCACCTTTTGCACCGGTCTCTTAACGAGATACCGGAACCGATATGATGCGTTGCATCATTTTCGGATCGTTGCCGTGGCACCCTTTCGTTTCACCACGGTGACAATACTTCATGTCTCTTTTAAGTCAACCTTTTAATAAACTTGCATAAACTTAATCATGTCATCCGCATCATATTAACAACACTAAAATGTTTAATTGTTGTTTGCTTATAATTATTAAACATGCTCATGAGGATTTTCCGGAATATGTTGTTGTTATTCTCCGGCCTCATTTAAATTGTCTTAATAGTGTAGTTTCTTTATGCTTCACCTCTTGCCATGTTAAAAACTTTTAACCTTGTCTTGTAAATAACAAGAGTCAATTAAATAATTAAATGTGGTGTTTCGTCAATATGCAACTCGTTGCATATTGATCTCCACTTAACTTGTAGTATTTGTTTGTGCACTTTGCCATGCCATGCATAATTAAACCGGACATGCATCATGCTTGCTTGTGCATCGTATGCCATGTTAATGCTTGTGTGTTTACCGTGTTGTTTCTTTTCTTTCCGGTTGCTTCTCTTGTTAGCTTCGTTTTCGTTCCGGAGTTGTGAGGATCCGCTCGACTGTTGCTTCGTCTTCTTCTTGGATCCGTTCTTCTCCCTTGTGGAATCCCAGGCAAGATGACCGAACCCGGATACCATTACTATTTTTGCCTCTTGCTAGTAGTCTCGATCTATAGCTTTGCCTCGATGCCCATGTTCTTCTTGTCAGCCTCCTACTTGTAACCAATTGCCATGTTTAACCACCCTACCTACGCAAACCGTTGCTTGGCTAAGTACGCTTCGCTCAGCCCCTTCTTATAGCATTGTTAGTTGCAGGTGAAGATTGAAGATGCTTGCTTCATGATGAAGTGGTTGGGTTATATCACACTATATAAATGCTTAAAATAAAATCATCTATATACTGGCAGGGTGGAAGGCTAAGCCTTTTGCTTGGTGTTTTGTTCCACTCATGCCGTTAGGAACCGTATAAACCGGTGTTATGTTCCTTGATTATGCGTTCCTAACACGGTTGGGGTGTATGGGACCCCCTTGATAAACCGCTAAGTGCTAAGTCTTTTCCAGCAAGTCCCAACATTTGGTACTATTTGCCTCATAATAACAACTTAATTAATTAATTAAATTTGCATAGAGGGTCGCTCCCTCGAGGATCCTTTATTTCTACATAGCAGGGGGGGCCAGTGCTGATGGTGTTGGTCCCAAACTAGAGCCACTTGCGGATACCACCCAGTTCGCTGGGATCTTCGGTATCTGTACGTACTGCTCATCCGGACGTGGCCTGAGACGAGATACGCGCGGCTACTATCAGGGTGTCGGCACGCCGGGAGGATTTGCTGGATTAGCCTTACCTTAGTTCGGTTTAACTTGAGCACGGGATTCCGAGAATACTCGGGTCTTCCCAACTATGGAGTTGCGACTCCGCGGATCGTGGGCTTGTAATGGGTCAAGTTGGAACACCCCTGCAGGGTTTGAACTTTCGAAAGCCGTGCCCGCGGTTATGTGGCAGATGGGAGCTTGTTAATTCCGGTTGTAGATAACTTGACACAATGTTTCAATACACTACCAGCGTGTGTACCGTGACTGTCGATTTCCGAATAGGGATTCGGGAGTTGAACACGGTGGGGTTATGTTTGACCGGCTTTAGTTAGGATCACTTCGTGATCATCTTTCGACCGATGCTCTTCTCTTCTCGCTCTCTATTGCGTAAGTTAGTGCTAGTTGCTGCTGCAGACTCTTGTTTGTTTTCCTTCACCTCATATTCTTTCTTCAGCCTTGTCCTCACCCAAGGCTTAAATAGTCGTGTTACCCGGGAAACGGGATTGCTGAGTCCTCTGTGGCTCACAGTTACTTCACCACACCAGATGCAGGTTCAGCCGAGTTCGATGCAGGAGTTGGATCAGTTCTTCACCAGGAGCTTGTTGAAGAGTTGACCGTTTGCTCGTGACGTTTCGATGTTCAGTAGTGGTTTCTACTAGGATTCGATCTTGGCCTGTGGCTTTTGTTGTTTTGGTATCTTTCTTTTGGTTCTTCACCCGTAGTCGGGTTGTGATGTTTTGAATGATGTATTGCTTATGTAATGTATTGTGTGAAGTGGCGAGTGTAAGCCAACTATCTCCTTTTGCATTTTAATCCCTCTTTTACATGAGTCGTGCAAAGATACCAAACTTGAGATCATTCTAGGATGGGCTTATACCTTTAAGTCGTGCCTCGACACGTAGGAGGTATAGTCCCATCCTGGGCATTACATCCGTGCGGCCCGAACCTGGGTAAACTGCTCGTGTGCTCGCCTCGATCCGCTCTTTGTGCATCCTCCGCCCCCTGCCGTACCGAGAAGGGGCTCCGGTCCCATAGGTGTTCGTGGGCGATCAGTTTCCCCGACATCTTTGGCGCGCCAGGTAGGGGGTGCGTCGATGTTGTGTGAACCTGATCCGGCCTGCACACGGGCTAGATTTTCAACTTCTCCATCAACATGCCGCCGAAGAAGAAAGCTTCGGAGGCAGTAGGTCCGTCCGCGTCGATCCCGCTACCGCCGAAGCCAACGGCTGGTGGGGTAGACGCCGGCGGAAGAACGGACGCCGACGAGGGAACTCACGGCGCCGCCAAGTCCAAAGACAAGACAGACGACCGGGCGCACTCCAAGACCTCGGCGTCCGTACATGCACCGCGCCCGTCTCAGGAGGCGCGGGACCGGCAGCGTCGTGGTACTCAAGGTACCATACGCTTGCTGGGCCAAGGTCAAGCTGGCAGATCTCGGGACGCTCAAGGCCAGCATGCACACCAACATGCCGGCACCAGCAAGGCACGGTCGCCGGGACGGGAAACTGCTCCTTCTAAACGTAGTTAGAAGTCCGAGCATATCCCGCTCCTCGCACCGTTCGCCACCGCTACCCGCCACTCTAGCAGAAGCTCTAGCACGAGCACAACTGCTCCTAGACTTCCCTCCCGCGGCAGACAAGGCTGACGACTGGAGGGCCACCATTCAGAGCCTCATCGCCTTCGCCAACGGCGACACCCCGCAGCAGCCGAGCACGTCGCGGCCGCGGCAAGTCAGCCAGGCGCAGGCCGATGGCGGCAAGACCGGTGGGGGTGCAACCACCGTGCACTCTCCGCCCCGAAGGCCAAGATCGCCGGCTCGCCGGATCAACATCGACGACGACTCCACTGCGTCATCAGATCCGCGAACTCGCCGCGATCAGCGCCAAGTTCTCGACGATCGACAACAAGAAGACGCTCGAACCCGCATCGAGCGTCGAAGAGAAGCGCGGCGTCAATCAGACCAGCGCGCTGGGCCCACTGTCGACATGCAAGCGCCAGGGGGACCAGGCGACTTGCCGTACGCGGTAGGTTGTCCTGCGTTCACTCGCGAGCTGTGGCAAGTCCAGTGGCCCAGCATGAAGAACTTCAAGCCCGACATACCGGAGAAGTACGACGGCAGGACACATCCGTCGGAGTTCCTCAGCATCTACACCATTGCGGTGCAAGCTGCTGGGGGGAGAGACGAGAAGATCCTTTCCAACTACTTCCCTCTGGTACTCAAACCCAACGTCAGGTCCTGGCTCATGCACTTGCCGGACAACTCCATTTCTTCTTGGGCAGACCTGTGCCATCAGTTTGTCGGCGCCTTCATGGGCGGCCACAAGCCTCATGGCCAGGAGAGTGACCTTCATTTGCTCGCCCAGAAGGAAGGAGAGCCCCTGCGCAAGTATATCCAAAGATTCAGCCGTGTCCAGCACAACATCCCAGACGTCCACCCTGCCGCGGTCATCAGCGCGTTCCATCAGAACGAGCGTAACCGCAGGATGAGGGAGGAGATGTCGATGTGCAAGATCAGGGACATCAGCGAGCTGCACGCCCTGGCCGACAAGTGTGCACGTGCTGAAGAGGGGAGGAAACTCCCCGGAGAGGATACACGCGCAAGAGGATCTGACAGCGAGGATGCCGCCCCGGCAAAGAAAAACCGGCGGTGGAACAACAGGAAGAAGAAAAACAAGGAAGTGCTAGTCGTTGAGCAGTCCGGCAAGGAGGCTGGCGCCAAGAAAGCCCAAGTTGGTAGCTCCGGCAAGGAGACTGCCGCATGCACCAACTGCCAGGCTGTGGCGGCTGCCGACAAGCAGGACTGCACCGACAAGCAGTACTGCAAGATCTACCGCACCAAGGGTCACGACCTCCAGAACTGCAAGAAGGTCGAGTACCTTGTTGAGCAGCAGAAAGCTGAATACGAGCGGCACGACAAGGAGAAGGCCCAAGAAGGTGGTGAAGGATCCGGCAAGAAGCGGCCACTCAACGGCCGGGGAGGGCGCCGCGGCAAGGCCAAGCAGCGGCAAGGAGACAGACCTCCCCGCGGCCGCGACAAGGATGAAGACGAAGACGACGATGAAGACATGGATGATGGAGAGACCAGCGAACAGGAGTTTCAAAAAGCCACAGAAGTTTTGTGCATTGATGGCGGTGCTTCTCTGCATACTTCACACCGCCAACTCAAACAGTGGGTGCGGGAAGTCAATGCGGCAGAACCACCTGTCGAATTGCGCAAACTTCTGAAGTGGTCCAGCACGCCTATCATCTTTGATATTGAGGACCACCCTGATCGCACAAGGGCGGTCGGGTGCTTGCCGATGTTGGTTTCACCAACCATCCGCAACCTCAAGGTCACAAAGATGTTAGTTGACGGCGGGGCCGGCTTGAACCTGATCTCCTCCGCTGTTCTCCACAAACTTCAGATCCCTGACAGCGAGCTCGAAGAGACCGGCACGTTCCAAGGAATCAACCCGGGAAGGAGCAAGCCGAAGGGTAAGATAACACTACCAGTGACATTTGGCGGCGAGCTGAACTTTAGGACTGAGAGGGTCACGTTTGACATTGCCGATTTCCCGTTGCCTTACAATGGGATACTTGGCCGTCCAGCACTCGCCAAGTTCATGGCAGCCTCTCACTATGCCTACAACATGCTCAAGATGCCAGGCCCGATAAGCGTCATCTCTGTCCCTGGCGACAAGAAAGATGCCCTTATCTGCGCGGACAAGATTTACCGGGAAGCAGCAGCCGCACCAGATCGCAAGACACTTGCCGCTGAAACTCCCGGGGAGAAGGAGAAGACCAAGTCCGGCAAGAGCTCTTTGGCCCACTCCGGCAAACGCACCTCTTCGGAGTCCTGCGCTGCCGTCGAGGACGCACCATCGAGCTCCACCGGCAAGTGTAAGAAGACGATGGCAGCTCCGCCAGAGACGAAGAAGGTGCCTGCCAAGGAGGACGGCACTGGTGGTACTTTCACCATCAGTGCCGCGCTTGACCCTAAATAGGAAAGCGCGCTCGTTGCTTTCCTGCGGGCGAACGTCGATGTGTTTGCATGGCAACCATCTGACATCCCCGGTGTTCCCACGAAAGTAATTGAGCACAAGCTTGCCGTTTGTCCTCACGCGCGGCCCGTCAAGCAAAAAGTCAGGAAACAAGCAGTAGAGCGCCAAGAGTTCATAGCAGAAGAAATCAAGAAGTTGGAAGCAGCAGGCCTTGTCAGAGGTGTGATCCATCCTACGTGGTTAGCCAATCCTGTTGTCGTGCGTAAGGCAAACGGGAAATGGAGGCTTTGTATCGACTTCACCGATGTGAATAAAGCTTGTCCCAAAGACCCATTTCCCTTGCCGCGCATTGACCAGATTGTTGACTCCACGGCTGGATGTGATTTGCTTTCATTTCTTGACGCATACTTAGGATACCACCAGATCTTCATGGCTGAAGAAGATGAGGAAAAGACCGCATTCATCACTCCATGTGGCACATATTGCTTCATACGCATGCCTTTCGGGTTGAAGAATGCTGGTTCGACATTTGCAAGGGTGGTCCATACAGCTTTTGAGCCACAGATTCACAGAAATGTAGAAGCATACATGGATGACATAGTGGTCAAGAGCAAGGACAGGGCTACTCTGATCCAAGATTTAGACGAAACCTTTGCGAATCTGCGCAAGATCCAGCTCAAACTCAACCCCGAGAAGTGCGTGTTTGGAGTCCCTTCCGGCAAGCTTCTCGGGTTCTTTGTGTCTCAGAGAGGGATTGAAGCAAATCTCGACAAGATCAAGGCCATTGAGCAGATCGAATCATCCAAGCGCGTCAAGGATGTACGGAGGCTTGCCGGTTGTGTGGCTGCTCTCAGCAGGTTCATCTCCAAGTCAGCCGAACGCGCCCTGCCGTTTTCAAAATTTTGAAAAAGGCAGGTCCAATGAAATGGACTCCGGAAGCGGAGGCTGCGCTGCTAGACTTGAAGAGATACCTGTCCTCTACTCCAATACTTGTCGCACCTAAACCACAAGAGAAGTTGCTGCTGTATCTAGCGGCAACCAATAAAGTGGTTAGTGCTGCGTTAGTAGCGGAGAGGGAGGCAGACGATGAGCCAGCGACCGCGACAAGCACATCCAGCGACAAGCAGGGGGCTTCCCCAACAAGCTCTGGTCCCGACAAGGATGGATCTGCACAGACGCAAGAGGAGATACGGATAAAGATGGTGCAGCGCCCAGTTTACTTTGTCAGCTCCCTCCTGCAGGGGGCTAGATCAAGGTACTCTGGTGTGCAGAAGTTGCTTTTCGGCCTTCTCATGGCTTCAAGAAAGCTGCGCCATTACTTCCAAGCACACGAGATAACAGTGGTCACTCGCTTCCCACTGAAGAGGATACTACAGAATCCATAAGCAACAGGCAGAATTGTCGAGTGGGCACTGGAACTGTCAAGCTTTGGCCTTAGGTTTGAAAGCACAACTATCCAAAGCAGAGCATTGGCAGAATTCATAGCGGAGTGGACGCCGACGCCAGATGAAGAGATTCCAGAGACGAGCATCCCCGTCAAGGAAGCAAGCCCGGAGAGTCCGTTGATGGAAGCATACGTTGACGAAGTGAGAAAGCTTGAAGAACACTTTGACGGCCTACAGATGGAACATGTTCCAAGAGCTCAAAACGACATTGCAGATGGCCTATCAAAGTGCGCCGCACTTAAGTTACCTGTGGAACCAGGGATCTTTGTGCTCAAGCTGACTCAACCATCCGTAACACCATCTACTGGACAGAACAAGAAGAGGAAGTTGATTTCTGGTGACTACTTTCCGGCAGAGCTTCCCGAAGCCGCCGCCAAAAAGGTCCCCAAGATCAACGCCAAGAATGCTGAGGAGCAGTCCGCTCCGGCGAGCCATAGGGCTTGTTCCATTGAAGCAAACGCTCCCGACAAGTTTTGCTCCGGCAAGCTTGCCGGGGAACATCAAGCTCCGGCGAGACACAGGTTCTCGCCGTGGAAGCGGATGTTCCCGCAGCAGCAGATGTGCCTTTAGTCCTTGTTGACGAGCCACAGGCTCCAGCATGGGCACAACAAATTGTTCGTTTCCTTCAGACAGGAGAACTTCCCGAAGAGCAAGAAGAAGCGGAAAGAGTAGCCCGACAGTCAAGTATGTACCAGTTTGTCGGCAACGAACTGTATAGAAGAAGACTCAACGGTGTGAAATTGAAGTGTATTCCCCGGGAAGATGGACAGAAGCTGTTAGCAGAGATACATGGAGGCATATGTGGTCACCACATTGGCGCAAGAGCACTTGCCGGCAAAGCGTTCTGGCAAGGTTTCTTTTGGCCAGAAGCCCTCCAGGATGCAACTGCACAAGTAACCAAGTGTGAAGCGTGCCAGTTCCATTCCAAGCAGATAAACCAACCAACTCAAGCTCTCCAGACGATCCCTTTATCCTGGCCATTTTCGGTCTGGGGGCTCGACATCCTCGGCCCCTTTCCCCACGCAGCCGGGGGCTTTGAGTACTTGTACGTTGCAATCGACAAGTTCACAAAGTGGCCGGAAGTGGAACCAGTGAGAAAGGTGACCGCATAGTCAGCAGTCAAGTTCTTCAGATCAATTGTTTGCCGCTTCGGGATCCCTAACAGGATCATCACCGACAACGGTATACAATTCACAAGTCGCACCTTCATGCAGTACTTCCAAGACCTTGGCGCCAAGGTCTGCTTCGCTTTTGTTGCTCACCCGAGGAGCAACGGTCAAGTGGAGAGGGCAAACGCTGAAGTGCTGTGCGGACTCAAGACAAGAACTTTCGACAAGCTGCACAAGTGCGGAAGAAACTGGGAGCTGCCAGCGGCTCTTTGGTCGATCAGGACGACGCCAAATCGAGCCACTGGACAGACACCTTTTGCTCTAGTCTATGGAGCAGAGGAAGTTCTCCCCACGGAACTCGTATACGGGTCACCTCGAGTGCTCGCTTATGATGAGCTCGAGCAAGAGCAGCTGCAACAAGATGACGCGCTCCTCCTTGAGGAAGACCGTCTTCAGGCTGCTGTACGAGCTGCTCGATACCAGCAAGCTTTGCGCCGCTATCATAGCCGCAAAGTTAACGCCAGAAGTCTCGAGGAAGGCGACCTTGTTCTTCGGCGCGTTCAGTCCGCCAAGAATTCCAACAAGTTGATGCCGAAGTGGGAAGGCCCTTATCGGGTGAAACGACTCACTAGGCCCGGCGCAGTCCGCCTTGACACCGAAGATGGCTTTCCGGTGAGCAACTCCTGGAACATTGAGCATCTTCGCAAGTTTTACCCATAAGGCGCGGTTGCCGTGATCCGCTCCGGCAACCACCTTTTGTACAAGTCTTGCCGATGTTGCATGTAATCCTTTGTACAAAGCCGGGCGCAGACCCCGTGCGTCAGTAAAGCTTATGTGCCCCGCACAACTTGTCATTTCATGCTTTTTCTTGTCTTTTGCATGTATTATCTGACACTTTGTGCAGCACCAACCCCCGGTAAGCTATAACGAGCCCAAAGGCTCCATATCTGTATTTTCTCTTCCATCTTTTTTCTCAAGGAGAAGAAGGTTCCCTCGCGCACAAGTTTGCCGGGGGGG